>JAHZSR010000059.1:0-243823 GCA_025782845.1 Boletus coccyginus | reverse complement strand
ATTCCTCACTGTCATCCTCGCCCTCTCCGAATGGCGCCATTATATCCTCGGTACCACCCATCCTATCACTGTGATCACAGATCATAAGAACCTCTCCTACCTCAAGGACCCTTGTAAACTTTCCTGACGACAAGCCACTGGTCTCTCTTCCTACAGGACTTCGACATTCTTTGGAAAGTCCTTCCCGGCACCCAGATGGCCCCTGCCGATGCTCTCTCTCATCGCGACCCTGTTGACACTTCCCAAGACAATATTGACTCTTCTATCATCCTGACCCTGTAGTTATTAATGCCTTGGACCTTACCTTAGCTTCTCATATCAAGGACTCTTCATCTTTTGATTCCCTTGTTCTTCGTGCCCTCGCCAATCTTGATGACGGCTCACCCTTGTTTCCTCACTTCTCTCTTTCGGACTGGTCTTTTGATAATGGCCACCTTTATTTCCGTGATCGTATGTACGTTCCCCGTCTTCTCGCTCTGTGTTACTCCATTCTATTCATTCTTCCCTGCTTTCTGGTCACTTGGGACGTTTTCATACTAAAGCTCTTCTGGAGCGTGACTTTTGGTGACCTGGTCTTTCTTTCTTCATTTCCCATTTTGTTGCTGGTTATTCCATTTGCCAACAAAACAAAATCCTTACCCACCCGACACTCCACCTCTTCTCCCCATTTCTTCCTCCTTGTCTCTTCCGTTCCATCAACTCTCTGTCGATCTCGTCACCAATCTTCCCCTCTCCAATGGTTTTGACTCTTTGATGGTCGTGGTCGACCATGACCTTACAAAGGGGGTAATTCTTGCTCCTTGCTCAAAAACCGTCGACGCAAAGGGCATCGCCCAACTCTTTTTTGACTTTGTTTTCAAACGTTTCAGTCTCTATGACTCCATCATCTCTGACCATTGACCTGCACCAAACTGTTTGGATGCGGATACATAGTTATTGTATATGTGATGCTAGACATTTGACCCGAGATTTGAGTTTTTACTATATTCCCACGGTCCAAATGCTTAGCTAATTGAGGGACATATGACCATAGTGTCTAGTATGTATCCCTATTTTTCCTTATTTGTTCATTCACAGGTTGTGGAGAAACAAAATGATTTCTTCCAACATACTTTTATTACTACCTACAACTACTTAGCAAACCATTTTCTTAATATCTCTTTTATCCTTGAGTACTTAGCCAAGTGTCAGAGAAGCAATTGGAGCATGTGACCTCAGTTGCGAATCACCTGACTCAGATCATGTGACCTTGCACAGCATGAGTCATAATGAGTCAATATGAGTCAAAGTGAGTCAAATGAGGACTAGCCAAAGCACTGCCCCTAGACTAGCAGAATGATCATGTGACCTGCACAGCATGAGTCATAATGAGTCATAATGAGTCGGCATGAGTCAGTATGAGTCATTGCCAAGCCAAAGGCTATTTTTAGCTCATTGCAAGTCATTTTCTGACAGGTTGAGTCAAAGTGAGTCAGTATGAGTCAGTATGAGTCATATCTTGGCACAGCCACCTCGGAACCGAAGGTAGCACAGCCACATGTAAACTACTATATAAGGAGCGCGATTCAGCCCCATTTGGCAGGTTCCCTCTTTTAGGAAAAAGGTTCCTACTTGAGTAAATCTCAACCAACGAGTGCTCACAAGTGCACCCCTCTACAAACAAACAGTGAGGCTGTGTAGAGTAATTCCCACGCTATAAATAGAACTACTTAGACCCAAGTTAGGAGTATACTGTATCCCTTAGGATAGGGACAGTTAGGACACCTTTAGGGAGAAAACCCCAGAGCGGGCAACTAAAGGGAATAGATCCCCAGCTAGTAGGGAGACCTAATAGTTCATTAGTACCCTGGGAAAGGGTCGAGTCGAGCACATTTAAGCTGATTGCCAACTCCTTAGTACATAATAGATTCAGTTTAGGAAAAGCTGTTCTGTGTGACTAAGTGACGTGTGTGAATCAGTAAGCGAAAGTGAAGCGTATTTACGCTACCTACCCAATTGAGCATTCCTAATCGACTGGAGCTAATTGGCATCTTAGGGAAGTACCCTAGTCACTACAGAGTACCCTTCTAGCAACCCAAGAAGTTGTCTAGACCATTCCCCCAACTATCCAGTGTACAATTTGTACACCACCCCAGCTGAAATCCAGACCCTCAACAGTTTGCTGAACCCCCAATCACCCTCAACCTCGTTGACGATTGACGAACAAACCACGTGCCTGATAGTCAACCCCTTTCTACGAGATTGATACTTATTTCTAGTACCAACTCGACCAGGGAAGAGTACTCTCTTCACCTCGCTAAAGGTTTACTACCCGTGAGATAAGATTGGTTGTCTGGTAAGCGTTTTCCTTAACTGGCTCGTCTTCTCAAATACAATGTCCGCCTCTCCACTGCCTATCACCCCCAAACCGATGGACAAACTGAACGGGCCAATCAAGAGATCGAAACCTATCTTTGTATCTTTTGCACTCATAACTCACATAATTGGGCTAAATTCCTAACTTCTGCTGAGTTTATCCACAACTCCGTCCCCCACAGTTCCACTAAAGTTTCTCCTTTCTCCCTTCTCTATGGTTACGAACCGTGTACATACCCCACTCTTGGAAAAACCTTCATTCCCGTTTTAGACAACCGCCTATCTTTCCTTGACCATGCCCGAAAAAAGCCCTCGCTGCACACAAGTCTGCTTGTCGGATCATAATATCCCGTTCTTCACGCAAGTTTTCCCCTGGAAAGTAGGCGATAAGGTGTGGCTTGAAGCCACTTATCTCCATCTCGGATACCCTTCCCGCAAGCTCGCCCCCAAACGTCATGGACCGTTCGAGATTTCTCATGTCCTATCTCCCCTCACCTATCATCTCTGTCTACCTCCCACATGGAAAATTCACAACGTATTCCATGCCACTCTCTTATCACCTTATCGCCAAACTGAAGCACATGGTCCTTCCTTTCCCCGACCTCCGCCGGACCTCACTGATACCGAAGAAGAGTATGAAGTCGATCATATCGTATCTCATAAAGGATCTCAAGGTCGCCGTCTGTACCTGACCACATGGAAAGGATACTCTTCTGCTGAAAATACGTGGGAACCCGAAAGTAATCTCCATCATGCTCCACCATCCTCTCTTCTTATAAATGGACTCATCTTTTGTCTTGATTCCCCATTCTTTTCTCCCTCCTCTCTACTCAGGAAGCAGCTCTCTTCATGAAGTACCCCCCCGATCTATGTTCTTTGACGATTTCCTCTTCCTCAATAACCAATATGTCATTTGTTTCTTCTTTTGCTGCGCCTTCTTTGTCTCCTTCTTCTCTTTACTTTCTTCCCCGCTTCATTCCAGGCGTGTCTCGCCTACCTTGCTACCCATCTTCGCCACCCTTCACTTTACGCCGCCATTCTTGCGAACCCCGTTCTCCTCCATGTCGTCGAGGCCCTCCCTCTATATGATGAAGACGTTGTCACTCAAGAACTAGTCCGCCTCTTCCATGAGGTATCCATCACCAACTTTATCACTTTCAAGCGGCCCCTAGTGACCTTCCCACAGAATTCAGTGCTCCTCTTTGCCTTCACCTGGCCGAACTTCCCCGGTGAGTTTTAACTATTCTCCATCTTTATAGTTTCCACCAATACGTTGAACGTCTCTCCCCCTCCATCATCTACCCCACCTTTCATCGCATCTATCTCTCCTTACCCATGGCTGATCGTGATCGCTATCTCGAACAAGCTCAACTGCCCACTGTCTTCCTTCTAGACAAGACGACGAAGAACCAACCAAAAATCGGTGGTCCCCAGACAACGTGTCTTATCTCCACGGGCTAGAACACTTTGCTCAAGGGAGGTATGAGTAGTCTACCCTTGGCGGGGTTAGGAGTAATGGATATAGTCCAAATAGAAAAGGGGGAAATTTAGTGTACCAGGAGCCGTGGTTTGTTCGCCAATCCTCCACGTAAGTTTACAGATTGGTTGTTAAAGATCGTTTCAGCCTAAAGTCTGGTTAGTAAAGGGGATTCTAGGTGAATTACACACCTAATGGGCTCAAGTTAATGGCAATAGGTTGCCTAGTAACCTGTGGAAAGTTGTACTTTGATAGTACGAGAGGTGGGCGATTTAGCAACTTGGCCTAGGTCTCGCCTAATGCTAATGGATCCAGTGTAGGAAACTCCTGGGAATATTGCGTCCAGAAGTGGTGCTTAGGTAAGCAGATGGTCGTGTCAGGTCGCTTAGTCACTCAGCCGGTTATAGCAAACTCGGTCTTCTTGTGTACTAAGGAGCTAAACTAAAGGTTGGAGGTGTAGACTTAGGCTGATCCCTTAGGATAGTAAGTCTAGACAAGATAGTGGTAGGAGTCCTATAGGTAGGTTGTCCTAGTGATGGCAAGATGCTCAGTCGCTGGTTGGTAGCTAACTTGACGATACACTTAGTGGACTTAGAAGGGTTACTATAACTCAATCTTATTGTCTCAACTAAGGGGTAGCAAGTTTGGCTTAGAGAGGTGAAGTGTAGCCCTTATTTGGTACTACAGGACGCTTAGGTTGCTTACTAATAGGGACCAGATGCCTTTTGTTGCCCAAAAAGGGGTTTCTCCCAAAAGGATAGTCTTAGATACTTGTCCTTTATTTAGGTACAAGTTCTAATAGCCTAGTAGTAGTTCTAAAGCCCTATTTACTTCACTCTGGGGTACCTTGCCTTATTAGGTCTTATTAGGCTTCCCAGGGGATCTCTTATCAGATGATATTATCTGAGGTAGAAGATGAGATGCTCTCTGCAGGCCAGAATGCTCCCCTTTATATACATAAATACAGGAGGCTATGCTAGCCAATCAGAGGGCTTGGTGGCTTATAAATTAAGGCACATTGACTTACTAATGCCAGGCACAAGCTGTCAAACCCAGGCACACTAAGGGGAAGCACTTTGAGCAAAGGAGTCCAAATTTGGAATGCTCTGCCAAAGAGGCTGGCTATGCTGTGCAGGGCTGTACAGACTAATGGGGACAAGGTCACATGGTAGCTAATGGTCACATGATCACTTCGTCTCACTGGCACTTAGCTAAGTAATCAGATAAATAAAGAGAAATCAAGGAAATAGTTCGCTATGTACAAATGTGTAAGTGTAAGGATTTGACTAGAGAGATTAATGAATATCTCAATAACCAGTAGGTGGAAAAATCTGGAAAAATAGGAGTATGTAGCTCATGATAGGGGCTATCGTTCCCTATGGTATCAAGGGGTATTGTCCACAGGAAGCTGTGTGGATTCCACTTCTCGGGTCACTGCTTTGCTATGTGCATGCATGAAACTGGTTTCGTGCAGGTCACTGGTAGTCGGTGGCCTGTTTCGGAAGGCACACCTCGACACAATGGTGATGCCCCGGTGCTGCCGGCTACCAGTACATTGTTCAGGCCTGCTGTGCCTTGACCTCCTACCCCGAGTGGCGGCTGCTGCATTCGGAGAACGGCGCCGCCCTCGCCTCCTTTATTTTCGAGGATATCCTCTGTCGCTGGGGCCCTTTGGCCGAGATTAGTCACTGACAATGGTCCCGCTTTTATTCAGGCCTTGGACATCCTAGCCGCCCGGTACAAGATTCGGCACATCCGCATCTCCCCCTACAACTCTCAGGCGAACAGTGTGGTCGAACGGCGTCACCTTGATGTCCAGGAGGCCATCATCAAAAGTAACCCCGGGGGGGAGTCTCACTGGCATACCGCCGCTCACTCGGTCTTTTGGGCCGAGCGTGTAACCATACAACGGTCTACCGGTCTGTCCCCTTACTTCATGGTGCACGGCAGTAGAACCCCTATTCCCCTTTGACATCGCCGAGGCGACATTCCTCGTTCCACCCCCAGATACCGATCCCCTCTCCTCAGTCCGGACTGACGGCTTGGCACGCTCGCCAGCTACAAAACATTCAGGAGGACTTGGAATCCATTCGGGAGCGTGTTCCTCAAGGCTCGTTTCGAGTCTATTAAGCACTTCGAGGCCGCTTTCAAGAACCGAATCAAAGACTTCGACTTCCGTGCAGGAAGTCTTGTCTTAGTCCGAAATACCCGCATCGAAAAGGAGCTGAACTGGAAGACGAAGCCCCGGTACCTCGGCCTGATGGTGGTCCTTCAGCCGGACTACCGGAGGCTCGTACCTCCTGGCAGAGTTGGATGGGGCGGTCTCCCGGCTGCGTTATGCTGCGTTCCGTCTTATTCCCTTACTACCCCCGTCTTTCCTCCTCCATTCGCACAACTGACCTGACAGGAATCACCAATGCAGACCTCGACAGGATGGCAGAAGAACACATCGATGAGCCTGTCGAAGAAGAGCCGGAGTCCTACGACTCGGACTAGCGTTTCCCCCTCTCGTACTATAGCCCAGTTTCTACCCCGGGATTAGTCCGGTGACCTCCGTTTCTCCATCTCCTATGCTAAAAACTCTCTACCACAGACATTCCACTATACGTAGTCCGTTTAAACAAAACACTCAGAAAAACATCGTAAAAACAAAAAGTATAAAACAAAAAAGCCCCTCTCTCACCTTCTCACGTGTCCTACCATATACTCGGACTATAACCCTTCGTTTCTAATGCGCCCCGGGACACCGCGCACCTTACTTACCATAGACCTGCTCCCACCGAACACCGCCGAGGAAGACCGGTAGGCATAGAAGCCGATAGAAGACCGAAGAAGACAAGTCGGGCGGCATCCCGCATCGGTTTCCCCACTCTTTTACTTTTACCTACTAAGTTTCTTTCTCTACACATTAGTCTCCTTATTCTTTCCCTTTTCTTTTCGCTTATCGAAGACCGGACAGTATGACACATTACACGGACTATGTACAAGACGAGCGAGTGGAGCGAACTACACCAGACTACCACGGACCACCGGACTACCTACACGTCCAGTTCGGTCAGCTCTTGGACGATCTCAGTCCAGCTCTGCCATCACCTCCCCATGCTCCACCTCCAAGGCCTTGATGTTAGCCCAGACTTGGTAGAGGTGGGAGTGGAGAATGCTGAGGCACCTCACAAGCCCATCTCGTGCCTTCTGGACTGGCCAATTTGCCCGCCGGCTTTTTCGCCGCGGCGCGCTGCTTCCCCTTGCCCTTGACCGGCGTCGGCTCCGCTTCCTCCACGTCCTCGTCCTCGTCCTCGTCGACCTCGATCAGGTGAGGCCACTCTCTTGCTAGGCCCCGCCTTGGCCGAGGTCCGCGCCGTCCCGCTGTCTGAAACGAAGTCAGTAGGTGATCCTGGTACTAAACAAAGCCACTTACCCTTCGTCACCTCCACCACCATCGACTCCCCTGGCGAGTTTCCGCGCTCCGTGTCTGCCATGCGCAAGAGTGCACCCAGTCTTGAGCCGGTTGCAGCGCACGCACGCCTTACCTGGTCCCCTCTCGCGCACTCCGCTGCCACCCCTGGCCCTCTTGCACGCCTCGCAGGCGTTTGCAGGCACCAAGCAGCTTCAGGCTGCCAAGTGGACACCGGCGCGGCCTTCTTCTTCGGCGCAGCCGCATCTTCACCTTCCTCCTCCTCATCGTCCGTGCGTCCCCGCTAGTCCGACTGTTAGACCAGTTCCGTTACAGGACTGGCCCCTACTCACCTTGAGTGCTGAGGACGTCACCGACAGCGCATCCGACGACACCGCCCTCACTCCAGCCACCGGTGCTACCACCCGCTCGACCTCCGCCGCGTCCACGACCAACCCCTGTGTCGGCGGAGGGATTTCAGGCTATGGCTGGAGGGGGCGGGACGGCATTCTTCCTCACTATCCACTCCGCTTGCGTTCGCTCGGCCTCCACAATAAAGGTGACCAGCTCGTCCTCGAGCATGGTATCGAGCCCGAGGTCGACCGCCTCCTGTTGTGCCGTGTCCCACCAATCCTGACCGACGTCGGTTAGCAGCCCCGGACTAACGAAACCACCATTCTACTTACCATTGCCTGCCCGAACTCCATCACCCATTCGTCTTGCTCCTCCTGGAGGTCCTCCCTGTCGTCCGGCGCAGTCTTGGCTACCGCCTCCAGTCGGTCCATTGCCTCCCTGAAACGGCGGCGGACGGCTTGTTGGTGCGCCATGCCAGCCTCGTTGAGTCGGATGGAGTCGAGTCTGGACTGGAACTGAGGCATGGAAGAGTGGAAAGGGAAGAGAAGTTGAGCGGAGTAAGACCGTGCGGGCAAGTTATATACGCCAACCAGCTCGCTACACGTTTCCAACTCCGCATTGTCAACTAACTTACATCAGCAGGTTGGGTCTGACTGGGGACAGTCAGCAGCTAAGTCCCCCGCAGATGTAGAGACTGGTACGTCTCTGTGGTCGTATCCCCCTTTTTAGACACATTCTACCGTCTCCCCGTTGCTCTGATATTACCTTCCAGACTTTCCTACCTAGACCGGATGCTTCTGCCGAAGACCGGATCACGGACTATTAGTCCAGGACACCTCGGTCTAACATGGTCGACACGGACTTTCACATATGAGTTCATTACACCGGTCTGTTCCTTCCAATCTTATCTTATCAACTTTCCCTATTATTCTGATCTCCTACTTATGTTCTTCGTACCGCTGAAGACCGATCAGGCCTTTCGGGCCCGACGGCTTCCCTTCTTAGATTTAACTTCTGTCATTTAGAGTTTTGATCCGTTTCGTGCCTTTTCAGTTTCATTTCCGTTTTCCCTTGACATATATTACTCTATCGGTCATAGTGCGAGTCCCGGGTATGCCCGGACTATAAAGCCATGTACCTTAGAGTTAGAAAATACTTTTGGTTGGATTCACGAACTGCTTGAACCTCTTGTCACCACCGTACCGTCACCGTCACCGCCCACTGTCAACGCTCACCACGAACTCAATGTTTCCTCGTCATCTTCTACCTCCCTCCGGACTCCCGGACTTCCTGCATTTCCCTCAGACATCCTCCGGACTAGCAGTCGGACTAGTTCGAGTAAGTCCCCGGACTTCTATCTTTCACTCACCCGCTTTACAGAGTCCCTTTTGGGGCGAATATACTCGCTCCCCTACCCCCCTTTTCTGGCCCGGGACTAGTGGTTCCCACCTCCTAGTCTCCTTCAGGCCCCTTATCATCTTTACATCGTGTCACATTCATCGTTAGACGTAGCGGACTTGATTAGTCTCTGTATGCGGCAGTGAACCTTATAAGCAGGGTCGCGGCGGTAGAGAGAACGAAAATGGTCATCGAAGGAGTCGTTCCATGAGGATAAATATGGTGGTTCTGTTCGCTGAACAAAACCCCAGTCATCTGCCATGACTTGTATGGGAGGTAGCCAATTTGGCTCGAGTGAGTGTTCAAGCTCGAGATGAGGAGCGTGGGTAGGAGGGAAGTGGGCACGATGAATAGCTTCGAATCCTTGAAAATGGACTCGAGTTGGAAGGGCGTCTAGATAATGCTCGGTGGGGAAAGCCCAACCAGCGCCTTCATATGCAGAGCCGATTGTTTCACATTTAAACATGAAACTATTGATCAAAGTCAAAGACTTTAATCGGGTCTCAGCATGGTCTAATCTGAATAGGTAAGACCACACGGTCGGCAGTGCACAACTCAGCTTCTGTCAGAGGGACAAGCTTGTCCATCTGATAGGTGTGCGTGAGAGTTTTGTTGGTGACTTCGCCTGTTTCGTCGTTGGCCACGTATGCTTTCCACGTTCTCTTCTCAGATGATTCCTAGAACCCGAGGCTTCTGGAACCGTGCGAATCGCAGTTCCGTGATCTCGCGAGGGGTGAGTCCCTCTTCTGTTACGGGGTCCACGGGTAGCTCTGAGAGCTCCACATCCATGGGATTCACGAACTTGGCAGTAAGTGAAGTTCTCTCTGTCGGAGATCAAAGGGTTCTGGGGTATCAGGGAGCATCAAAGTAGGCATTGAAGGATGAAGAGGAGTTATACGAGGGAGGTGGTAATTCCGGAGTAGACGGAGGTGTAGGAGGTGTGGAAGAGGATCGATATCCAGAAAGGAGCTCGAAGTAGAAGGTACCTTCTGGTTCGTTGATCTCTAACACGGGTAGAGTCGACTGAGATTGGAGAGTGGGAGAAGTCGACTGTTGGTAGGAAGGAAGGGATGTTTCATTCAGGGAATCTAGTTCAACCTGATCCGAAGGAAGAATACCGTGTTCTCATATTGTTTGAAAAAAGCGAAAGGGTTGATGCAGATGATCCCGTAAAGGTCTATCTGGCCCTAATCGCAAAACTCGTCTTTCAATCTCCAAGTGGTCGCAGTATTGGCCTCTCTCTAATCCTTGAGAGCAGACCAGGCAAGGCAGATAGAATGGGACACCAGGAGTGTATCAGGTTATTGGACTGTGCTGTAGCACGAGCACGTTCGTGCAAAGGGGTAGCAGGTGTAGAAGGAAGATGGGGGTCTTGCTCTTCTGGAGCGGATTCTAACTCACGTGGTTCTAAACGAAAAACGATGTTAAGTGTTGCATAGTGCAATGGAATCTGTGTTCCAAGATGAAGTCGAAACTCATCAGCGTTCACAGACGAAGAATCAACCTTCCAGAAGTAGCAGCGAACTCTACGAGTCCGTCTTCCTCTCTCAGTGGAGGTGTCATAGCATAGTTAAATGCTGCTGGCAATCATAGCGATCACCATGACAAATCCAGAAAACCATCCATGAACCATAACTGCAAGAACTCAAGAGGCATCGGTACTAGTATAATGACGTCCTCTGTTCAAGCAGGGCTCATAACCTATCGGGACGATAGATATCCCGATTACACAGGGGCAAGAAGGGATTATGGTATCAGTGGGAGATAACTCACTGATTGGTTATGGATGGTAACAAGGGTTCTTCAGAGGAGAGCAATAGGTGGGAGACTAATGCTCAAGTGGTTCTGAGTGAGAGTAAGGAGCGAAGAATTGGATTGACTAGTAAAGTCGATAGGGAAGACGGGCTTAAGGCCTGGTCTTATATAGTGTTATACACTAACCCTGAAACCTGTTTCAGATATGAAACACGGTGGAAATAGAAGATGTTTCAAGTATGAAACATGTAAGAGAATGTGAAATGTATAGTAAAACTGTGTATCACATCTTATGACATCATGAAACACCAGATAAGGATGATGTCATAGTCTAGACCATGAGATAAGAAAGAACTTATCTATATGTGATGAGTAATATGGAATAGCGTAAGAATAAGGTCAAAGACTGATCTAGAATCTGGTATCAGGAAATGAAAGATAAGATTAGAAATACCAGAATTCTCAACAGTGTGGTGCCAAGCATCGAAGTTGGAGGTACTGGAACCCAATCCGGTGGGGTCATGGCTATAGGGGGAGGCTGAATCAATGGATTTCTGTGGAGGGGAGGACATAGTGAGGGAAGTGGAAAAGGAACTTGGGCGTGGGAAGCACAAATGCACAGCAAACATGCTTTACTCCCACTGCTTCTACCCAACAGTGTAAATGCCACCACACTGTACTTACCTCTGAAGCAGACTCCCGTCATTGTCTGGACCCTGATTGGATGGAGGAGTACAGTAAACAGCACCTAGAACTTGGCCAAAGTGCACTGAATCCATTTCTACACTTATCATAAATAAATAAATAAGTAAATAAATGGGTAATTTGCACTCCCCAAAAAAATTCGTCAGTTGGGCCTGTGACACATGACAAACATGAAATTTTGTCACGTCAAATGCGCGTATGACGCGTGACAGATGAATCGATTGAAATTGTATCTACATCGAAGACAAAAAAAACAGTGGTACCTTTTTACTATGGTGTGCAACAAGGCAAAAATTTCGGTGCGATGGGTTGAAATTTCGTGATGGAGTCGAAATTTCGTGACGGGCAAGAATTTGCGATGCGATGGAGTAGAAAATTCATGATGCATTATTTGTGCAGATATTCCGCCATATGGACGAATGTGAGCGAGCGAGTCTGCATGTCTGCATGGGCGAGAGCGCGCGCGCACGGTGAGGCCGCCTTGGGGCATGACAGCTCGAGCAGGCAGGCGACAGTGATTGACCTGCGGGTGCGGCCTGCAAGACGTGGCGGGGGGTGGTGACTGATGACGGGGGTTGGGGGTGCATTTGGGACACACGGGTGGCGACGAGGGGCAGGGGTTGGCCTGCACACAGTGGGACACTGCCCGTACTACGAGGTTGGCAGTGGCAGACTCGGGCGGTTGACGCCGACACGATCTCGCGACACATTGTTGCCGTTTGGGCAGCTTGGTCAGCACAGCCAACGCGACTGAGAGGTCCTTCGACGATGCTGGGTGTGATGGGCGGAGATGCCGATGACGTTGGGACTCATCAACAACAAATACATCGGCGAAGGGGGTACCAGTGGGGTCGTGAACGCCGTGGGTGGAGTCGGAATTTCATGACGGACAAGAATTTGCGACGGGATGGAGTAAAAAATTCGTGATGCATTATTTGTGCAGATATTCCGCCATACGGGCAAGCGCTCATAATCGCGCTCCGATAATTCCTGCAAAGGACTACAACAGTGCTAACCGGCAATCTTGCAACAACGTCCCAGGATCTGGTGGATTCATGATGACGGTATTATGACTAGAGAAAAAGTGAGTAAGATAAGAGCACTCCAAGTGATATGAAAGAGTGTTACAGGAGTGCCACGAGATAGCCCTTTCCACCGCGCGCATCGCGCGATGAAGTAGCCGGTAAAGGGAACAGCCGTGCGTGACTGCCGGCACCGAGAGCCTCGCTAAGCAAGCCGCATTTGGCTTGATATGCCGACCGGGCCGATGTACAGTCTACCGGATTCAGAGCATCCACAGGAGACTTTGTAATGGAGATAGCATAAGACCACGGAGATTCGGCGTCTCAGATAATTTCTCACCCTATCGTAGTCTTGCCTACAGCCGAGTCAGCTACAGCAACCGCCGATCCTTGCTCTCTGCGCACTTGTACATTTAAGCGCCGTTGATAAGTTAAATGATATCACTCGTTCTCTTACTAAAATCACCCCTAGTTATCGATTGGACTTGCTCTGGACAGCGTTAACCAAGGCCGGTCCGATAGATTCGACAGCACCCGGCGACACATCACAATCTACTCCACCACCGATATCAAACGGGGATAACTCTGACCTTTTTACTACTCACCGCGCTGACGTATCAACATTGAGCAGCTGACCCCAAGTGCTCAAGTCCGGCCTGAGTCAGGCACGGAATCCGAAATCACCGACGTCTGAGTCGTAATAGCGGTCATCGACTGATTGTCATCACACTGAGGACGCACTACTTATAAGCCGTACCAGCGAGGGCGGATCATGTTCAACCCCGAGTCATCATACGTTTCCCCCAGACATACCATTCCACGGATACGATGAACAACAGCCGCCTAAGTTCGGCATACCCCTTGGAAGGGCAGAGTGTCTCCCCAACCACGACACTCCATGGAAATCACCCACTGGACATTGTAGCACAAAGTGCCTCTACACCTGTCAGTCCAAAGGGGCCAGGTGTTGAAGATACCAATGTCCTTGTGGTCGACTGGGATGGTCCAGAGGACCCCAAGAATCCAAAGAAGTAAGCATGATAGCGCTTTGGCGCCTTTCAGTCCTTATGCGTCCCTTCCAAGCTGGAGCTTCAGGCGAAAGTGGGCTGCGACTTTCATTGTTTCGGGGTTTACCTTCATCAGTCCCGTGTCCTCTTCCATGGTCGCTCCTGCCGCCAATCAACTGGCCGCCGAGTTTGGAATTCATAGCAGCGTAGTTATTGCATTTACGACTTCCATCTTTGTGCTTGCGTATGGTGAGTCGAATTTCGTTCAACAGTTGGGTTCGCTTCTGAAGTGAAATGAGTAGCTGTTGGTCCTCTGTTCCTCGGCCCTTTGAGCGAAATCTATGGACGCTCCCGAGTGCTCCAACTAGCAAACCTATGGTATCTCGGTGTGTAGCTGTGACTCCACTCTACAGTTTCCGGACTCACTACCGGATTTACTACCATGTAGCGTGGAATCTTGCATGCGGCTTTGCACAGAACGAATCACAATTACTTGCGTTCCGCTTTCTTGCTGGACTAGGAGGTAGTGCTCCTCTCGCGGTAAGTGCGTCTCGAATAACACTTTACTTAATCAACCTTGCGATTCCAGATCGGTGGAGGCCTCCTCGGTGATTGTTGGCATGCAGAAGAGCGTGGTCA
This sequence comes from Boletus coccyginus, assembly GCA_025782845.1. NCBI lineage: Eukaryota > Fungi > Basidiomycota > Agaricomycetes > Boletales > Boletaceae > Boletus > Boletus coccyginus. Next base: position 229,717 of record JAHZSR010000059.1, on the reverse strand, counting down.
GGCAGTCGCCATCTATTCCCTAGCGCCGCTACTTGGTCCTGTAGTTGGTCCTGTCGCGGGTGCTTGGTAAATTTCCACCCAATCTCAACCATTCCAGCTATATGACGATGGCTGTAGGATCGCAGAGCGTTCAACGTGGAGATGGGTGGTATGCTTACTCCCTTCCATTCATTACTCTGTCCAATAAACTGTTGTGTCTCTAGTTTTGGTCAACGACTATCGTAGATGCCGCTATCCAGGTACTGGGCTTTTTCTACCTTCAAGAAAGTCAGTCCACATACTCAGTGGTTCTGCTGTGTTGCATTACTCATTCCTTTTCTCCAGCTTTTGCGCCTTTGCTCTTGGAGAGGAAGGCAGAGAAAATAAGGAGATCGATGGACCTGGAGAAGGCACCTCACAGAGAAGTACGAACAATTTTTGATGGGAAACAGGATCGCTCGTGAGTATGACCGTTCGAGGAGTCGTACTATCCCGACTGATGACCTCTAGCTGGCAAACCATCATGACCAAGTCACTGGTGCGGCCATTTGCACTCTTTGTGCAGGAACCCATCATCCAGTTGCTTGGAATATATATGGCGTACCTCTATGGAATGATATACAGTGAGTGGTTATTTAAGGACATGCGATTTCTAGTATGTTAATTCTGTCGTAGTCTTTTTGACGACCATGCCCTCCATCTTCGAGGGAGTTTACCAAGAATCTGTTGGCATAGCTGGCTTACACTATATCGCTCTTGGCATTGGCATCACAGGAGCTTCGCAAGTTAATGCGAGAACGATGGACAAAATCTATGTGTATCTCAAAAATAAAAATGAAGGTGTTGGGAAACCCGAGTTTAGACTACGTCCGTGTTCCTTTCTTGTCCTTCCTTCGCAAATGCTGATACATTTGGTAACAGCTGCCATGTTTGTCGGCACGTTGGTGCTTCCTATAGGGCTACTTATTGCGGGGTGGACTGTTGAGGCGCACACGCATTGGATTGGACCGGACATTGTGAGTGTTCACAGTTGCCAATTTAGTGATTCGGCTCAACTTTGGGGCGAAATGAAAATAGGGCATCGTGCTCGTTGGTGCAGGTATCATTCTTAACTTTCAGTGTATTCAGACGTATGTCGTCGATGCCTTTACTCTCTACGCTGCGTCCGGTGGGTCCTCGCGCGATACAACAGTGTTCAGTTGCTTACTCGTCTGTGTCGGTTACAGCGATGGCGGCGGTATCCTGTCTGCGCTCATTGGCAGGCTGTGGATTTCCACTGTTTGCTCCGGCGATGTACTCTGCGCTGGGATTTGGCAAGGGGGACACGGTACTTGCCGCCGTAGCCGTCGTCATCGGTTGTCCTGCGTGATTTTTTTTTGCTCTCTTGCATGATGTCCTCGACTGATTCCCCTGTGTTTTAGACCCTGGATCTTCTGGCGTTTTGGAGAGAGAATACGGAACGCAAGTCGTTACGCCAGATGATGAACGCATGGTGTGGTTTTTTCTGCAACCCCACCGCCCAAAACGTTTGCAATACGTTTTGATGACTTGTGACGACAAGATGCTACACACGGAATATCGCAATGATGGTATTAGCTGCGGCTGTACTTGAAACCCTTTGGTTTTATACCGTGTATGCCACTGCGCACTTATGATACATCCTTATAGATACATAGAAATGATGTCACGAATGGCGGGCGCTGGTCGCCACAGTCCTTGGCATTTTGAATCTAAAACCCTCTTATCGCTCTTAGTACCTCCTGTGTCTCTGGCTTATTTAGCTCCCCGCTCCAGGTAGTCGCTCTTCTTGCCTTCTTGGTCGAGTCTGAACCAGATGCTGAAGGCATGTATGATGTTCGCTTGCTCTCTCTCCTGCTATCCCTCACGTTCGTGCGCGCCGCCATGGTGGGCACAGTAGGGTTAATAGGTAAGGAGAACCGGCTCACGTCCGCTCGCACAGGTTGTGCAGTAAAGAGCGATATGGGGCGGACCTTTCTCTTTCTAGAGCCAGAACGCACCACGCTGGGTAGCTCGGCGACCGAATCGAAGGACTCTGCCTCAGAAGCATCCGAACGAAGAGCTTCCGAAACGTGGGATTGCTCCGGCCGGGACGGGACAACAGGCCCAACCTCAACCTCTACCCCTGCCCCTACCCCTGCCTCTTCCTCCTCGGCGACCAGCGTGGAGCACGTGGAAAATGGGGATTCTGGGCGATCTTCCGCGTGTGTGGTCGGTAATTGGAAGGAGACGCGGCGAGGTTTGGGCGCCGGCTGAGGCTCGATGAGTAACACGCCGTTTCCCGGGGCCCGCGGTACACCATCACCCGGAGGAGCGGGGGCGGGCGGCAATGAGAGAATCGATCGCGGTGGGTCTCTTCCGATGATAAGGATGGGGGTGGGTGTCCCTGGGATAGGGGTAACATCGGGGGATATGGCGGGTGGCGACTGGGCGATAGGAGTGAGATTGGAAGGGATGAAGAGGGAGCGGGGTCGTCGGGTGGATGACGGGGTGCGGGTTGTATCGATTGGCTCGAGTTGTGAGATGGGACGGCGCGGCTTGGATGGATGTGATGGTCCAGAACATGGCGCTCGTGAGACGATTTCAGAAGAACTGGTGGTTGCCTTGGTTGCGCAACGCCTCCGAAGGCGGAATATGCGGGAAAAGGGAAACGAGAAGCGAGTTCGGAACATGGTGATACTATGCTTTGTCGGAAATGGCCCGCACCCGACAGAATTATTAGGGGGAAGAGGTATTTGAGACCGAGTAGACGGAAGGTGAACGAGAAGGGTTCGCAGTCTGACGATGAAGCAGTTGTCGGGGCTTAAGTCTTAGACGGTCTCAATAGAGAGCTGTACCACATCAACTCCAATGGAAACGAGCGTCGAACCGGTGACAGAACTATCATCTGAAGGCGATGACAATGCGACGGTTGCGCAGTTGTAAAGAACTGCCACCCTGGTGATGGGCGCTGAAGGCTGACCAGGTACATAAGAACCGGAACCAGGGGTGAAGAAACACATCTCGATCCACATTGAGAGCAAGAGCCTCAGGGGTGCAGAATCTGCTGATAAACTCGGTTACAGCGTGACCACTTTCAATGGAGATGGTGGTGCCTCGGGCTTGGGAAAAACTGTTGGAGCTGTGCACCAATATGATTCAGAGCCACAGTACATGAACACATTGTGTGTATGCAGCAACTTGTGGGACAATCCTCTACTACTACGGTATGGTGGTTTCGTATGGGACACATTCAAGTTATCGGTCAAACAGACATGGTGTCGAATTGAGTTCATGTCGGGCTAACTGTGAACTTTTCAGGGCAGCGGGAACGAAGGACAAACAACTGCAATACCGGCCCTCGACGGACAAGGATAGAATTACAGCGTGGAAACCGCCTGGGAAGGCGGCAACACTACTGAGCGCTCAGACGGAAACAGAACGTGTACGAGCGTAGTATTGATGATGAGAGCAGCGGGGAAAAAGATCCACACAAGCAGGTCCTCTATATATACCTCTGTGGGAGAGGGATGCAAGAGTGAATGTAGCATAGCTATCGTAGTAGGCTTACACAGCGTTAGAGTAGGCGCCAATTTATACGAGGCCCAAGGCACTTGAGTTTGGAATTGAAAGGTTTCTGGGTGAGACAGCTGAGGCCCTGCCGGTGTAACCCCAACACGCATTTATCGACCACAGCAAGTTGAAGGGTCTGCCTGACGTGACAAGACTTCTAGATGAATATAATCGTCAAGCCTAGTCGTATTCCCGTGGCGGGCGGTTCACCCATAAATGCTAGGTTTCCATGACGTCGACACGGACCATATTAGCTTGATTGGAGCGTTGATGCGATCAAGAAATGACTGCGCTACCACGCTTATAATTATCACAGATCCGAGCGAACACGGCCGGTCCGGGATCGGAGGGGGATTTATGTAATACAGTGATATAAAAATAGTGTAGACAGAGTGAGCGAGCGAATCTCGGATGTGGCGGTGAGAGCAACAACAATCTGTGGTGACACCACCAACATGTGTGAGCGTGCCAACTCTCTGGCAGGTCTACTCAAGAACAACTTCTCCTGCCAGCCCTCAGGCTTCTGTTCCGGCTGGGACCAAATCTCCTGTGTATTCCAGGAAATACACTCCCCCACCCTCATCTCATTTATGACCACGCTGTCACGCAAGACGAGATTTCCATTGTAACGAAAGGGCGGTCGAAAGCGCAGTTCCAGGGCGCCTCGTCCCCCGCTTTCCAGGATTCTAACCCCGTTTCCTCGACGATGACATCGTTTTCAGTCCAGGGTACTGGAGTCATGGTCTTGTAATGGCGACAAAATGGAACAGGAGCGAACGGTGGTATGTACCCAATACTATGAGCGCAGTACCACTGGTTCGCGACCTGCTTTCTCGAGTTCCCATCTTAACACCGAATCTTGTCCTTCTTGAGCAATTCTTGGGTGACATTTTCGCCATTCTGAATAAGCCGATCCTTGTCCCTCTAGGAGCTATGGCGATCGCTTCCGCAAATTGCTATCATGAATATACCGAACAATTGGTAGCATATTCTATAGCGCTACACACAACGCGTATGAGCAGTGGAAAGCGAGAGAGCAAAAGAAGTAAGCACCAAGATGAACATATCTAATCCGTTGATCGAATCGTACGTTCACATATTTCATCGTCTTGTTCAGCGCGAACGCTGCCTGGCCACCGCCCACATCGTCCCAGTCACAGAATGGAACCGGCAAACTGCATCGCCGGCGAGATGGATCACCTCGTATGGACTCTCTTCGTCTCCCACAGTCGTATGACATGCAGAGAGATACGCAAACTCTGGGTTCTTCAAATCGTACCCGATGACGCGCTGGATCGTAAAGTGGCCGTCGCGCAGAGCAAATGCGGAACGGCTTCTTCAGGTTTGGGAGACAGTGACATGCAAGGTGCACCCAATCGCTCTTTCCGAGCTCTTCAGCGACCCTGGAAATGTGGGATTCCTCTCCCTCTATGCGCGCGAATGTGGCGAGGCCACAGCTACTAGTACGTCGATCGCAAACGATGGTATGGCGTCCAACCGGAATATCGAACGCCGCTCTCACCTCTTTTGACTCCATGTAAACACGATTACGGCCACCCCACGCTTTCCGTTCTGCTGTTGCGTGCAGAGGGGAAAAGACACCAAAACAACCGTCTTGCGTGTGGCCCGAGCTCTCAAAGCAACTTGGGCCCCGTAACGAGACATCGGTTATCAGGTGCACTTGTTGGCCAGCTTCGAGCCAATGAAGCGAGCCCGTGGGTTGAGGGCGAAGAGGGAGGGGGTTATCGTTAGACCTTGCAGACAAGGACATACTGCCGATAGATTCAAGCGTTGACTCGATTGCAGCGGCGATAATTGAAATATGTCCATTCGTACTGCCGAGATGCTACGCGCAAGTTATAAAATATCGAGCATGCGTACATTGTCCAGAATATTAGCCAGCGGGACGTTCTCCCGAAAAGCAAGCGGTTATCGTTGTTGTCGTAGACTCGAACGGAATCTTGAGTGGCTGTCGCGACTCGATCGCCCTGCGACGAGTATTTTGCCGCTACCAGTGTCCCGCGGTGGAGTGTTCGTACTTTTTTTTGCAGCGTTGGAATGTCCCAAACGACGACCGATGCAGAGACGAGCCGAGTCGAGCGATGTTGTAGTGATCCTCCTGAGTTGTGCGTCCAGACTTGTTTGTAGGTATTCGTGTCCCACACATGCACTGTCGTCCCTGGCGTGTCCCCGCTGCGATCCAGCTCCCGTCCTTGGACACAGCGAGACAGAGGACATCCGTTGTTTCCATTGTTTCCATTTGCTTGCGGTCTTCCACTCGCCATTCGGTGAGAATGTGACAGCACGTAGGTTCTCGCCGACGAAGTTGATTTCCATCGGATGTCAGCGTTCTTGTCCAAAGGTCGGCATCAACGCAGCATCAACTTGTCACTACGCACCGCTCATTGCTGACGACGTGGCAGGTCAATGGAGAGAGGCAATGGACAACGTGAGCGTCCCTTCACCTCGTTCGCGAGCCATCTGTTGATTCGGCTTTGCCGAGTTACTCTGTTTCCGTATTCCCCAGTCTATCCGTGCAACCATGATCCGTTGTACAGTGCGCTTCTTTCACTGCCCCCGAGTTCGTCACTACCTGCACCGGAGGAAAACGCTGGGGGTGGGGTTGAACATTGAGGTGGTTGAGGTGGCAGAGGAAGAGGATGCGCAAGTTCACGTAGCCGACATGGGAAGGCCATTTACATCTCTGAACGCGAACACGGCGGGGCCTCTGGTCGTATTCTGGCCAGTTGGGACGCCGGAGAAGCGGATGGTGCGGCTTGCTTCGTGGCAGCAGGTGTGAATGGGCAGCTTTGGGATATAACGCAGTATGGTACCACGCGCGGACTCATCTGATTTGAACGCATCGACAAGGATCGTTTACTCCGGGCGTTGTCAGAGGGTTCGAGTGAAGTGCGAAAGAAGGCGTGGTGATGTTTGTCCACTGTGAAACTTCGTGGGAATCTCCGACACGAAGCAAGAGGTTCGCCCACTGACGACTCTTGACAATATTCGTGCGACAACGCTAATTCTACATAGCAAAAGTCATCAAGCCTCCGTGTCCAGAACCTCACCTGTCTTCCGAAATGTATCCGGGGATAAAATCTTCCAAATTGGGTTTTGCGTGGACAAAGCAAACTGGTTGTTCACCCGGTCACCGCGCTTTGTGCTTTCAAGTTTAGTGGAGCCACTGCTTGACGTATATCACTCCTGAACAGACATGCATCCTACTCCTCCTTACTTCCATCACCATGTCGTTTCTTCCCAACATTCGCCCCAGCTCTCGGGATACGCCAGAGTCGTCGACCGCCCACGAACACGACACCGCTTCAGAATCCAGGCCTACTCCGGATCGGAATCATGCCTTGACATGGCCTGCCACCCGGTCAACATCCCATCAGCCGTCAGAAGTCTCTGGATCGACGATGCTAGGCGGGTTTTATGATGGTGACAAGTTTGATAACGCGTCTTCTGTCACTCTCCAGGGTGAGTTCCCGTGGCATGAAGTCGGTGTGAACAAGTGCACACAAAGGATTCCCTCCACGATCGTCCCCGCTTTGTTGCAAGAAGTCAGCAACGTTTCTCCCTCTCGATCGTCATTGTGTAGAGAAGAAGGTGGATCTTACGAGGTGGATGAAGACCCGAGTGATTCGGAAGATGTTGTGTCACGATATTCTGCGGCACAGAAAGGAAAGTGGAAAGCTCAAACGGATGGTGATGTCATGCATGGCAGTCACTTGGCCAGATCTCCGAGCCCTCAGTTCCACTTTGAAAACATCCACAACGTGAGTTTTTTTAGTGTGTTCTCAACGAGTGGGACTGGTTTGAACTCGCACCGTTGTAGCCTGTTGAGGACTGGGTTATACATACCCGACCGATTTTGCAAGATTATGCGAATCGCCAGACGTCGTTGCCACTGGGGCGCAGGCTCGAGGTTTCGGTACGCACACGGTGTCTTTCACGCTTACCTCGTCTGACGGTATCTTAGATAGATGAACCACCCCAGTTCATTCTGGGTGCAATCCAGCTGCTCGTCAATCGCGATAAAAGGGGTTGTACTGACCGTTCTCGGCAACTTGGTCCTCAACTTATCGAAAACTTTGTGGATATCGACCGCTGGGCGAAAGAGTATTTTCGATCTCGACATAGTATGCAAGTCGTGGACAGTGACGTTCCTGCTGTATGTATGATGTCATTCATCGCTGCACTACTGACCTCTCAAATCGTCCCACCTAGTTATTGACGATAGTAATGAACAATTTCTACGAAGGTCAAGTCCAGCTGATCGACCGGTTGGTTGACTTTGCTCTTGAGAACATGCGCTTTTGTGGCAGGAGCAGCCTTTGCATCGAAGATTTCTCGTTCGGTTTCGGTTAGCATTTGGGTGTGGTCTCGGGAGAGGTCGATTTCGCTTATGATTTGAATAGATTTCAAGATGAGCCAGGATCTTCCTTTTTATGTTGAGACAAGTTCACAGATCAGAGAACGTGGGCGGCATGCTTTTAGAGTACTTGCATTGTAGACTGACGCACCACCAAAGCCCTTCCGATCCCAGCTGTAGAGGTGCGACCTGCCTCGGAGCCAGTGACAACAAACTCTGGCCGTCAAGTGAAGCCCACGGAGCGCGCTCAAGCGGCTTCAGAGCAAGCACAGGCAAATGCGAGCGGGCGACGAAACAAGGGGAAAAATACTTCCCAGCTAAAAGGCAAACAAGCTCTGAAAGGTTCTGTCCAGCTTGCGCGTCAAAAGAAGAATCCCGCACAACCTTCTTCTCAAAGCACGGTTCAGGAAACATTCGAGGTTTTGCAGGCTGAACCACATGTGACGACACCCGTTCCGCCCAAAACAACTTCCGAGCGCACGAAACACCGACCCACACAGCCGTCAAATCTCGGGTTACCCCCGATCTTGCCTGGCTCATCGTCAACAGCCGGAACTACACCCTCGCAGTTAGATGATAGCTCCAAGCGGGGACCTGCCCCTGCCCCAGCAGAGAGTCCGAAAGTTTCCGGCTCCTCAGGATCAAAACTCACCGTGAACTCACTGCCTCGGCTGAAGATCATACTCCCTGCCCCTTTGCCGGCTCCGACGGTCCCCGCCACGAGCGGTTCCGAGTCGACCTTGGCCAACCCAGATAGTTCGACGTCCCAGATGACTACTTCCGAGACTATGAATATGGGGGGTAGGGCCCCGCGTTGCGGGGGGACCCGACCTCGAGGCCCTCGCAATGCACGTGGTCGCGGACGCGGACGTGGGAGCACATCGCTGACTCCGAGTGCGGAGACGCCTGGAGCGACGGCTGACAACACGAAAGCTCTGCAACCGGCAGGTTCGGTGGACGTGGACGATGCTGAGGCTTCTGCTGCAGTCAACCCTCCAACGCTGGTTTATGCACTCAGGAGCGCGGTACGGACGAACTTCAGGACACGGTCGCGTGGCACCGATAACAGTATCGGTGCTCGCGATCACGTACCTTCTTCGTCTCGAAGCACACGCAGAAGCCAGTCTCTCCTAACGCCGACAGACCCTGGCCACCCACAGGGAAAAAAACGTAAACTTGATGACTGTGAAGATTAGGGAACCATGTTTTCCCATGTTTATCCCTTGGCTGTCAGGCTTAGCCCACATTCTGTCGCGTCGAATTCAATTGAATGGAATTAACCTCGCTGGGCCCAATAGCAGAAGTGCCACCTTTACGATAGTCTTGGTTCAGGTTACTCCGTTCCCATGGGCCACTGGCAATTTCGCATCGCACGTGCGATCATTTTATCCCTGATTCGAGATTCTCCTGTGGGAGAGCAACCTCAGAAAGACGGGGAAGAGCGCATGTCGACTCATATTATTCTCCGTAAATCGGTCTGATTAACCGACCCATCAGACTATGTATATTCGAACGTCGAAGATCTGTGGCCGTTTACATGCACATCACAAAAAATAGCGACCTAGATGCTTGAAAAACCGTCTGATCAGAACGTTCGATGCAAAGTTCAGTTACCCAGGTTCGGCCCCTGCTTGTCCCCCGAACGTTTGACCCGTACCGTGATTATACATGCAGGCTGTGCTGTTGTGCCGTTCCTACAAGGCACACAATCAATTGAACGCTGTGATGAGCCGGGGAGACAGGTGTATAAATTGCGGGCTCTAGGGTTGAGGGGAGGGGACAATTACCACAGATGGAATCCGGTCAAGTATGTGAAGCCTAGGTTGCCCTTGGCGTCCTCACGCTCGAGATAACGGCTCACAAGTGATCACTGATCGCCGACACGCCGACGAGGTTCGTAAAGCCTTTGTCAGAATCGTCGCCACCGCATCATGACAAGGGGTCAAGTGGGCAATGTATGATGCACGAATGGTAGAATGAAAAGATGGCTGTAGAACCCGATCAGTGTTTGGAGCCGCAGAACATTAATGTTGACATCACTTGACGTCCGCACACCGACCGACCAGAAAGATAACGGTTCATACTTATAGTGGTCCTCGCGACTTCTGCGACTGGCTGCAGCGCCGACACGCCAACATGATCGTAAGGCGTTAGTCAGATTCGTCAACGCCCATCAAACCGAGAGGGTAATTGGGTAATGTGTGATGCCCGAATGGCTAGATGAAAAGATGGCGCACAGCCCCGGTATTTCTCGTTATAGGGACGTTCTTCGTCCCCCACCTTATGAGTTAAAATTGACACTGACATCGGGGATAGTTGGTGGTGCCGAAAATGCCCCTAGTAGTCAGCTGGGATAACACATGCGACGTAGTAACTAAGTCTGACGTAGGATGGTTAATGGCTCGTTGCCAGCTATCTTAACCTACGCACCGATACGGTAGGTGTGCTGGACAACTGGGCGAGTCGAAAGGGTAGGGGTCTGACGACTCCAAGGTTCTGGGGACGTTACCTCGGGCAAGAGCCGTGGGGGCGAGATAGACCTGGTCCTTGGGTTAACACTAACGAGCATGGGAAGAGGGGAGACTCACAAGGGCAACCAAAGGTTTTCCCACATTTCCCCCCTCTTCTGTGGGAGAAAAACGGTTAGTGAACACCAGGAAGGTGATGCCGCGACGTAGGACATAAATAGACAGATTAAACTTTCTACGAGCACGTTCGAGGGGTTGGGGAGTTCCAGTCAGGTTACTTTAAAATTGAGCGTAGCAACGTGCGACCCGCAAGTGAGGAGTCCCTGCAAAGGAATGTTCACGACTGCTGGATGCCCAGGCTCCTACCCACCGCTGCTGGAGCGTTCGAGGCGATCTACCAGTGGAGAATTCCAAGTGGCTGTGAACAAATTGAAACCCAGCACAACCTTAATCCTCAAATACGCCAATAGTGTGCTGGGTTTCAATTTGTTCACAGCCACTCGGAATTCTCCACTACCGCCCAAGTAGATCGCCTAAAACACTCCAATAGCGGTGGGTAGGAGCCTGCTGGATGCCCTACTGAGAAATGGGTGCAAAATTTAGGTTTTAAATAACGGGGCATTTCTCCGGATTCATCTACAATCGGAGTCAGCATCAGCATATATAAATGACGTAAAAGGAGGGTGTACAGTGAATATGTGGCGACGACGTGTAAGGCCTAAAGGCAAGGGCAGACTACGCAAAACTAACTAACCTGACAGCGACCGTACTATATACAACCTGGCAAATCAGCGCATCATCGACAGTGGTTCCTAGGTGAAAGTATGTACAGAAAGCTAATGCTACATCTGTATGAACATGTATAATACTCGAACAAAAAAAAAGATCGTTGCAAATGCATAGTTGTATATCAAACTGCTCTCTGGGACGATGCAGCCCAGTCTACCTGCTTGCACATCTCATCCACCTAGGCGGCTGGCTGCTTTCCGCATCCACCCCACAAGCCTGGAGACAGGTTTGCCAGTACGGAGGCTCATACCCACGCTGAAACTTGACACACTTGGAGACCACGAGACGAAGCTTAGGGGACCCCCCGCATTCATCGATAACTCTATCGAGGGAGTTGCCATATGTTGGCGTGTCAGATGGAGAATAAGTCCTACGCTGATCAAGATATGCAGGGGGAGGGCCAACATTAGTTGGGCTAGCGTGGTCATCTCGGAACATGTATACCGGGCTATCCTGTCGGACAACGACATCCAATGGAAGTTCTCCATTCGATGCCTGCCAATTTTGTCGTAACGAGCTTCCGCAGAATGAGTCAGTGGGCTCCGACTCGTCCGAATCCGGAACAGGGCTTGGGACGGGCTGAACCGGCAGTGGGCGTGCAGGAGTGGGTGAATACGAATAATGGGATCGCATGGGTGTGGGAGGCTGCTCAGCGGATAGGCTTTTACTTTTCTTGGACTTGCTGCTATCCGAATCTACCCCTTGGTCATCAGATGGGATGGGCGGCAAGGGTACATCCGGAGCGATGGTCTTTGGTGGCGTTCCTCGACGGTGACCCGGTGACATGGGTCGAATTGGCTGGGACATAGAGCGATATCTTCCACGATGAAGGTCTGACTCGTCTGAGGAAGAGGCATGCGATGAACAAGGGATGCTTCGTTGCGACCGAGGACGGGGAACCTGTATCCGTCCTGAAGGAGGGGGAGAAACGAGGCCATGAGAAGAACGTCTGCCAGCATCCACCTTTTGGTCACAAGAGATTGGTGACAGCGAGAATTCTGGGGGGCTGACAGAAACTGGAGTTACTAGGCTATTGGATCGAGGAGACGTTTCCGCTGGCTGTACGTAGCGATATCCGTAATGAACTTCTGGCTCCTCTGGGGAAGACGTGATTGGCGATTTGGAGGATGATTGTGGTGACCGGTGGGGAGGGATTTGAATTCGTGGCGTACGAGACTGTGGGACACGTGGGACACCTCGAGGAAATGAGATGTGTCGACTTGTGTCGGATGTCCGATGGAGAATTCCCGACATTTGTGAGGAGTCCCGCGAAAGGTGCAAGGGAGAGATGGATGGGCTGGTTTGCTGTGTCAAACTCGCGGGAAGTTCGATTGATGAAGAAGACATCGAGCCACGCCCCGTTTCGTTCGGTGTGATGAAGGATGGTACAGACTCGGGTACCTGTCCATACGACCCTCTCCTGACGAAATGAGGGAGTGGGAGATCTGGAGCTCTGGGTAGACATGTCTCCGCTCTGGCATCGCGGAAGGCATCGTGCAGGCTGACATCCTTGATGAACTTGGAGAACGTCAACTGTGATCCTGGTTCAAACTAACAAATAAACACCAGCCTTTGATTCGATATCTCGGAGCTTAACCAAGATGTGTTCGGTGGTACGACCTTTGCCTTGTTTGTGTCGAATCCACGTCACCAGAGCCTGCCTGGCTCTATCGGTGTCTCTCCCGCAGTTCGCTAGGACGGTAATGACCTGTCGAGTATTAATACAACACAAAGGGTTGAAATCGTAGATCAGCACCTCGACACGTGTGTCACCAGAGAAGCTGACGGGATCACTAAACATCAGCAGTGTAGAAGAGCGGAGGGGATGTGGGGTAAAGGGGAGCGCTCAGATGCGGACCAAGCTAATCCAGGTTCCCTCAGTATTATATGCATGTATGCTTGGAAAAGGAATTCAGGAACACCAACGAATCCCGTTTCCGTACACAGCAGCGTGGCAACTGAACAAAGTGGAATTATTAAGTTTCTCGCGATCTGACATCCAATCCTACCGGTAGGCGGACGAACGTTCTCTCCCCAATACCGGACCCCGAACAGCCTCAGGCTGGTCGCACACCCGTTCGGGTAACCGCTTAGATCGGATATTTTCAATTGGCCGGCAGGTGTGTACTGCGGAAGGATAAGTCAACTGCGACGATATTACGGACATGGTTAATCATTGTTATTCCTCCGTCACGTTAAGGGTGTGACGAAACACAGCCGACAATTTTGTTTCCGCAGGATCACAACCCCTGAGGATGAGAATGAGTCACTGGGTGGTGCACTATCTTGAAACTACGCTTAGTCAAAATCATGTTGGGCGTACTGAGCTGTAATTGGCAGAACAACTTGAGCTTTGCGGCCTATATCACCGGACTTTGGGGTGAGGTTGTCTCCAGGCAGAGATCGTCGGAAACTCGAAAATTTCTTCCCGATAGTTCTCCGAGCGGCTTTTCGTCGAAAAGACGCCATTTTACTTTTTGCATCATATGAATGCCATAGTTCAGCCCGAATCAGCCTTGATTGGAAACCAGAACCCGATATTACCGTAATATAATTGGATAGCTAAGTGTGGCGGGAAGGCAACGATCATGCCGCAATTGAATCAGTATCATACGATGGAGAAGCTCAAGATGACTGATTCGGATCGATGGCATGCCACTCCTGGATACCAAAAGATTGAAATTCAGTTTCAAGACCCTCCAAGTACCAATACCAGTAATACAACATCAGTAGTAATACTAGACTAGCGGATCAAGCTTAACTCGAAGAGTCACATCATGGAATAGGATTGAGCCGCGTGCTGAATGAATGAACCATATATACCATGCGTCACCTACATGCATCGCAAACCGTGAGCACCTGGCGAGCGAGAACGCAGCTAAGACGAGCATACTTCGCCAGTTCCCAGATCCTGTGCGTACGATGGCTTGGGCCAGGGTGTCAGCAAGTCAAGCGCCGGGGGTACTGCGGTAACCTTACCTGCATTTCGCTGCGTTTGAGGGGGTGCACGTTGATCAAGTGGGCCTTCCCCTCTGCGACATGGCGAGGGATGTGATCCTCTGTGAGTGCAGAAGGTGAGCCTTCCATTATGTTAGCACTGGACGGTCTGGACCCTTCTTCCAACGGCCGCTGCACGTCATGCAGCCTGAGGCACTGGAGGCAGTGACGAGCTGCCCGATTGCAAGCAGGTGCCATAATACCAACAAGTGTGTTGGATCTGCGTGACTGCGGTACAATCGTTGTGGCAGTAAATATCCAACCGGATAGTAGCTTTATGAACTAATGTCAGCATAGAGACAGAGCAGTGCGGAGTGTTGAGTCGCATAATGATCGAATGAATGGATTTCTAACCTGCCATGGCCTCAACATTTCGAATGTGATGGTGCCAGCGAGACCCGACGCCGCGAGCATGTCCCGCAAGGGCGTCACAAGTGCTGTTGGAGTGGTGGCATCCATGTCGACGGTCATGAGCGAAGAGCGCCACGGATGCGATTGGTGGCGTCAGCATTGAGTGCGGTCTTGTTGCCCTCGTTGCAGTAGTCGTTCCGAATCTTGTAAAATGCTCAGAAGCTCTTCCTCGAGCTGCAGATCATCCTCGCAGACCTCCTTGTCTGTTTTGACGCACACGTTCGCCAGCACCAGGTCTGAAATGTTGTTAGCATAAATCTTTGCCACGCACAATGGCACACCAACTTTATTTCGCTAGTGCAAGCAGTACTTACACATCGTGGAGTCTGTGACAATCTGAACATGATGCCATGGCACGATAAGGTACGAGAGTCGAAGGGACCGAGTGTGTGTTGACACACGTAGTCAATTGTTTTTCTCCGCCGGTGCAGCAGACGTGAGTTGGACAGCAGGCTGTCAAGTAAGCTCAGGTGACGAGAACACACGTTTGCCATGGCCATTTCGCCGCAGTCCCTCAGGATCACCGAGTGACTTTGCTCTGCAGGTTTGGTGAGGCCAGGGAATTGACTACTCACCAGCACCACCCAACCACCTACCCAGCCTATATCCATGCTCCTGAAAGCCTTCCGGAACAGCTCCGAACCCCGAGCCGACACTACATAACGACCTCTCACGTCCATTCGCTCCTTCCCACTGATTTGTTCCTACATCGCCCATGGCACTGACTAGTACTGGTGATGCGAACAGTTCTAGGTTCCGTTCAGTTCGTTTCCGAGTTTTCCTGGATGCTGAATCGACCATGCTATTCTGTTCCCATTCGAAGGCGTTCGTGGAGATTGTCGCAAAAATGCAAGGGACCATTGGTATTCACACAAGACCCTATTGAGTTCGTAGTCTGTGCTCTGACATAGTGTCAGGATCGGACACCTTGAACGCCAGTCCCTTGGACAACATCTGGAGGAGTACTTAATGACATTACCACTTGGCACTCTTTCCTCCAATCACAGCTCCCAAAAGTCGATAAAAATGGGAATAAAGGGTCCTACGAAAAAGCTTTTTCTCAAAAACTGCTCATAACTGCTCAGTAGCAACTTTCCGTTTCTCCGATGCCGGCTGACTGTTGCTTTGGACACATAAACAACTGCCTCGGATGGTGCTCCAATGCACATTGCCCGTTATGGTATCTGCCCTTCAATGGCTGAACGAGGACATGGACATCGAGGCACTGTTGCTGCTGTTTGAGGGATGAACCTGCCGTGTTGATTAGTACGCGCTCAACAGATGGATTATCCATATTTTGAATAGCAGGGTGCGTGGATGAGCGCTTGAACGGGTGAACAGATCACCAAAGACATGTCTGCGGATCCAGAGGCATATCCAAGGAGGTCCCACCGGGCAGTCTTCTCCTCTGGTGGTCGGAAACATAAACATTATCTTGTCCGGTGGTCCTGCGAACGACACTGCAGGAGTATCACAAAGTGGCGCTTGTGGCGTGCAAGTTGTTAAAACAAATGGGAAAGGGTGGTCTGTTGCACCGGGGCGATCTGACTATCCGTTGGCCAGACGCTACCGGTAGTCCTGATGGTATACGCGGCATAGAAATGACTGCGTTGGCGTATGACTTCAACTCTGTCGGAGATGTCCTCTCCCTGCGCGGTCAATCCCGACATACAAGCCCCTGACGCGCGCGCAGAGGTCCCGGCCGCAACATTCAACATTTCCAGGATCCCTACGATCGTGGGATTGCACGTGTTCTTCCTCAAGCCTGCGTCCGCGAGTCACTCCGTGCCAGCACGCCCGCACCTACATCGTCACGCGCGTAGTGACCGACATCCTACTCAAGAGTTCAGACCACAAGGACCTGCTCATTCCAAAGGGTTGACAAACATCATCAGCATGACAGCATAACGACGAGTTATTACTGGGATGATTGTTGGCACAATCGCAGATTTCCCCGCTACGGTAGTAGTGGGTTCTATGGGGGACAGTTACCGCTTGTTTTTGCAGGGAATTGTTCATCAAGTGACCGATTCGATTAATTAGGAAATTGTGACTTCGTGATAGCTCTTTTTGGGTTGTCTCAGCCGTCAGGCTTTGTCCTATCCTTCCTCTGCCTCTCTCCATCATGCGTCTGAATGGCTGCTCGGTACGTGGCTGTTTCGATGAATCCATCTATCGTTGTATCGCTTCGTCGCGTGTCGCTTCGTTCGACAAAGTTTCACGGCAGACGTTCTTGTTGATGTCGCAGAGATTGACTGTGAACTTCTTGTAGGTCGCGAGTGGATGGCTCTCCGCCGTCTTGTTCTCGAAGATTTTTCGGTCCCGAGAGGTGGCTTTGGTGATATTCCCTCGAGCCGTGAGGAGTCTTTGCAGCCGTTGTTGCCCGTTAACGGGGGTGTTGCTACTGCGTCGCTGGTCGACCGTGACATTGCATCAGGTTCCATACCTTCCGAGGATGCTCAGCGGCGTAATTTCGTTATCGAGGTCTTGCAGTCCATGGAGCGTCCTCTTGTAGCTTGGAGCATTTTTGATCCCGACATCAATATACTTCCAGTGTATTGTGCTTCGCACGGGGTTGTGGTGCCTCAAGGTGGGCATTATGCTGGAGTTTTGTTGCGGCATCTCTTCACTGGTATGTGTGCTGTCGGGGGAAACGATAACGAGCGTCTCGCTTGTAAGGAGGTCCGTCGTGACCATGGCAGTCGGGCAGACGTCGTCTGCTTCCTCGTTGACTCTGTCCTGCGGCCTGAGGCTCGCCTCTCCACTGAGCTTTTATCAATGGTTGCTCGCGCAGTTGGCCTTGTTGCATCTGGAGCTGGTATCCAGCGATCCAAGCTTATTTCCATGCTCGAGGATGTTAGGTCGTGTTCCGTTTCCAAGAGTGGAGAGATTGGCGCTGAGACTCTGTTTGGCAGCTTCGAGCGTCTCGGCCGGTCATCTCTTCTGTCGCTCGGTTTTGCACACGGCCTGGTGCCCACAGGAGGGCGGGATGATATGCGTGACGCTTTGATGTTACATTTGACGAATGGGGCGTGTGCTGTTCATTCCCCGGTGAAGGACCCACTATGATTATCCGTCGTTCAGAAATATATGTTACATTCTGAGACGTGCAACAGCGCAGTATTAAAGGTTCGAATTCTGGATGTTGGCTCGTTCATCAAGATGCTCCCTCTTAAGCGTCTGCTTCGACTCCATGACGTCACGTTTGAGCCGTCTTCAAAACTTGCAAAGTTGCAAAAACCTTAAGGACCTATGTCGGCCGTCTCAAGCTTCTGCAGGAATCATATAGTGCCGATGCCTTGCAAACGGAGTGGCCTTCCGTTGTATTGGATCAGTGAAAGACAGAAATTGTGCAGAGTTTCCGAGAGGCCACGTCCTCGGCAGGTCTGAAGACCTTCGTTTGTGCATCGTGTAGCGCGAAGCGTTGCCTTTGTGATCTCTCTAGTGTACCTATTGAAGACATTGACCTTAATCTTCTTAAACGTCCAGATGTGCGTGTGGTGGATGGGAGCGTTGTACACTCGCGTTGGATAGACTCCCAATGCATTGGTCCGAGTTTTGATTTGCCCGTTCAAGTGCTCCACGATGTGTTGGTTGCGCGGGAGGGTGTCGTTTTGTCCGACGGACAGGTCTCGGAATTGTTGTTGTGCGAGATCTGGCGCCGTTCAATTTGGACGTCGTCCATTGTCCGACTTGCGGGGGGGTTTCGAACTCGTCGATCATTCTGGGGCACACCCAACAGTACGTCCTTGGTGTGGTAATTGCTATGGTGTGACTTACCGTTCACTGTGCAGCCTGCGAGTGTTCCCGTATCGTTTGAACGCAATTGAATACGAAGGAGGCGCATTTGAGAATATGATTCTGAGCGTCGCCGAAGCACATTCCACGAATAGAATTGCATTTACTACACAGAGAGTCCGTATATGGGATGTCGCCGTAGCGGGGGTTGCCACGGATGTGGCGCTTCACGTGTTATTTACATAGCGAGTACTACCAAGTACTAAGTTCTTCCATTAACTCAGCTAAAACTCGAGACCAGGCGTGCATTTGTGGACTTTTGAGAGAAAAGTAAACACCTTGAGAGTCCAGAATTAGAACTGGCGGTCCCATAATGTACTAGCCAAAGACAAGGACAAGGGGAGAAACGCGAAGAGGAGCAGCAGGTAACCTATTTTTGGAGGTATAAAACTCAAGACAAACAGTGTCAAACACTGGTGAGCGCGAGCACACACGGCAAAAGTAATAAATCACACTCATGTTCGAGCTGCATGCATGACTATTGCCACGACACAGACTCGGAGCCCATAGTGGTTGGGTGTAGGTTTGTGCAGACTCTTTGGCCTGCCCGCAGGATAGCGAGACTTCAGTCCGCTTACATTTGGGACTGCAAGTTGGCAGTCTGCAACTCAGGTCCAGCGCACCCGCTTCAGCAAAAACATGCTCGTTCTGCTGCTCCACCGCCAGAATCTGAGACCAGACAGACGAGGTATCCGGTCGTGATACGGCTGGCGATTCAGGTGTTATCGCTTGTGCGAAAACGACGCCAGCGGTGTCGAAAGAGTCATGTGCTTCGTACAGATCAATGGGTATAGATGGGTCACACCAGGACCTTGCATCAACGCGTATGTGGTATCCCTTTGTGCATTAAATCTGTACCATTTGTTCATTAACTACGTCCTACAAGGGTATTGATCCTTATGCCATGTCGTCTCCACACTCGACGGCCACTTTTTACAAAGTGTGCTAACCGCTCGTTTCGCTCACAAAACTTTATCAAGTATTTCTAATCAGAGAAATTCACATGAAAGTATTTTTAACCTTTGTCTTGTACATGTCGACAAAACGGGAAAGTCTGGCGCCGACTGGTTCAGTGGCGAAAGTTAGCCATCGCCGGAACCCGCCAGCGGGATTTGTGACAAAACCATCATATCATTGGTAGCTCTCAATTGCAGATGGTCCATGTTGGTTCATGCAGCGTGCTCTCCAGTGAGGTGAGTAGTTTGTTTAAACGCTCCGGATGTCTACTACGAACTGAGATCATACAGCGAGGACAGACTTCGAGCGCGCTGACATCAGCAAGCGCAGCGTCTGGTCAGCATCGTCGTATATTTGATGTAGCCAAAAAAAATAGAGCTAAGAATACAATCCCCTTTTAATTCGGCGAACTTTAGCTGCCCTTTGGAAACAAACATGGAGCAGCTTGGTGCACACGACGTCGCTGAGAACGGAGCCTGTCGGAAGCCGGGTTATATTTTGGAATCGGGTACTCCTCAAAAGGCAACTCTTCTCCACCGTGACTTCATCCCCCGATGACGTCGTCTCGCCGTTAGGAGATATAAACCAAACAGTGCTCCCACCCTCGGTCATTTTCTCCTTCCTTGCCTTTCTTCCGTACAAATGTCGTTGCCCCCAGCACCACAAGATATCTCCGATCACCCCCAGGCGGGCTCCGTTACCGCGCCAACGGACAAAGGCGCGCAGGCCGTCGATGTCGAGAGGAAGGTAAGCATCTTGCAGATGGGCCCTACTAGAAACACCTTAGACTAAGAGCGTATAAAGATCAAATTATATGGAGTCATCGAGGCTTTTAGGCAAGGTCGCATGCCTGATAACGCACAAATCGACAAGGCGTTGTCCTATCTCCGACATGCTGAACCCGTTGACATCACCAAGTTGTCGCCAGAAGGAAAGACGCTTATCCAAGATTCTCGCGATATAATCGACACCGCCCGTCTCATTGTGAAGCAGAAAAATGCCGATGAACTCTTTCAGAACTTCGTCTGGCGTACCCGTGATGTAGGTATAGTGAGCGGTGAAGCAGCCCCCGGGGCAGCCCACGAAGTTGATCGTGGGAAGTTGTCCGAAGACAGTCGCATAGGTGCGCGCATACACGTATCCTTCTCAAGCCTTTGTGTCTCATTCACTTGAATTTAAAGCTGTGCGACATCTTCGTACTCTGCTTTCGCTAGTACTCACGAACTCCGAAGTTCGGAAACTTCTCTCAGACTTTTCGGTAGTTGGGCGTGACCTTCTTGCGAAAGGGGCAGCGAAGGCAGCTGAGGCTCTTCGGCCAGATAAAGAGGCACTTTCCCGTGTAGACGAGCCTACTTCAGAGGGCGAGTTTGTCACCAAGGGCGGACAGAAAACGGGTACAGGAGAAACACCGGTACTTGACGTGGACATTCCGCACACTGATGTTCATGTTGAGCACCATCCACACGCCGATGAACCCTTGTTTGGGAAAACCCAGGGTGAAGAGGAAAGTGTACGCCAAGCTCCCGAAGGACAGAAAGCGGTTCGGCCAGCTCAAGAACCCATGGAACAAGGCACAGCAGATGAGCCAAAAGGCAAAGGAGGTCGTCGAGCTGCGGCAGTAAGTTATCCATGTCTCCGTATTTCCGAACTTCACGTGCTGCGTAGCGGAACTACTGGGGTATCATCAGAACGCTCGCCAGAGGAAACTGTCAGTGAGGGGAAGAAACGCGACTTCAAGGAACGCTTTCTGGGTGTCAAAGTTGGTCGATTGCATTATTATCATTATTGTTTCCCGGTTGTCTCATGTCATTCAAGGATAAATTCACAGAAAATCAGAAAACGCGCGCGACAGAGCAAATTCAGAAAGGGAAACATTTCCTGACGGACGAATACTTCCCCGCCGAACGACGAGACCGGTTTATCTATCGCGGCAAGAAGGTTATTGTTGAATGTCAAAAGCATGTCGATTACCAGGACGCAATCAAATGGCTTCTATCTGTTGCCGAGGAGTATACGGAGCTCGGCCAGGGTGTGGGCGAGAAAGGGAAAGAGCGCGCCGGTAACATTATCAATGTATCGAGGTTTCTTTTGGTGTAGAATCCGTCCGTTGACCCTCTTTCAGGATCCCGCTCTTCGACAAACAGCTTCAGAACTGCGACAACTTCTCGAGCGCTTTGCTAATGGGCAAACCATGCACCTCATCTTTGATTCTATCGATGCACTCAATGACGATGCTCGTCGAGATGAGGAGTTTCGTGCATGGTTTAAGCACTTGAATACCTTCATTCGCAAGGTATGTAGATTTGTGGTTTGTTCTTGCACTTCAGTGACGCTTTGTAGTTATTGTTGGAGTCTGGCTACGTCCTTGAGGACGACTGCGGTCGTGAGGGCAAAGAAATCCGCGAGTCTGGCAGGAAATTCTGGGACCTGAAGTACCGAACACACTTTGACAATTTGTTCAACTCCATTGGCAAATGGTTTTCCGCCATGGGCGAAGATCCACTGAATAAGCGGTTTGGGGAGGACTGGGCCCGGCTGACACGGGACTTGCTCTTTGATAACGAAGGAAGTCTCAAGTTCAAGTCAGGATTGTGGTCGGATATCCGTAGTGTGATTGTGCCGACGCTAGTGGATAAGGTATGTATATTGACTTCTAAACGTTCGATCCTCTCACAAGAACAACAGGTTGGATACCTTCCAATTCCGCGTATCGAGTATTCCGATGACGCATTGGACCTCGTTCTCGAGAACCTTACCCTTCAGGGTCGCAATCTTTTCCCGAACATCGTCACTTTAGTCGCTCATAACTATCTCAAATTCAGCCCATACAACAGTATTTCCGACGAGCATCACCATGAATTCACGTTCACATTCGGTCAGATGCAGGCGGACATGCGCGACGTTGCCTTCTTCTTCCGTAAGAAGACAGGCTTTCCAAAAATCACTGATTCGGGAATGGCGGAGGTCGTTATCGGAGGCTCTGGTCTGACAGCCGTTGTCCATCTCGTCTCGGCAGGCAAAGATCGAAGCTCTGTTTTCAAAGTCAAGGATGTACACGTCAAAGTCGGTTCGCTCAGGTTCAGTATACGTGACTCGAAGCACGACTTGTTGTATAAGACAATGAAGCCCCTTGCAACCGGCCTAGTCAAGAGGCAGATCAAGAGAGCGATCGCTGGCGCCATAAAGACAGGAATGGAGTACGTCGATGGACAGTTGGTCTCAGTCAGAGATCGCATGGAAGAGGCGAAAGCGAGCGGTGAGACGGACCGGACACAGGTGTTGCAAGAGGTGAGTGTCACAGGCTTTCAGTTCGTTGCGACTTCATTCATTTCCCCTTGAGTTATTTAAACGCCACAAGGAAGAACACAGCATTCGGTCATCTGAGAGCAAGTCACAGTTCAAACTCGTTTCCAGCAAACGTTCATCTGTGATTGATACTGGGCACCCCTCTGGATGGGTCAGTCGTATATCGGAGAGCGAAGAAAAGGCGGCCATTGGCAAGGATTGGAGAAGCCAGGCGTGCGTATCTCATCTGCTTTATTGTAAGAGTGCACTAACGTGAACAATGGAACAGATTCACGATTGTGTAACTGGAAGTCCGGTTGTGAGTTCGGGTCCGTTGGTTTCGGCTTGATCTGTTTAGTGTACTACCCTGTTCGACCATTTAATTCGTGTAAGTTGTAAAGATGTATGTCTGTCGAGTCTGCACAGAGATTCCGCAAACGTTCGCGCATCACCGTGAAACGTCGTCATTTTGTGCATTCGCGGGGCCGAAAGAACTCTGAGCGTGTTAAATATTGTTCGGAAGCGACGCGCAGCCGGTCTTTGATGAGGCTTCCCAGCATCGATTGACGTACTTGCTTGGTCTGTCGTCTTCGGTGAGCGACAGATCAATACTGTCGAAGAAAAGTCGCCATATAACCGAATCCGTGTAGGGAACGTCATGATCTACAAATCGTGTGGCGGGTCAGCGATTTCAAAAGCGAGTCGACCCTGGTCTTGTCAAACTTTGGCCTCTTGCGCTCCCACTGTCACTTCTCTTTGATTCCCACCCTCCTCCCTCCCCCCTCCATGACCAGAACTCGGAAGCTCACTCTTTCAATGAAGGAGTTCAGCCATCTGGTCAGCGAGTCCCTTGACATTGCTAACGCCTCCACTTCCCCACAGTCATTCGTTGATAACATCGCTGTCTTTTCCGAAACTCCCCAAAAAACTCACCCCCGACCATCATCTTTCCAGCGCATCTTTTCTCGCCCCATACCCACGCCTGGACAGCAGGGGGATTCACGGCAGTGCCCTCCCGAGAACCTTTCCGAGACACCGCGTAAGATGATCGGGTGGCCATTCTCCCGCTCTCCCCGAAAGAATCGTCCCACTAAGGACGAGGTCAATGCCACTGTTCGCACATCCACTTGCCATGTTTGCTTGTTTGTTCACTCAAATTTAGCAGGAGGTCGACGACCCTGGTGTGTATCGCCCCACTTCCCCGTACTCGATTACGTCACTCGCTGGCGCTTCAACGTCAAGCCTTGGTTCTTTACTCCCTGCCCATGAGCGGCTTTTCCAAGTTTCTTCGCGGAACTCGGACGAGCCGACCCAGAATGGTCACGTGTTCAAAGTTACAGACTCGTCTCCCGTCACGATTTCTCCGCCACACGCCAGTGATCCGCCGACTGACTCGGGTTGTTATGTTCCTGCGACCCCATTGGATGCAGTTTTTGGTACTACCAGCATTCTTGCTAGTAGCAGCTGTAGCACGGTCGAGTCTGGTTCGGGGATCTCTAGTCAAAGAAGCTTGACTCGGCCGTCTTTTGAAGATACCGAAGCCTCACACTCTGAAGCTGAAAGCTTTGATGAAGATCCCACTCCCCGGGCTTCGACATTCGGTTCACGGGCACCGCTGCCCCTTGCCGAGATCCAAAACGGTCCGTTGCATGCGCAGAGGGGGCGCCCGCACCGTCTGTCAGTCGTTGTGCCATCACGGAGCGTGGGTATTCTTACGTTGCGTCCTGCTGTTGGTGTCGCACCGCACGCTCCTTCAGAGACCGAATCTTCGGTTTCCCTCGTCTCTACGTCGTCCCCAACGTCCCCTGTAGTGGAAGGTTCATTTCCCACGTCCCCGACGATGATATCGAGAGGCTCAGAAACCTGCCTCCCACGTATGCCTCCTACGCCGTCCACTGCGCGCATCTCCGCAGTGTTTCCAGGCATTGCCCCACCATCAAATCTGGAATCCGCATCTACTTTGGGTCTCCCCCCTCGGCAACGTAAGCGGGCTATATCGCGATCACTGACCCCGCCGCCGCTGCCTCGACCACCACCCACTGGCCCTCTACCTGCTGTACCATCATTCGTTCCTCCAGTTCCTCCCCTTCCCCCGCTGCTGAGCAAAATATCGATGAATACGAGTCCGCATCCAGCAACATTGTCACCTCCGCGTTCAACCATTACCGGAGCGCCATCAAACTCTGCCACTGCACTGCCTCCTTCATCCCCAGGAGGTTTGCGATTGCCCTCGCGACTGAGCTGGGTCAACAGTGTTCGTGCGGTGCTTCCTAGTCCGCCAGCGTCGCCGACAAAGTCGCTCAAGTCGCTCTCCGGCAAAGCGCCCACGCCACCTTCGCCGCCGAAAACGGAAAAGAAGCGATCTAGCGAACTTAAACGGCCGACGAGCATCGGGGTCATCGAAGCCGCGGACAACGTTCAAGTTCGCCGTACAAAGAGTATTTTATTACTCGGTTCGAGATCGAAATCGAACGCATCGCTGGGTACGAAACGTGTCCAGATCCACGCGGACGTGAACGTGGACGCCGCCCCGATTCCCAAGCCTAGACGCAGGTCAAGCGCGGCTACTGTCCGCCATCCCACCCTTTCCACTGACTGTGGTCTCGTCACACCCATGCCGAGCTCCGAGCTGCTGGTTCCTCGTGAACGGCGTCATTCTGCACCCATTCTATCGAGCGTGGATTCCAAAGCGCCGGGAGCATCCGCAGACTGGACCTTGTCACTTCCATTCTGCACAGACGTACCCGGGCAGAAGATTTTGCTATCACCACCGCTGACACCCAAACTTAAATCGGAGGATGGTTTGGAGGAAGTCCAGGGTGAAGACTGGACGCTCTGCATGCCGCTGAAGGTCCGTGCCGGCACACCGACCGTTGAATCCGCCGAGGGACCTGACAGCGAGTGTACGCTCGCTGACACGGCGGAGACGACCGAGACGCGGGCTGCGATGCAACTGCCTACGCCAAGTCCGTCCCCGACGTTGTCTACGCCTCCTTCAGTCGTTTGTCCTTTGGATCCGGAGGAGAGCATACCGCTACCTGTGGACAGGCCTGCGTCGCCTGCGAGCTTGGGGCCGCATGTTGGTGGGTTGGATTTAGCTGGTGGTCGTGGCAAGCGGGCGTCTGGATGGCACGTTTATGGGTGGTTTGACGAGGTGAGCGTCCCAGAGGACGATCGTGAAGTCGTCGCACCCCCGGCGGCGGTCTCTGACAAGCTCGTCAAGAACCATGTCACGGTGTTTCGGAAGACACACGATACAAACGGGAGACATCCGAGTCAGGACAGTATGTCCACCGTGTCGACCTCGGAGACGTTGTTTTATAGCGCGCGGTCGAGTTTGTTGGTCAATTGAATCGGACTGTGCCCGCTATCCCGTTTCCCTGGTTCTCCTCCCTTGTAGGCTGTCTGTCTCGTGGTATAGATGACTCCCCCCTCCACACCTTCCGTTCATTGCACACCGTTTGTGACGAGATCGATATTTGCTTTGGCTCACGGATGATGTTGCTTAGAAAGCTCCTTTCGTATGATATTTGTCGCTATGCCCCTTCTCTCCCACCGATTAAATACCGTTGGTTTAGGTGAGATAAAACGGGTCTGATTACTACGTATGCTATCATCATATATGCGTTTTTTGTGTCAGTCTCTTAAGGACGAACACTGATTTCCTCTACAGTTCATCGTGCACTTATGCTCCTAAGAGGGTGATGAACTGTTTCTGTCCCTGTTAGTAGTACAGTCGACTCCCTCTTAACACATACCTTATAGATCACAAACTGCCTCGGTTCACCCACCATACGACCTCCCTGATAACACATACTCCCTAGTAACCCATAGCTTTGGGACTATCCCGAGAGGTATCCGTTAGGAAGGAGTCAACTGTAGCTGTACCGCTTTATCAGGGGACCCTGCCAGGCACGCAAAAAATCTATTGGATTTTCTGGCAGGTCCGGTGATTGAAGCCACGTGCCAGGGGAGGAACTCAGTCCGTCGGGTTCTCCACTGGAAGTTACTCGCAGTCGTCTAACTTAGATGGATACAACGACGCTGGCCCGTACACCCATGGCATCTTTATGCTCCTCGGTGTCAAGTAAATGGCCAACTCGGTTCCCATCAGTCTGAGTCCCGACCACGAAAGACGCCCAACACTTGCCCCATCTGGGTCTGGGTTGCCTGTGGGCCACGCGCCTTCAAAAACGGGCGAGCGGTGTTTCGTATCCAGGTACACACGCTCAGAGCCCCGCGATAGGGAATGCAGATGTGCGTGGGCTTGGCTTAACTCTTGTGCGGCTTTGGGGGCGCTCTCATTGCGCGAACCGCGGAGGTCGGACGACACTGCCCAAAGGCCGATTAGATGCAGGCAAGTAACATGTGGCAAGTATGCCCCTTTGGATCGACCGTGGAACTTGCATGATCATGATCCAGCGTAGTGCATCGCATGGAATGGAATTGATGCGTTCCCATCATATCCCCCATCACCTGATCCGAAACACGACATTCACCGTGGGCGTCGCAGTGGCGTTTCCTGATCTTGGATGATGTTGATTCACCGCGAGTCCAATGGTCTAAAGAAAAGTACGCGCACCGTTACACCAACGATCCTGACCGAGCCCTGATGTATCGTTTGCTTGCTGCGCCTAATAGGGGGGGATGGATGACGAGGGTTATCATCACCAGGAAAAGACACACGGGGGATGCTTCCGTTGGATCTGCAGCACCTTGCCCGCTGTGAGAGGCGTCCTTGTTCAGACGGCTGGGTTGGCAGGGAATTTTACGCTGTGACATATAACGAGTGACTGCGAACAACCAAACTCGAGGGACGTCGAACCCTTGGTTTCGCAGTGGACTCGCTAAAACGATATGTTGGATCATCATGACGCTCGCATTCATCTACCAAGGGAGAGCACTCATTGCCTGACGTTTACCCGCGGTCAATCATCCTCAAAGGCCCCATTTTCACAGCACTCACTCAGTGGGATCGAGGACTGACAGGATCGGAGTGATGAATTTCTAGCAGGTCGATCAGGCTTAGTGTCCGAAGCCAGGTCCATCACCCTTCTTTGCCATTCCCAACGCCGGAAAGCGCAAAAATGACTTGGTAGTTCCCCTGGAGGTGTCTCCGAAAGAAAGGCGACTGGTAGGCCACTCGGCGGTATCTCAGTCCAGAAGGATGGG
The DNA here is from genome assembly GCA_025782845.1 of Boletus coccyginus. Taxonomy (NCBI): domain Eukaryota; kingdom Fungi; phylum Basidiomycota; class Agaricomycetes; order Boletales; family Boletaceae; genus Boletus; species Boletus coccyginus. Next base: position 201,913 of record JAHZSR010000059.1, on the reverse strand, counting down.
TAGATGCTGCCGGGGACGGTGGCACCCGAAGTGTCAATACAGAATACATCTTCCAGAGAGCACGACCGTCATCACGCAGTTGAACACGGGAGGAGCCATCAGGGAATTGGATTTTCCGGCAGGTGGACTGTTGGTCCCTGAAGTCACTTTCCCGGGGAAATGGCAGCCTCGACAGGAATTGTGCAAGTGCCGGGGAGTAAACTCGAGGGTACTGGAGGATTGTTGCAGAAATGTGCAGAACTTGGCCCAGGGGAAGTGCCGACTTTGCTTGCACATGTCGGACTGCACCGGCGTGTGTGCGATAAAATATTGAAATATTAAAGTCCATTGCGTTGCGCACGCCCACGAGAGCAACGAATGTTACTTAAGCTATATTACGTGATACGTTACCGCCATCCAATCACAGCCTGCGTACGAACGCTCGATCCTCGAAAAGTTGACCCTTTCATTTGTCAAACACGACTCACTCGATGCACTAATTCCTGTAGATACAAGTGTACTACAGCTCCTGTATTATTTACAGCATTTATAGAAAATTTCTAACTGTGTTTTTTCGACCTACAAAATGCGGTCACGTGGTTTTTGCAAGGTGACTGCTGGAGATCCATAAATTCCCTCGGTACCCAATAGAAATAGCATTCGTGACGACAAGGCTCACTGTTTGGTTCTATGTACACTGCAACGGCCGCCGGATACTTACCACGCCAAGCCTAGACAACGCAATGGGTCCCTGTAGATATCCATCAAGTCCATCATTGGAGGCTGACTATTTCTGAGTCAGCCACCGTACTCCAAGGCAAAGGCACACCTGAATTCCTGTCCTACATACAATCGACCTTCAGGCAGTGTTGTCCCAGCGACTACGTTGCATGATGACACCGCGCCCAAAGCCGCGCAAGAGTTAAGCCAAGCTCACTCACATGTGCATTTCTCACCGCGAGGCCTCTCTGAACATTGTGCACCTCGATACGATAATCGCTCGCTCGTTTTTGATGTGGCCGACGAGTCGTATGCATCTTAGACGACAGTGAGTAGTAACCGAAGAATCATGATATTGAACGTTTCCCCCTGGCACGTGACTTCAGAGCTATGTCTGGAACTTTGTCCGCTCCATCTGTCACCTAACAGCAGCACAACGGCTCTTGTCCGTAAATGATCACGGTCGTCACCGGCGCCGCCCAACGCCCATTTGTAGCGCCTACAGTGATCTGTGGCGTTTTCTCCTGACAGGGTACAGAACAGCTTCGGAGGCGGCCCACAATGTACTACATTTAAACTCACTTCACTGATGGGCCTCCCTACAATATTCTATTCGCTCCCATTCTCAACCAGTACACCATGGATCCTTCTTCCACACCACCCCCCATCATTCCTGGCTTTTACAAGTTGAACGCAGAATCTTTGGCGTTCTACAAGTCCACCACTGGTATCCATGATGACGATCAACTCAAGGAACACATTTTAGACGTCCAAGAACGAGCGTATGCTGTACGTCCTCAAGGCGGATTGCTTCCCTTTTCTGTTACCCATCTTGCTTTCCAGGCGGCCCCTTACCCTTGCATACGTTTTTTATCCTTTTTAGCGTATGTCCGCCGTTATCTAGACCAGATGTTGATGTCTCATGTACTCCCAAGTGTCGAGATACCCCAGCCTGCCCGTTTACAACGACGTCTTGAAACTTGGTCAAGAACGCGAGGGAGCTTTGTTCCTTGATTTGGGATGTGGACGTACGTCCCTGCGTCACCTACGTGTATGAAGGTGCTTCACGTCGATCTTTCAGTTGCCAACGCCGCACGCAAGCTTGCATTGGATGGCTTTCCTGCCAAACAAATCATCGCGTCTGACTTGAATCCAGGTGAAATCAAGTTCTTGCTTTCGTTGTCTAGCTTCTGACATTCGATTTTCGAATCATGACCAGAGCTCTGGGATTTTGGACATGTACTCTTCCGTTCCACCCCCGATTCGTTTCCAGCGACGTTTTTGGCTGGAGACGTCTTCGACCCAGCTTTCCTGTCCCCTTTTAAGAGTGGATCTGCACCTCTCACGGAGGTGAACTTGTCGAACATCAGCACGCTGAATGAGCTTCGTGGAAATGTTTCAGTTATTTGGGCTAGCTCACTCTTCCATGTCAGTCTCACGTCATCCACCTCTGGACTTTCGAGCAGCTGAGATCCTGTCTTTAGCTTTTCCCAGAGGAAGGTCAACGTCGACTTGCACATGCCGTGGGGAGACTTTTGTCTCCCGAGAAGGGCAGTGTCATATTTGGTATTCATATGGGGTTGCCCAGCAAGGGTACCGTCGCCTATGATACGGACGTTAAAATGTTTTGCCATGATCCGGAGTCTTGGAAGGAAATGTGGGTGGCCAGGTCGACCATCCAGAACGGTACTGGTGTGGATGCAGTGGAGGACATGGGCGACCTTGATGAGGCAGTTTTCCCTTCTGGCAGCGTGAAACTTGACGCGAAATTGGTACCGATTGGATCCAAGACCACCAGTGGCTTGCCAACGTGGCGCATGATGTGGAGTGTCACAAGGGTATGATGAAGGTTCTTGGCCAGAGAAGAACCACGAGTGGATGGGAATTTAGTACGTTAGGCTTGTTGCTTGCTGTTCGCCCCTCGTATGACAATGTTTGAAATATTTGATGAGGTTGCGGCAGTACTTGGTAGTGGTTGATAGGATCTAAAATTTAATCGTCATCACTAAATCTCCTTTTCCGTCCGACATCTCGCACAGGACGCGAACCCTATTTGTCCCATTCATCGTGATCCCCTGTCCCGTCCGCAGTCCCGTCCGCGAGTCCACGCGATCCTGGATGGGTCAGATCTTCGGCACCTCCACCTGCTTGATTCACACGTTGATACTTCGCCTACCTGCGCCGCCCTTTCCCTCCCGCCGCGGGATATTTGTAGTCCGCCATGAGAGGCGCCTCCCCTTGTTCGGATGGCTGGGGACTGCAGCCTTGGTAATAAGTTTACGCTGTGTGACATGGAATGCATGACTGCGAACGAACTCGAGGGAGGACGAACCCTTGGTTTTTGCAGTGGACTCGTGTTGGATACAACACGCGAGTTCAAGCGAGAGCACTCAACGCCTGTAGGCCTGCATTCACAGTAATGATTCGTTGTGGGATCGAGGACTGGCAGGACCGGAGTAATTTTTTGCAAGGTCGATCAGGCTTGTCTGAAACTGGGTCCTTGTCGTTCTTCTTTGCCACTAACCACCAAGTTGTTAAACCTGGGAAAGTGCCGAGATGCATTCGGTAATTCGCCTGAAGGCGTCTCAGAAAGAATGGCCACTGGTGGGGCATCCGACGACAATGGTATCGCATGGGAGGAGCCGTCCGGCAGTACTAATCAGCCCAGAAGGATTGGTAGAAGTTGCCGGGGCTAGGCCCCAGCGGAATCAATACAAAACGAGAGAGTATATTGATCACCAACCTCGTCGTAGTTGAACAGGGGAGCCAGCGTGCGTTGGCAGATCGAACTATGCTATTGCGAGAACATGCTTCAAGATGGAAATGAGGCTCAAACCCGATGCAGTTCATGCTTTTTTGTCCTCCGCCACTCCCTGGATTCTCCACTCTCTCCACTGCCAGTAACCTGTTCCTGGCGTTGAATTTTATTTTAGTCTCACAGTATTCTTGACCGATGATCAGCGCCAAATGTACACTCCGTTTGTCAGTACATACCGGTCATTGTCATTGTCATTGTCGACAACGTGGCTGCATCAGCAGCACAATGTATGGATGTAGGAAAGTACCATATGGCAAGTATGCCGCTTTGGATCGACCTTGGAGCCTGCATAGTCACAATCCAGCGTAATACCAACATGCATCGCATGGAATGGAATGGTCCGAATCGAAGCGTCCCCAACCCATCCCATCCCAGCATTACCTGATCCGAAACACGAGATCCATCCCGGGAACTTGAGCGTCATAGAGGCGTTTCCTGATCTTGTATGATGCTGATCCACCGAGAGTCCAACAGCCTACGCTAAAGAAAAGTATGCGCACTGTTACACCAACGGTCCCAACCGAGCGTTCCGACGCATCGTTCGCTTGCTGCGCATACTTTATAGGGGGTGATAACCTTCGACCAGGAAAAGACGCACGGGGCATGCTTCCTTTGGATCTGCAGCACCTTGCCCGCTGTGAGAGGTGTCCTTGTTCAAACTTCAGACGGCTGGGGACTGCAGCCTTGGCAGGAAAATTTACGCTGCGGCATATAAGGAGTGACTGCGAACAAACTCGAGGGATAACGGACCCTTGGTTTCGCAGTGGACTCGCTAGAACGATGTGTTGGACGTGACGCTCGCGTTCATCTATCAAGGAAGAGCACCCACTGCCTGACGTTTACCCGCAGTCGATCATCGTCAAAGGTTCCATATTTGAATCACAGCACTCACTCTCGTAACGGGATGAGGACTGGCAGGATCGGAGTGATGAATTTCTGGAAGGCTTGTTCGAAGCCAGGTCCGTCACTCTTCTCCGCCACCTACCACTTTTTAAACATCGGAAAGCTCTGAAATGACTTGGTAGCTCCCCTGGAGAAGCCACTGGTAGGACATCCGACGACAGCATCGCATGGGACGGCGGTAACTCAGTCCAGAAGGATGGGTAGGTGCTGTCGGGGATGGTGGCTCTAGCAGTGTCAGTACAGAAACGAGGCTATAGTTGAACAGGGGAGCAGCATCCCTGATGGCAAGTCAAGCCTCAGGAGTCAGTTGACCACCGGCGCGCGCAAGAGTACTTGGTCAACCAATTGTCCTATAATTCGAACCCCGCTCGGCTGTGACTGAATGCGACCTTTCGAGTCAGATGACCTCAGATATGCACAGGGGCTATCTTTTCTAGATATATCTCATTGCTGCTAAATACACCATACTTCACCTTACCTCTCGAACTGAATGAACTCACTTCCTTCCCAATTCGGTCGCAACGAACGGTGAAGTGTTTGTTGCTCACGCGAATTGAACCGAATTAACTTTGAAGTCACTTCCCTTCAACGGCAACACTAGGGATCTGCAGATTATGGGCGTGACCAAAGTCGTGTCGAACACTTACCCTTGCATGAGCTCTACCAAGAAGACAGGAGATGAGATCACATCGCCCGCGAAAAAACGTGGTCGGAGCAAGACCGGCCGCTGCCGAATAATGACACGCCAAGCCTAGACAAGGTTTAACAGATGGAGCCAATGTTGATCGAGCCTTTCCTGTCCTAGCATGCAATGAGTCGTCCACTGGCAGTACGTTTCGCATGATAGGATGACACCGCCCTGGGCCAAATTCGCACAAGAGTTCAAAGCGCACATGTGCATTTTTCATCATGCGGGGTTCCTTTGAACATGCGTACCTGAGTACATTGCCCGCTCATTTGTGAACGTGGGTCTACGCCGGCATGTGGCCGACGTCGTATCCAATGTCCATCTTGGATGACCGCGGGTGTAACCGGAGAATACTGTTTTCCCCCTGGCACGTGAGTTCAGAGCTATTTCTTGAGCCTAGCGTCTGCTCACTCGCCAGCCACACAACGAACGGCTCTTGACCGCGAGTGATCACACTCGACCGGAGTCACCGGTGATCTGTGCCGTTTTCCCCTGGCCGGCGGGGAGCGAACGCTGGAAGCGAGCAACAATGTGGGTATGGTACATTTACATAAACTCGCCTCACTGATACGGTCCTATAAGTAGTATTCTATTCGCTCCCATTCTCCACCAGTACACCATGAATCCTTCTCCCACACTACCCCCCATCGTTCCTGGCTTTTACAAGTTGAACGCAAAATCTTTGGCGTTCTACAAGTCCACCACTGGTATCCATGATGACGATCAACTCAAGGAACACATTTTAGACGTCCAAGAACGAGCGTATGCTGTACGTCCTCAAGGAGGATTGCTCCCCTTTTCTGTTACCCACCTTGCTTTCCAGGTGGCCCCTTACCCCTGCATACGTTTTTTATCCTTTCTAGCGTACGTCCGCCGTTATCTAGACCAGATGTTGATGTCTCATGTACTCCCAAGTGTCGAGATACCCCAGCTGCCCGTTTACAACGACGTCTTAAAACTTGGTCAAGAACGCGAAGGAACTTTGTTCCTTGATTTAGGATGTGGATGTACGTCCTTGCGTCACCTACGTGTACGAAGGTCCCTCACGCCGACCTTTCAGTTGGCAACGCTTCACGCAAGCTTGCATTAGATGGCTTCCCTGCCAAACAGATCATCGCGTCGGACCTGCATCCAGGTGAAATCATTTTTTGCATTCGTTGTCTAGCTTCTGACATTCGATCGTCGAATTATCGCCAGAGCTCTGGAATTTTGGACATGTACTCTTCCGTTCCACCCCCGATTCATTTCCAGCGACATTTCTGGCCGGAGACGTCTTCGACCCAGCTTTCCTGTCCCCTTTTAAGAGTGGATCTGCACCTCCCATGGAGGCAAACTTGTCGAACATCAGCACCCTGAATGAGCTTCGTGGAAATGTTTCAGTTATTTGGGCTAGCTCACTCTTCCATGTCAGTCTCACGCCATCCACCTCTGGACTTTCCAGCACCTGAAACCCTGTTTTTAGATTTTCCCAGAGGAAGGTCAACGTCGACTTGCACATGCCGTGGGGAGACTTTTGTCTCCCGAGAAGGGCAGTGTCATATTTGGTATTCATATGGGGTTGCCCAGCAAGGGTACCGTCAACTATGATACCGACGTTAGGATGTTTTGCCATGATCCGGAGTCTTGGAAGGAAATGTGGGTGGCCAGGTCGACCATCCAGAACGGTACTGGTGTGGATGCAGTGGAGAACATGGGCGACCTTGATGAGGCAGTTTTCCCTTCTGGCAGCGTGAAACTTGACGCGAAATTGGTACCGATTGGATCCAAGACCACCAGTGGCTTGCCGACGTGGCGCATGATGTGGAGTGTCACAAGGGTATGATGAAGATCCTTGGCTGGAGAAGCACCACGAACAGATGGACATTTGATGGGAATTTAGTATGTAGGCTTATTGTTTTTTGTTCATTCCTCGTATAAGATCCGAGAAAGTTTGAAGTACTCTATGAGTTTCTGGAATCCATCATGCGATCCTGGCTGGGTCAGATCTCTGGCACTCCACCTGCTTGACCTGCACGTTGATACTTCGCCTACCTGCGCCACCCTTTCCCTCCCGCCGCGGACTATTACACCGTGCAAATAACGAAATGGCTCAACCGCCAGGAAGCTGTCTTGTGGTTCAAGACATATCTGACCTGGTGTCACGGTGGACAAACCACTGCATCACTTTCCAGCGACGACGACAGTGATTTTTCTTGGTCGATCGCCAACTGTAGCGTCGTTCGAGAACACCATACCGCCCCTCACTGCGCCCTCATTTTCCCCAAGCGGACGGTTCAGTGTCTTGTGCAGCCTATCACGCGGTGCTGTCGGCTTCATGGAAGCTTTTATTTTTTTTAAATCCTTTTATGTCCGCCTTGGAGTATAGTACTAGTAACAATCTATCTAACCGTAAATGGGGCCCTCCTGGCCCCGGGCGCCGCCCCCGATCGCGCGCATGCCCTGATGTGGGATTTCCCCATCGGTCCGCTGTTCCTGCTGGCCGTTTTAGACGCCAAGATCCCCGAGCCCATAGGTTTGTTGTGGTCGGTGCTAGTGGGTAGTGGGATTACAACGCGCGTTGGTGGTGAAGCGATGTACGTTGGCCCTGGGGCCTGTCGTACATACGGAAGCTTTGCAACATTTCCTTGCTGACCTACGCACACAGGCACAAGGGCACCAAAATATCAACCCAACGGTCTATGACCGTTTCGACTGTTTCAGCAATGTGAGGGTTCCATTTCAGCTATTAATGTAACACATCTCCGATGCGGCGATGTTGCAAGAATCCGCTCTCACCCGCAACATGGCAGTGGCCCTCACAAGCCACCAACTTTCGCACGTTACGATATTGTGCTGGTCCTGATTCGGATCAAGAAGCACGAAAGCTGAGGCTTTCATGGTCAGTCATTCACCCACACGTGTTCCTGAAAAAATATAGGCAGCGCATTGCCTTCAGGCCTGCGCGCGGCCGAGGTCCGGGTGATTGGTCTATATCCATCAAGCCGCTCAGCGCTCAGCGGGCTCGTTCGATGAGAATTTGAAAATGAAGGTGTTCTGGTTTGGTCCAAGTTTGGTCGTACCACGCGGAACCATCTTCCTGGAACAGCAATTATCCCAATCACCCGCATCGCATCATTTAGTCCCCACTGGTCAACCCTCGTTGGACTCGCGGTGATAGCATGGCGGGCGCTGATAGTTTCTACTTGTCAAAATAGGTATCATAATGAATCTACGGGTATTTTATCAGTACCAAGAACGCGGGAACGAGCGAAGATGTTGCATGGATGAGATAAGCCCGCTGTACAATCGATAGTCCCACGAAGTACGCATATCTTGCAAACGAACCTTCGTTTTATTCGTTCAGCCATGCTGTGATCACCGTTCCCGCATATGTACTTCAGTGGTTCCCAACGGCAAACTATCAAGGACGTTGGTCAGATCGCCGGCTTGGACTTGCTCTGATCAATGAACCCACCGTTGCCGCTCTTGCATATCATAGGTCGTGACCATGCAGATTCCCTGTCATTGTTGTCTGCGATCTGATGCTTGTGGCGTGCTCGATTTACGCAACATTGATTAGTATCGTACGGTAGATTTGTTACATGCTGTACATATAGTTATGTCATGTGCTATCGTAACTTTCCATTTTTGCAGATCAGTGCGTGGTCAACTAGTCGCGACTTAGCGCAATATACATATGTACATGTATCACATTGAGTCCGTCCAAGCCAATGGCGCTCCCCATTTCCCAGAGCCAATGTTGCCTCAATGCTGGGATTTACATATGCAACCAGGGCTGGCGCCAACGATGGCTGACCTGGTTACTGACTTGGCAAAGAAGACTCTACGCATAGCAAAGAGAAAGCCAATCCAAGTGGTTACCACGGAGAATGTCAAGGACCAGGACCAGGACCAGGACCGCCCATAACTATCAGACTCAGATCAATGAACAAGCGTGGCACCAAAGCCTTGCCAGATTGTACATTACGTGTTAACTGTACCAATAATCATCTAGCCGCCATTGTTTGGTCAAGGTATTTGGATGGTGTTATAATCTGTTATATGGTCTTGCTCGGATCCACAATATTGTGTGACATTGATTACATTCCCCACGTCATAAAAGAGTGGTCGTCGTGATGTGATCGATTCGTTAGGCTCGGATACTCCACGCGCTGCATGGAGAATGTGCCACCCTTCTTCTACAATACCGTGACTTATGTCGAGACTTCAAGTTCCAAAGTAGCAAATCTATTCCTCGAGCCACATTGTCATAACACAGCGTTGTATAGATATCGGTCGGACCCTACGACTGCCGCCTACCAGTCAATCGTTTTGCTAACTAGCGCCCTATACGGGGGATGCTTCCATGGACGCCAAGAATCTACCTCCTTTCTCTTGTGAGACTGCATGACGACCCTATCGCGCAAAGATCGACCCAGCTGCGGTGCAGCATGTCAGGTCCATAGGTCTCTTTGGTCGTATTCAGCCCTACTGAAAACTACCCATGTCTACAAGTGCGGGATGAGAGATGTCCAACAAACTTCGTCATACACGCCAGCAGGGAGAGAACGCAAGCTGAGTAACATGACGACCATGACGATCAAACGACAATTGACGTAGAGAAACGCGATGGCAAAGCTGGTCCTCGTTACAGCGGCAGCGTGGGGGATAGTCGTGCCATCAGATGCCAGATACAAGTATGTGATGACAGCCAGAGCAAAGCCAGGCATGATGGCCATCGTAAGGGAGGCCATACGCCAGAGAACTTGTTCGGTGTGAGTTGGAAAGTTGAAATTCCACGCGATGCAGTGAACAGCGCCTAAACACCATCCCAGCCAGAGCTCCAATGATGGATACGGGGAGGCTTTGTCCCAAAGTCTCTCTATCCACGTCGGGTGGATAGCCACAAAAGTAAGGGACTCGGTGTGCTTCGACGGCAGTGTCTGAAACACATTGGATACCTCCAAGATTCAGGAGTGGCCGCAATATGCTCCTGAAGCGATCTCCGACCCAGCTCTTCTTGACTCCAAACTGGCGCATGAATTCCTCGATACTTTGAGGTACGCTGCGAAAGAATATATCAGATTTCATACCATCAAAGGAACTCTAGATGTACCTGTATTTTATCGCGGGAAGATATCCTGGTTCTTTCCAGTAAACGGAAACAGGGAATTGTGCGTCCTTGGGCTTGTACCACCAGAATGCATAGGTGAAGCAACTGAGCATGATATAGCCAAGGTATCCATCTCTAGTTGCGTTGAAGGGAGCTTTCCGAAAGCCCGTGCTGTGAGATGGATGACAAACCACAACAGTTGCAAGATGGCAACCGTCTTCGACAGCCAGTCTCCTTTGCTCCTGTCGTCTAGATCTTTCTCGGATACCATGGACATTTGAACGAGATCCGCTTCGAGGAATTCAAGGAGTTCGTCAGGAGTGAGAGGATAGTGTATCTCGCGAGGTAGAGTTGAGTCTTTGTACACGAAGAGCATGAAACCACCCATCCATGCATGGAATGAATGCTTCAGCGTCCAGTGGCAATAACCTTGCAGCGACTCTACTGACATCGAGGACGGACTGAGCTTTTCATGAACAGGAGAGGATGATCTGCGAAACGTTGCGCTTATCAAGGAACACAGCGACGACAACTTTTCAGACCACTGGTGGGGACCATCAGACAACGAATCCAGGGCAGGTTGTAACTTACACTTTCAGTAACCTCTTCAGGGATTGCAATTCTGACCTCGTGTGCATCGCACGGAACTTCAGCGCTAACGAGGCGAGGCTCGCTGTATGGCTTCACACGGAGCTCGAGGGTGCCATCTTGAAGTGCCTCCTTGAATCGTTTTTGCACCATACGGGCAGCGAAAAACTGACGGACAGCCCACATGACAACAATCTCAGGGGCAACTAAAGCCAGAATAATAATACTCAGGCGACGGATCCCAATAGCAACCCCACCTTCTACTGGACCTGGCATATTTGGGTGGATCGCTGTCCAGGCGCAGGCAAAAAGCGTCGTGATACAGCTTGTGATGATGTTCCATAGCGTCCTCGTGCACGACGAGGAGGCGGAATATTCGTGAACGGTGGTGTTATTTACAACGATGGCATGAGAAAACGGAACGAACAGGGGAATCGAGAGGAAGAGACTCATCACGGTGGCAAGAGCGTGTTCGAGTTCAACTTGGACCACCAGGGGGACGCCACTTATTTATCCTTCTGAATGCAACGACTCGGAAGCTAGGAGGGTCCAACTTGCACTCTCTACATGGCTGCTCCACTGCTCTGGGCAATGGGTTCCCCGTGACCACGTGCGGGAGCTACTGCCTTAGATCAAACATTTTGGGGGGATTCGTTTACTTCATTGATTCAAGCTGGGTTGGTGCATATGATAGTCACGCTTACTGTCCGTTGTATGCTTCACTGGATATTAAACTCGTGTGCGAAGAGGTCGGTGCAGCCTAGGTCATTGAGCCAGTGGCACAGCAAGGGTACCGTCGCCTATGATACGAACGTTGGGATGTTTTGCCATGATCCGGAGTCTTGGAAGGAAATGTGGGTGGGGCGGTTTTCCCTCCTGACAACGTGAAACTTGACACGAGATTGGTACCGATTGAATCCGAGACCAGCAGTGGCTTGCCAATGTGGCTCATGATGTGGAGTATCACAATGGTATGATGTAGGTTCTGCCCAGAGAGGGACCACGAGCGGTTGGGAATTTTGTATGTTAGACTTGTTGGAATACTCGATAAGTGTCATGATGTGACAGTGGTAGTGCGTTGAGAGAATCGCCCTCACCTGTCATCAGCAATGAGACTCCTACTCTGTGCACAGACCTTGCAGATACTTCAGTACTGACGCGTATCCTTGCGTACGAGCGACAAACAATTGGTGTGAGCATCCCGAAGGTACTTCTTGTGCGCATTTTGTAAATGATTTGCCCCACACACCTTCTCCAAACCATTTGTACAAACCCTCTTATCCTCATTCCATCATTTCAATGATGGCTTTTGTTCATCTCCGCCTGTGAACAGTACCAAGAGTTCAGAATATTTTGCAACAGAACACGTTACACACTTGTGTTAATTTCCCAGAAATCTTTGAACGCTTCGAGGCATCGTAAAGTCTCGAGTCTATTCGGCAGAGAGCGCATCCCTTCGCTGTTCCTGCGAGGAAGGACAGGAATGTAACAAAGAACACGAGTTTCAACCTCGGGAAAAGTGCCTGTCTGCACGGCTTGGCTCAGTACAGCACTAGCGGTGATTTTGTAGAATATCGGCGAGGTGCCAACCAAGGTGAGGCAAGGGAACGTGACGGAGTTACGGAGGGGTAGATGAAGGTCACGTTCTCGCTTGCGGTTGTTTAGCGCGAAGGCAGCAATAGCCCCTGCGATAACATGGGGCTCCGAATCTTCCATGCTCGTCAACCACTTGTCCTCTTGCAACAGCAGCAAAATTTCATTGTCGTCCATGGTGCAAACGTCGGTTTGGGCAACCGAGCTCCCTCCACAGACGAGAAAAGGGTTAGCCTGTCGGATGAAAACGATTCTATTTTCATCGTCGTAGTCGAGGCCTCTCAGTACTAGTAACTCTGCGGCAAAGTTCCTAACAGCTGCTTCCTGACCAATTTTCGGGTCTATCGCCAGGTCTAGGTAGTGCAGTAGCTGCCTCGTGTTCTTGTCTACTGCGTCCTGCCGAGTTTCGACGGTCATGAAACCTGCCGGCGACAGTTCAGCCGGAAAGTCGATGGTCCCGAAGAACTCCTCCTTATCCAGGGGCACGATGGTGATGTTGTACGCGGCCAACTCGTTCGCAGTCCAGTCACTACTAGATTTTGCAGTTCGAAGGAGTTGGGCCATGATTGATGGGAGTGGCCGAAGAGACGTATAGGGCGTCTTCATCGTTGCCATGAGTTTGCCGTCTTCCATTCGCCACTCCCGAACCTTGTACGAACCGCTCACGCAACTGCCGAGAACGTCATTGCATATAGCTTGTTCCCAACGTCGGTCTCAATTGGTGGGTCACGGTGTTTTTGTCCCACCATCAGCATCTATACGTGTTCTGTCTTATCACGACGCACCGGTCATTGTCGACGAAGTGGTCATCAGCGACAAACGGTAGCAGGGAAATGGAGGGTAAATATGGTCCGTATATCTTCTCCGCTGTATATCACGTTGCCCTTCCTTACTGTAAATGGACCAGTACGCACGCTCTAGGAATAAACCGCCGCGTCACGATGGGTACTACGAACAATTTCCGTGCGGGGCCGACCACTCGTTACCGTTGTCATGAGGCGCCATATCTGTTCAACGAATACGAAACAAAAGAACAATAGTCCCGCGCGACATTTCATCCTCTCTTCTCGACCGTTTCGTGGTCTTCTACGTCAAAAAGCGACATCGTGTATATTCTACTCCGTAGGGGCAGGCGTGGTGTCCATTCCTTGGACTGGTGACCAATCCGTTCATCATGAGGCAAGTCGTCGATAGACTGACTGACGTATGTCTCAAGCTCTCTCTCCGTTTGCTTATCGTGCGACTTTTGGTAACTCCCCACACAAGCGTTTGGATGCTATTCGGTCGAATTTTAATTCAGGATTGTTCCGTATACGTTCGATACAGCCGAAAAGAAGATTGTCCGTGGAAATTCGATGTTCATTGAAGCGCCCAGCAGATACCCACCCATACAGGCAGCCATCTTATCACCGCCCTCCTTCCCATAAATAGCTTAATCCTCTGTAACAGGAACGTTTTTCGCGATAACGGATAGTTTGGGGTGGCTCGTGTGGTCGGTTTCTCAACGCGGGCGCACGGCCAGAGGAGATAGAGCGCGTGAGCGGGAAGGAGAAGGTCGGATCTCGCTCTTGAAGCAAATGGATTTCACCATAGGGACAATATCTACGACTGCTGGCCAGGGAACTCGTAGACTCGGGGCAGGGAAAGTAAGAACGGTTTACACAGACCATAATAATTAGTTGTAGCATATATAATTCATATAATTCATCTCTATTTGGCTCTTTAATGAGCTATCTACAGTCTGCACATAGCCAACACAGCAATCCTCATTTGCGGAGGAGCTGGAGGCACAGATCCAGGGACCAGGGGCTCCTCAGTAAGTCGATTCTCAAGGTGGGCTTAATATCCTTCCTTGATGGTGGTGTCCTCATTCCCATGTATAAATAGACGCTCCATGTGCACATGCACCCAAAGATATTGCTTGGCCGTTAACCCAGGCATTATGGATCTCGGCGGAAACCCCTGTTTGCTCGGATGGAAAACTTATCGTCAAGGAATTGTTCAACATGATCATTATGTACACATCATCCAAAGTTCGTATCTCATCCTCGGCAAAAATAAACTCGATGCCCTGGTCCATACGCACGATGTTACCCGAATAGCTCAATCCGCCTTCCCAGATGGCCCCATGGCCTCCCGCAAATGTGCCACTTCCATCCTCGGCTCAAACACCAAACTGAATGGCTTTTGGTGTGATACGATCCCGGGTACGAACGCGGTGTCGTCGATAGGCCGCTTGGCGTCTTCAGCGATCGTAAACGCCCAAAAGACGGTCGCCGAGGCGATATACAGAGATCTGCGAAAGGAAGAGCGGATGATGAGTCACTGGTACGGTAGGTGCCGCACGGCGATCACGTCGACATAGAGACACGGACACGTCAGATGGTCTGGAGATAGTAGACTTACCGGAGGGCGAGATGCGATCCGAACGCAGGTTCGTCTTCCGAATCCGAAGGAGAAGGCTTTAAGATCGTTGTTAATGTTACCATCGGGTCCTATCCAGCGCTTTGGGTTAAACCTTTCGGGATCGGGGAACACGTCGGGATCGCGCGCAATGGACCTGCGAGAAAAACGTCAGTCGCAACCGTTTGATCGTGGATCTGACCTACCAATGGTTGCCGAACACGGTTGCTCCAGCAGGGATGCAATAGCCATTCTGTAGCTTCGACATTGAGCGCAACATTTCATCGAACCAGAGGGGGGACGTACCCAAAAGACGGTTTTGGAAGCCCGGCGAGGTGCACCTGGGGTGATCGGAAATATACGTCCAGTTCGTCTGCATGAGCGAGCAAAAGACTGGGCACTGACCGAACGGATTGACGGGTCTCCACCGCATGGCCTCGAGGATGAAAGCCTGAAGCTCGGTAAGTGATGCCCATTCCGCAAAGGTGGGCGCTATCCAGATCGTTAGACAATTCATCACCATGCAACGACAGCCATGCAAACTCACGCGCATCTCGACCAACGACCACATCCAACTGAGCATGGACAACCGCTTGAGCCTCCGGAAAGCGCGCAGCGGCCATCATGATAGTGCAGATTGCCACCTGTGTCTGCACAAGAGCCAAAAAAAGTAGGAAAAAAGACCTGGTCAAAAAGCATGGAACACGTACAGTATCAAACGCAGCACCGACAAGCGATCCCAAAAAATACGCCGTTTCCGGTTCGCTCAAGTTACCATCTGTCACCGTTCGAGTCATGATCTCCTTGGCCACTGAAGGCGGCGCAATCTCCGTCACCTATGTATGCACGCGTGCGTCAATCCAGCGCCCTACATCCAACATTCGAGACTTACCATCCGGGATTTATACTGAGACATGTACCCCATCAACATCTGATATTCTTCCTCCCCCCATTTCTTCAGTTGTCGCCCATACCACGGCAGATACTTCAAGAGCGGGAAATGGTCCACTTTGTAGGCACCGGGAAGAAGTGCACCTTGAACGATCGGTATCATGCGTTTCAAGTGGAGCAGATAGGGGTCCTCCGTCAACGAAACCGGCGTAGTTTTGCCGTAGATGACACGCAACGTCACGGAGCCCGAAAAACTGGGACAGGGGTGAATGGTGAGTGTTGGCGTCATGTCCCCCCCGATTCTCGTGCAGGTATAACTAACCGTTTAACATGCAACTGGTGCGACTCTTGATCGTCCAAGAGGTCGATCACGATATTTCTCGCAAAAGCGGTCTGGTCTATGTCGTACGCCAGCGTCACTTTGGGCTGGAAATGACAATGCGCCGCCCTGTGCGACGGAGAGGTGAGGATTGGCAAAGGAAGGTGAGGGGATAGGACGGCGCGACGACTCACTTCCGAAATCGTCGCAGTCGGTCACACACGCTTAATAGCATGAATCGCATTCCCCGACCGAGGATATCGCTCCCCGCTACCGAATGCGGTCGGTCCGCGAAGCTCGCCCCCTGTTTTTCCAGCAACTGTGTCGCCTCCTAAAGGTGGTAGGAGGATGAAACCAGGGGCACCGATGATGGTCAGAGATGGTGGGTCCGTGTGCGGCACGCAGGCGCTTACGTTGTGACGGCCAATGATGACCAGGACATCGCTGCCTTGTCTCAGAGAGATGACCGGACCATATTCTTCGATCCATGATTGTATCAATCGTGGTGGGCTGGCACGGTCAGGTAAGAGGTCAGCCTATCTACGAGGGGATTTTGTTAGGACGCACTACCGCGCATGCGGTGAACCAGGCGGCCCAGGAGGGAGGAGCGCATACTTCTGCTGCTGCCGACGACGGTTGATAAAGTACCCCCCAGCGATGGCAGCGAGGACCACCAACACGGAAGGGAAAGGAAGAGTACTCTCCATCGTTCAAACCTAATAGGCTGCTGGAGGTGGGGCTGGAGAACCATCCAGCATGACACTGGGTTGATATTTAAAGCGAACTGCAACCTCAGATCACGGCAATCCGGGTAACTGAATTCTATAACTGACCCAGACGAGATTGGAAAATAACTTTTTGGGCGTTGCCATGATGCCGCGGATCTGGGTGTTTGAATGCAACCTCGGCGAGTATGGGACGGAAACGAGTTTCCTAGATCCCCCCGCATTAGTTCGAAACGGAAAGCCTGGCATGTGGATTGGGTACTTGAGTGATTCGACAGACCTGTGTAGCTAGACAGCCTGAGGATCGAGTTCCAAGGAACCTCACAAGACTTCTTTTTGCGCGTTAGATCCGTCGCTGCATTTTGACACATTACTTACGTGCTTATCGTCCACTTACCCTACTAAGTCATTTCAAGTAAGCGTAGATGTAACAATGAGTCCGCTCGAACTTTGTTTCGCTTCGAAGTTACTAAATGTTACATAGACAAAGTCCCATGTTTGAAAATGAAATGATGCTGCGTGTGAACATTTGTCATATATTCAAGCTCCGATTCAGTGGCACTTGAGCCGATCAAGCATTGGCAGCACGTGCAAACTGCAACCATGCGCATCCCGCGCGGCGCCCGACACCAACAGCGCCACACGATAACGGGACGCCGTCATACCGCGGCGGCATAAGAAAGCAACTTTTGCTTTGACTCGGTATGACGCCGTCTCGAGCGCATTCGTTCGAGGTGCGAGAGGCTCGCAAAGATGGTAGAGTAAATTACCTTGCTTGCAAGCTCTCTTACCGTGTCGTAAGTCAGCCCCTGACCCAGATTGCATACAGCGCCAAACAGAGCGAAAATGGAACATGTTATGTAATAGGAGTTGTGCTGAGCCAGAGCTTCGTTGCTCTGTCACTTTGTAGTGATGGGCAAAGCCTGGCCTCCAGCCCCAAGCTGGGCTGAGCCAAGCTGAGCTGAGCCAAGCTGGGCCTTGTAGTAGGGCTTGCCACATATGACATTCCCCTCTCTGACATTGAATACTCCAGCTTCTGATCCATGACCAGTTCTTGCCTGAGTCAAGAGAGTTTGTGCTTGCCATCTTGGACATCCTCAGGGACAATGAATACTGAGGACAGGTCAGTATGGTGCATTGCCATGGTAGGATTGGATGAATGGCATGGCCAGTGGGTGTTGGCTTGTCGAGTCAGCATATGCCAAGAGCAGTGAGGAAGCATTGCAAATTTTGACTGCTCTCTAGGAGACAGTTGAGAAGTGCAAGTGATATGCACATAGTCCAGAGACCCCCCCAGTTTAAGTTTGTCAAGAACTTTGGGCCACCAAGACTTGTGTTTGCATAAGTGTACTCATGGGTGCCTCATGCAGAGAGCATTTCCCTTGTTTGGGACATCTCTTTTTCTTTTGGTGGTGAGCTTTCTCCCAGTGCTTGTTATCATGAAGTACTTATCCTTTGTTCAGAAGTTAAACATTGGCATCCATTGTGTTGCTGTGCCAATCAGATTGCTGCATCACGGTTACCACTTTGAACACAAGGAACTATGTACATATCTCTCTGATTGCAGGGACACCTACATGGGTTATCAGACCTCACTGTCCTTGAATACCTTTTTGCATGTCATGATAGGTAACATACAATACATAGTTCAATTCCATTGGTGTGACAAGGAGTTACCTTACAATATTTGCTTTTATTTGCCCAGGCCAGACCCAACAAGCAAGGCACACAACATTAGTATGAACTGTTGTAGATACATATCAAACATGTTACTGGTCCTCTTCAAGGGTCTTGTTCCAAATGAACCTGAGCAAGCTGGACCTGATTTATGTTCCCAGTTTGCTATGTGTCATGGGGAATGTAGTGTTTTGAAGAGCCAGCAGGATATGAATACTGAGGATTGGATATTGACAAATGCAAGTTTGCTTTGCTATATTTCATTAAATTGTTTTTGTCTGCAAATTAATTTAGAAAATATCTGCAGCCTTGCATTGAGTGCTTCACTGTGTTCATCTTCTGCACAATCATCTTTGACAAGCTCAATCCAGAGTCAATGATTTGAAGGATCAACAAACTTGGATTTAAGCTCAAATGAGTAAATTACTTGTTCTAGTTCCAACTCCATGCTATCATGATGAGATCAAGATGATGTTGTGAGTAGCTCAGTAGTACTAAATAAAGTTTACCATCAATCTGACGTCTTGATTCTTCAAGCTCCTCTCCAGACCCAATGCATCTTTTAGCAATGGGTACCTTCTGTCTCCTAAAATAAAGACTGTCTCAAGTGAAGAAACCCTCTCTGATACTGACAGCAAAGATGCTTCAAACTGTCCATAGGCTGGAGCACTGCTTGATGTGGAGACCGGTACAGTAACAGATATGGTCTGTATGCCAATAGGAAAGAAAGGTGCCATCTTGAAAAAAATATCCCAATCAACATGAACAGTTCGTAATGATTCATATGATGGTAAGGTAGATTCAAAGGACCACTGCCAGACATCCTCGATCCAGAGCTCTTCAAGACATTCTGCTAGAGAGTCAGGAAGCTCAAAGTTACTAGCTTGGAAAGGGTGGCTATGAAATAGTTCAAGACACTTTAACCTTGTATTTGACAATGGTAGAATCTTGGTTAGACTCCTATTCAAGAAGGTGCAGCGTTCTAACCGAAGCTTACTGAGCTGTGAAAGCTCAGGCCAGATGGAATGGATAGTCAAGTGTGTCTGTGAGCCATCAAAGTGAAACCCATCAAGAGTGAGTTCTTGCAAAGCAAAGAAGTGGGTTGCTCTAGGATTGCCAAGGATGGAATTTATATCGGTGACACGAATGGATCGTAGGTATGCATGCTTGGATGGATCTGAGAAAAGACCAGTCTACAATGGAGGGAGACAACATAGGGGGGTTAGAATTGCATTCCAGCTGCAAATAGTGGGAGATACTTGCCTGAGCCATGAAGATGTCGACTTCCTGGACCAAATCACAAGCTTTGAAGATATTGATGGACAGCTGCAGCAATCGATCATCAGGAGTAATTGGTATGGCTGGCCCAGGTGGCAATACATGAGGGTCTGTTATTGCTCTTCCTCGGCCACATGGCAAGTGCAAGGCTTTGACCCATGAACCAAAAAAGGGATTGGACTGAAGGGTGCAGTACAGAATTTCACACTGCTCCCTTGTCCGTAGAACGATATTCTCATACAGAACTGCAGTAGCTGGGCTGTGCCAGGACATGCAGACAAGAGGGGCCGAAACAAGAGCAATATCCAAGATGTGTGACCGGGAGGGAGAAGCAGAGGGAGTGGTGAAAGTAAACACATCTACTGGTGGGAGGTGGGGTCGAGGTATCTCATGAAGGATCATAAGAATGACCTCTGGAGGGACTTTTGCAGCGATAGCGCCGTGCTGAGTTTCTCTGCCGGTGTGCGCATGCTAGAGTAATCTTGGCGTCAGTAAGACAATGAATGTCATTTGGGGACATTACCTTCAAATCGATGTGAATGCCTGACTCGGACTCGGAAGGAAGCCTCTCCGGTTCAATGAATTTGAGGAATGAGGTGAGATAGCGAAGCATTGTTGGTAGTACGATGTTGTGAGATGTCGGGCAAGCTCAGGCAAGAATGGAATCAAGGGATAGATTTCGTCTCCTATACTAGTAGCACTGCCTATCTAATATACGAGGCTACTCTATTGGATCGATAGTCTTATTCAGTACCCAGGAATTCATCTTGCTGCCGATCAGTGGAAGAGGAGCCGCCGCGATCTGGCAGTCGTCCGAGTCGTGTCACCTTCCCCACAAGTTGTCGCACGCTGGCCCCCCTGTTCAACTACGACGAGGTTGATGGTTACTATCCTCTCTCGTTTCTCTATTGATACCGCCGGGACCAACCGTCCCCGGATACTTCTACCCATCCTTCTGGGCTGAGGTACCGCGGTCCGGCTCATCCCGTGCGATACCATTGTCATCGGATGTCGTACCAGTGGCCATTCTTTCTGTCAGAGACACCTTCAAGAATAATCTCGGCAGTTTCCCAGGTTTGACAAGCGGTTGGTGGCAGAGGAGAGTGACAAAGACCCGGTTTCGGACAAGCCTGATCGACCTTGCAAAAAGTTACATTACTCCAGTCCTGCCAGACCTCGATCCTGTTCCCAGTCACCAACAAATAATGTGAATGCAGGGCCGCCGACAATGGCTACGGGGGGTGAGTGCTCTTGCTTGAACGCGCGCGTTGTATCCAACATGAGTCCACTATGAAACCAAGGGTCGCCTGCCCCTCGCAGTCATGTATTCCATGTCACAGCGTGAATTCGTTACCATGGCTGCAGTCCCTAGCCATCCGAACAAGGACGCCTCCTTCTACTGCAGATCCAAAGGAAGCACGCCTTTTTCAGGTGATGATAAACCTCGTCATCACGGCTCTCCTATTAGGCGTGGCAAGTGAGCTATGCGTCGGAGCCCTCACCCGAGACCGTTGATGTAACGATGCATGTACTTTGTTTCGGCTTAGATCGTTGGACTCGCGGTGGATCAGGATGATCCAAGTCCAGGAAACGCCACTATGACGCTCACGTTGCCCGAATGAATGTCGTGTTTCAGATCGGATGGTCTGGTAAATGGGGACGCCATCGGCTTGGACGACTCCATGTGATACATGTATATATCTATACAACGCTGTGTTATAACAATGTGGCTTGAGGATTAGATTTCGAACTTTGGAACATGAAGTCTCGCCATAAGTCACGGTATTGTAGAAGAAGGGTGGTACATTCACCGTGCAGCGTGTGGAGTATCTGGCTAACGAACCGATCGGGCCGATCTCAGGCACACTGCCTTGCGGATTCTGTAAGGAAACAGGGGAACCAGAATGCCATCACCGGGGAAAGTTTCAGTACGTTGCCTGCGGACTTTCTCCAAATTGCAAGGTTAGGTGGGTCATCGTGGGCGTAATAAGCATTAACGAATACACACGCAAATCAATAGCGGCACGTCAAATTTTCGTTCCAATCCTCAGATCCGACATCTTTCGCAATGACGAACAGCTTGTATAGATCATACTTGTCCTTGATACCTTTAAGAGTCGAACAGTGCGAGCCGAAAAAGGTCTCTTGCCAGTTGATCTCGAACAAGGACGCCTGTTGAACGTGGTAAATAAACATGCGTGACCCCGAGTCAGACATACGGGACGAACCTCATTGAAATAGGCGCCATCGTTGGGTGTGATACTGGGAAGACGGCACATCCTCGACAGAAATCCAAGGGGTGATTTCCCAGCTCAAAGGATGGATCAAGGCCATGTACGATAGATCCCACACAAGGTTGGTTTCCACGACCGCATCTCGCCAACCAGCTGGCTGACCTTGCCACCTGCGATTGTACTGCATGAACGATCATTATTCCAAACTGTCAAAATCCAAGCGAAGATTGAGTGGAGAACGTACTCGAATAAGGCACTGCAGTTAAGAAGTACCTCGGCGACTTCGGCATAGTTGTTCGCAACGGTGTCTCGCGAGAGAAGCCGAGACGTGGACATGATGTTTCCGCCGTTCTGGAAGCCGCTACTGACTAGAGACTCGTATAGTTCATACCATGAAGGAGAATAATATGTCTGTTCCTCAGAGACAACACCGAACGGCGCCGAGCAAGCAGTGTAGTCATGCCAGGCCAGAGTGGTTACCAGCGTGGTTTCGTTTGTCATATGGGGTGCAACATAGAGGAAAATCAATCCATCGCCAGATATCGACCCGTATCCTCCCCAACCGTCATCCGTAATTTGAGTTTGGTAACGCAAAAGTCCCCCAACAAGCTCTGACAACACCGACGAATTCGTGACGTTTGCCTGATACATGTAGACCTGTGCCGACACTGGGGGGTAGATGCGGTAGGTGACCGAAGTGACGATTCCGTACGTAGAAGGGATCAGAACTCTGATAATTGTTCACAGTGAAAAACTGCCCAGTGGAGAATACGACAGATATTTCCAGAGCGTTGTTGACACCTTCAATTTGTCAATTAATTTGGTAAACAAGACAACCCTGGAATCTTACCGAGGCCATAGCTGGGC
Organism: Boletus coccyginus; assembly: GCA_025782845.1. Classification (NCBI taxonomy): domain Eukaryota; kingdom Fungi; phylum Basidiomycota; class Agaricomycetes; order Boletales; family Boletaceae; genus Boletus; species Boletus coccyginus. The sequence continues at coordinate 179,138 of JAHZSR010000059.1, read as the reverse complement.
GATAGCATAGAGTGACCTCTGCCTGCTAGCCATCCACCAGATGGATGAACCAACAGAACCACCCCCACAGAGATGCCACCGACCATCAAGCCTCTGTAGTTATTGATGGCAGTACATACTTCATGCCATTGTACACCAGCAGTAAGCGTCACAGCTACTCAGAAAATGTAATCAGAAGGGTCCAGAGGCAAATTGAGAACGGTCCTACCCTCGTATGTCTCGTTCGCCGGCGCTCCCTGGGGTACAAACGTACGATTGTATGTGATATTTTTCATATTGTGTGTCCACACCACAAAAGAACCCGGCGCTGTGCTGCGCCCAAGATAATCATGGCTGCTCGCGCATTATATATCAGATCATGCTCATCTAGCACGATTTCTATTGAGCGAGATGACATACCCAGTGCATTTAACAACCAACTTCAGGTTCTGCTGCACCGCAAAGGTAACTGCAGCCTGAATGTTCTCCACCAAGCGCGCGTCTATGCCGATGACTGGCACGCTCCCTGTTCACAGGTTCCCGAGATCGGTCGTGTTGAGATAACATGCGTCGATCGTGCCGTTCTGGAACATGAACGTCTCGAAATTTGGGGCTCCCATGAATCCAGGCATGGATGAGCGCCAGTTGCCATCGTACCGGTCCCCGAGGACTGCAGTGCGATTTCCCGATGGATTGGAGAGCGGGTAGCATGCTGACGCGGTGGGAAGTGGGTATACGAGCGGCTGGAAGACCTGGGACTGGAGTTGGGGAAACGTGGAGGCGGAAGGCCAGCAGGATTGACCATAGGTGCAAAGGCACCCCGAACGACTAACCCAGGCAGTCACTGGCCATCCTAGTATGAGGGCAAGTGCAGAGAGCACTTTTATTCTTGCTTGTTCAGAAGAGAATTCAAACAGAAAGAACATAAACACGATGATGTGTGGACTCGGATGCGTGCATTGCCAGTGGGCTCGGAGATGAAACGGGAGATTACAATGGATAGATTTCCACCAGGGCGGCTTGTTCATGAATTGCGGTGCCCGGTGTTTGGCCTCTCGCGTGCGAATCACTGCCAGGGAATTGACGGGCTGAGTCCCTTGAATGGGTAGTGTAATTAGTGCGGTGCGTAATGGCAGCACAGGAAGTTGTCTGTGGAAAGAGTACAGCGGTAAGTTATTCAGTACCCAGGAATTCGTACTCGGCACTCGCTGCCGATCAGTGGCTTGTATAAGAGATTTGGATGAGAGTCGCCGCGCACCCGCATGTCCCCCTCTTCCCACCCTCGAGCCAAACAGCGACACGCATGTGCAAGGCTTGCCCTCCACCCTACCACCCTATTCCCCCTTCTCACCCTCATCCCCGCGCTCGTTGAGCCAATCCAACCGTCAGGGTCGCTGGTCGCCTTCGCTCGGAGCGTGTTCCTCAACCGTCCCTCCTGTAAGTTTGCTTCGCCGGAGTCAGGCAAGTGTAAAGCAGCATGAATGCGCTGGCACTCAACCCGATGAACGATGACATCCTCCTGAAGTGGAGCCAAGAGGTATGGAGTGTGTTTCATGTCATGTCCAATAGACCCCGCTGAGCACTCAACCTCGACATGTCATCTCATAGGGGGTATGGGATAACATGGCGAGGCTTTCAAGGCATTCAGGATGATGCTCTCAAGGCTGGAGCAATCTCCTCGACAGTCCCAATTATCTACGTGAGAACGGTAGACCCGTCGTTGCGCTGTGGGGTGCATCTTTGGAGCGGCAGATTTTTATCTCAGCTGACAATGGTACGTGCGTCAAGCTTTGGTTCCAATGATCATCATCACACACCCAGGCTCGCACGCAAGACCGCCGTTCTTCTGTTAATTCACTCTCGGTGGGGTATATCTTGTCGCAGACACCCTGGACATTGGCGAACATTGACTTCAAATGTGGACCAGGATCCAGGATTCGTACAGGTATGGATGGATTGTTTCGATGCGATCTGTCTGTGGATGGTCGGGCAGTACGTGGTTCGGTGGGGCCAAGAACGTGTCGGGGCAGGATGCCGAGTATCTCAACAAGCTGCACGCAGAAGGTGGACCAAGGGTAGACTACGTTCCGGTCATGTTATCTGGGGGGAGCGTCAGTCCTTTTCGTCCCCCGCGTTTCGTCGTTGATCATGGATTGTTGACATATGCTTAGGGATTTAGACCCTCAGAAGGCAAGTGGTATGGAGGACATTCGGCGAAACGGGGGTCGTTTTTTGTGGCAACAGATTTACAATGCACGTCGTGCGGGCGTACGCACCATCTATGGCACCATGTGGGACGAGTGCGTGTTTCCATGTCATTGCAGCTCACATCTCAGACGCCTGCTCTAGGTATGACGAAGGCACGGCATGCTGGTCGTGTCGCATTCGTCTCGGCTGCCGGTCCACCCATCGTACCAGTTCGTAGCGCTGGACGTGGACAGATACAACCCCCCTTTGGACTGGTACACGTGTATCGTCAGGTTTGCAGCCGAGGGGTTCCACGGCCAACATATACTGCTTGACACGTTTCCAGTCAAAGAGTTGTAGGATTATTGGAGTATGTGGCCGTGCTGCGACGGTGGACGCGAGAATGAGGCATGGCGTCAGAATGGAAGGTCACGGAGGGCAACGACGTGCCGCCACTGTACAGTCTCAGGGACACGCCAGAGCCACAGGGCGTGCCACTTCATCGACCTGACCGAATTCGGTGAACCCTAAGGCCAACCAGCCAGAGGGGACCGTTACCAGTTACCATCGGGCAATTTGCTGTAGCCCGGGTAGCGTTAGTCCCTGACAAGAGCTCTTTCAGGCTTGAAACCGCATGCCCTAACCTGCCCCCCTTATCCGCTTCCACCGAGAAGAGTGCCCAATGGACAGGCAAGTGGATTGACAGCCCAAGCATCCCTCTTTGCACACAGATCACATACAGCCATGGTCCTTGCGCAGGTCCCTGATTCCTCCGGGGCCAAGCTGTGGAGTCCGGGCCTATTGGTGCGTACAAACCTTAAGTAACCCATTGGTCATTTACAATTATCAACAAGGCACTGGCGAGATCATGGCCACTGCAATCGTGCGAGTGTCGGCCTGCACATGGTCACATTCGCATGAACGTGCCCACTGCTTGAAGCCACCTCGCTCACCCAGCCATGAGTGTGTCCCACTGCCCACACCTCACCCGCTCGCAACTACCTCCGAGTTGCTCACCCCGCCACAAACATGCCTGTACCTTGCCCTCACGTACACCCACTGACATGCATTGGCAGCCACCCCTTGTCGCCCTCACTCACTGTCACAGTTCTGGCGAGTGTGGGGATATCCTTGAATTCAAGGTCCTCCAATGTGACCACACCTACTGGTGCCCAAAAAAAATGACTGCACACTTGTACAACCTGCATGACCTATTCACAACACTTGCCTGCCCTGTCAAGCAAGTGCTTGAGCATGTGTGTGCACATAGACATGATTGTTTGCATTCACACACATACTCTGGCCAGCTTACTTACCCCTGGACCTGGCTCTGGCCCTGGGCCCTTGCCAGGGCTGCCAGGCCCAGTTTGTGAGGCCCAGGCCCAAGCCTGTCCATCATTACATTTAGCTTGTTTTGATGATTTACTAAGTCTCTCTCTCCTCTCTTCATGACTATAAAAGACAGCCCTTCCTTCCCTCGTTCTGCATCTACAAAGCATCCCCCCTGCTACAGTGTTCTCCTTTCAATCCTCACAACTTTGAATCACATAAAATGCCATGTATGTCTTACCCCTGCTCCAAAGGTTTGATGTCATACATAAGAACCCATTGCTCACTACAGATCTCTCTACTGACCATCACATTGTTCTTTGCCATGGATTCCTGGGTTTTGCCAGCATTGCAGGGATCAATTACTTTAATGGTGTCAAGTCAGACTTGGAACACCGAGGCTGCAAAGTAATCACACCACAGGTTAGCATGACAGGCAGTATTGAGGAGAGGGCCCAGCAGCTTGACTTGCAAATTGTCAAGTTGCTTAACCTTCCTTCTCAGTCTACTTCAACTGACAAATCCAGTGTTCACCTCATTTGTGAGTCATCTCCTTTGTTTTCATATAATAAGTTATTCTTGATGTCTTGTTGAGGCCATAGTATGGGTGGCCTTGATGCCAGACGCCTGGTGCACTTTTCAGAACTCAGGTACAAGGTGTTATCCATCACCACAGTATCAACACCCCATCATGGAACCCCCATTGCTTCATGGCCAGGTGAGTGGCAATATACTGTACATCACCTTCAGTATTTCCATTGAGTCCATGATTTCTTACATGTTGCAGTTGAAATGCTACTTGATCATGTATCAGGATCTGGAAGGGGTATGAAAGATATGACACCAGAGCACATGGCAGACTTCAATGACCACTACAAAGATGTCCCTGAAATCCATTATTTCAGTATTACATCCAAGTTTGATCCACAGTCTGATCACATTTTATGGTATGCAATCCTACCTTCTTTTTATGTAACTAGTGGCTCATGGGAATGGATGGTAGGGCTTCTCATGGACTCATCAAGAGAAGTGGCAGGCATTCCAAATATCCTCAGGCTTTTGGAGACAATGATGGGATAGTGGCTGTTAGCTCTGCAATCTGGGTATGTGATGACTAATTTTGAAATATCCTTGCTTTGCTCAGCACTTGGAGTAGGGTGATTTCCTTGGTGTGTTAAATGAAGAGACCAGCCATTTTGGTGTTGTATGTTTCCCATTAATTCTTGCTGTGTATCTCTCATCAATAAATTCCCTGCTAGATTGGGTGGGGATTCCTTGGTCAAGCAGCAGGTGACTCAAACTATGATGCCAAAGGCTTGTATCACTGGCTTGTGGACAATGTTGCCAGGAAGGTTGAAGGCAAAGTAGCAGCAGCACTGTAGCACTGGTGTGATGGGTATCACATTTTCCCAATCTTGTTTCCTCCTGAAGTAGGTAACTAGCAGCCTTTCCTTGTCTGTGTTATGGTGTATAGTTGTTTGGTATACAGTATGCATATTCACCTGTTCCTTACAAATTGCACAAGCATGCCATCAGCAAATCACTTTATGCAAGCCTTATGGTACTTTTGTACAGTGCTTTACAACTTGACTTCCTGGAATGAAAACAGAGTAAAAACTATAGGACATGCTCAAGAGGGAGTAGCAGTGCAAGGGCACTGTACCAGGGACAGCACTGTTGTAGTTGTCTCTGCCATTGTTGTGCATGTTATGGTAGTGGTTTCTGTGGTATCACCAACGCCATTGCAGTAGTGGTGGCATTGTCGTGCCAGGGGTGTCCGGGGGCGTTCGGGATACAACAAATACAGGCATTCGCTCGCGAATCGAATCACTAAAGCGCGTCGTGTCTGTCAGCGCGCGCAGCTTGTTTTATGCCCACACTGCATGCATAGCAAATAGTAGTGGGCTTTTTGGATAGTAAGACAATCAGGAGATTCGTGGACATGCACCGTGCTGCATGGAACCTGACATGTCCCATTGACGACGACCCGCGGGGGATCATGGTCCGCCCAACCAACCGTCAAGTGGAATGATGATCGGCGGCCCTGTCTGTACGCTCCACAGATGTCCTTCCGAGTCGGGATGAACACGGAGCCCGAGTTTGAAAAAGCAAAAAGTGAGACGCCAACCTATGTATGGCGCATTGCCGACCACATCGACCGGGTCTTGCTCATCATTGGGGCAACTATCACCCGTTGTCTCTTTTCTCTTGTCCTCTCTCACCTCTCTTGGACTGCCATTCTTTTTCGAATGTGATTCGCTCTCCTCGGGGGAGCGGCAATACTACGCGGTATCAATATCTTTGTATACTTGCGAGTATCAGGTTACTTACAACGCTCGGGTTGACCGATCGGTCCGAGGATACCAGTATGTACGCTGTCATTACATGTCTTCGAAGACGAACGCTGAACAGGTATATACATATAAAAGCGAGACACCCACTCGATCGCAACGTAGGGCCTGCTCCGCAAAACCTCGACGCGCCCTGCAACGATCTGCGCCCAGCTCACAAAGGCACGACGTCCATCGCAGACCGCATCATCTCGCTCACCGTCGGCGCGACTCTCGCCCGTCGTCCCTTTCCCCTGTCCTCTCTCACCTCCTCTCGGTGGCTGCCTCCCCTTTCGGAACGTTCTTCCTCCTGTCCCCTATCCCTCACCCCCTCACCGCCTTCGCCATCCACGTCCATCCCGTTCTCAGCCTCCTTCCGCTTCCCAGCCAAATACGCCAAATACTTGAGACTATGCTTGACCACGGGCGCCCGCGCGACGTGCATCGGCGGCGCAGCGAACCACAACACTTCGTTCGTCTCTGGTGAACGATCAAAGTAGACGGCTGGGGGGAGGGTAATGTGCGATCAGCACCCGTATCCACGACGACGACCACAAATCGAAACCGAAATCGAAGAAAATGAGTGGGAGGGGGGGAATGAAAAAGAAGGAAGCAAATACGCAACTCGTTTCGGGCGACAACTTGTCCACGATCGGCGGAACGCTCAACGTCCCCGCGGCTGTCAACATACTTCGGTCTTTCATGTCGCCGCTCCCACCGCCGGTGGTGGCAGCAGTGGTGGCATACCCCGCCTTGGCAGCCTGTGCTGCAGCGAGTCCGGGCGCCGTCTGCGGCGTCGCAGGGACCGTCACCACGGTCTTGGTCACCGCTTCGACCGCCCCCGTAGCCCCCCCTGCATGCCGCCTCGGCCTCTTCCGGCCCGTCCCACCCCCCTCGGTCTTCTCCCCCTCAGCCTTCTCCAACGGCTCCCCGATCCCCCCAGGTCCCTTGACCATACCGCCCACAAACGGACTCGGCACCTTGGCCGGATTCACCACCCTCTCAAACCCAAAGATCGGCATAAACTCGTCCTTTTTGCGCACCTCCTCCGGTATACAGCTCGCCCAGTTCTTGATCTTGACAAACACCCGCTCGCGCTCGTTGTACCGAGAGTGGCAGACGTACAGGGGCCAGCCGGGATGCCAAAAGGGGGGACGAGGACGTCCGCGGATGTGTCGGGCGGTGAATTGAACGGCGATTTTTTCCAGGATGTCTTCGACGGGGTGGTCTGCGAAGAGGCCTTTTTCATTTTTCGTGTTCATTTTTTTTTGGGGGAGCGACGGTTCGTGTGTTCGATGTTGGTTCATTTTCATTTTCGAAGAGAGAGAGATGGAAATGGAGACGGCTCATTTAGCGCACAAAACGATCCACATCGGTGAAACGACATACTCGTTTTAAAGACTTCCTTGTCCATGAATTGAGTATGTGCCGGGTGAAACGTCTGCGTCATCCCAGCGGATAAGAGCAAGCAAAAAAAAACGTAGAGGGGGTGGATTTACCTGTTCAGGTCGGTAATACCAACAAATCGAAAGACCTGGTTGACCCTTTTTCGCCCTGTCCATTTTTTTCATACGTCAGCCTCTCGCCACGAGGTGGGAGAAAACCAAAGAAAGGACGTGAAAAAACTACCAAGGTAGCAGAGAAGAAAAGAAGAAACGAGAACCACCCACACTTCGTCCGAGATCCAACATTTGAATACATGCCCCACAATCGGCCTACTCGGATCGTCTGGATTACTCAAATGGAGCCAATCCGCCAGTCGAATCGTCCACCCCTTGTAGTGTACCTCATCCACAAAGGTGCGATCTTTGGTCGAGACGCGAAAGGTGGTGATGCCAGGCACCCCATCGGCGTCGGCGGTGGCGTGCAACGGACGGGCGGTGCCCGGACCGGCACGGATGGAGGCAAAGTGAATTGGGGAAGTGTAGGGGGGACCAGCGGGGGGAGAGGGGGAGGTGAGTGCCTGGTAGAGTCGCTAGCGAATCATTTCCGATGTGCGTATGCATGTGTGTGTGCGGTGCCAATCCATACATCATTCACGACCCAAATAGCACTTCAACGGACATGATGACCTTACCTGGAGGACAAGCACACGGCCATAGGGTTCCGTGCATGGGTCGTACCACCGTCGTCCCTTTTCAAACAACCGCGCCATGTCGATATCAAATTCTTTAGGAGACGCATACGACGTTGATCGGGCACGTCCCTACAGCAATACGCACATGTGGTCGGCACCCCCAAGGCAGGCAACACAACGCATAAACAGACACACCTCGATCAAATTCAGGGACAAGGGTGACTGGGTGTGGCAAGAATGGTGTGAGAGATAAACAGGGTGAACGGATGACCTTACCTGGTAGGATAACAGGGGCGAGGTGGGCTCCTCGGGAACAGCTTCAAGTGCAACAGCCAAACGATTTCCGCTGGAGAAAATGGGTTCATTTCGCGACTTGGTCAGCCACAAAATCAAAGGATCATCGGTAAGACGTACACGCTGTCCTGGTGGCTCTTGATCGTCAACACGATTTCCAATCGTCGCTCCTATATGCGTAATAACGCAAGTCGTCATCATCGTTATTATCATCACAGCGGTTCGATTCGAAAAAAGAATGGGAAAAACACGGAAAGACAAGGGGAAAGAAGGGGGCCTGCGCATATCACAATGGCGGGAGACAGGAACACACCTGGGTCACCTCGGACATCCATCCCAGATCCCCAAAGCCATCCCAACGTGGCAAAGTGTTCTCGAGCTGGCGGATGATCGCCTCGCTATCGCCGTCTCTGTCTTGTCCGGCGCCAGGAGCTGCCGTCGTATCAGCATGACCGTCAGGTTCAGGCGAGACACCCTGCACGTCCACGTCCATTGCGTCGGGCGAGGGGTGGACGGGTGGTGTGGGGCGTGGTGGCACGGGTTTCGGTGTTGCGAGCGCGTTTGTGGACATGCTTCCGGACGTTGAGGCGGCGGCTTCTGCCGTCGCTCTGGGTTTAGCAACCAGAAGAGCAGATTGGGAGGGACCAGGCTGCGGCGGAGCAGTTGGAAGGGTTCCGTGAACCTTTTGAGGCGAGGAAGGGGGTGGTGAGTGGCGTGGAGTCGGAAGCACGGGACGCTTCTGCCATTCAGACTCCAACACGTTCTACGAAAATGGCAACGGACATTGTCAGATCGGGATGTGTGATGGGAAAGCAAGCGAAATAAAAAGGGGCGGGTTGGAGAAGCGGCGAGGACAAGGGGGGAAAGGAAAGGCGGAAGGAGATTTGGTTATCCGTGGTGGTCCTCGGAGGGCTTGCTGACTCACTTTGAGTGTTTCGGCATCTGATGCAATTTGACTACCTGGTTCATTGTAGAACAGGGCGTTCCAGAACACGAGGGAGAGGTCGGTATATGCGTTGATCGGCTCCTTGTACCTGTTTTTCTCCACGCTGGCTCTCACGCCATTGATACACCGTGGTTCGGGAATGATCTGGAATGAAAAAAGGACGTTGGTGTATGTGTATGTGCGTACGTGGAGCCAAAGGGGGCAAAGCTGTGGATCGGATAAAGTACCTCGTAATACTCGGGCCAGTCCGCCCTATCGACCAACTCCATGAACAGGCTGGATAGTTGACGTTTACCACGCGCGGGTGTTGTGGCTACGAGAACATCGATAATTTCCTCTATGGCAGCTTTCTGTGCAGACGTAATTGGCATCTCTGAGCAACGTCGAAGAACGGGGGGACTCGGATGCAACAAGACAACAGAGGGTTGTTTGGTCGCGTTGGGCAAGAGCTTTGGAATCTAACAGGGACAAACACACGTCGAGATTCCAGTTGTGATCGCTTTCAATTGCAGACTGGGTGAAGGAATCGCCAGCGCTGCCCCTATCACATTGTATGTATGGTATGGCGCGTGGGTCTCGCGAGGCCAGTGATTTTTTTTTGCGGACAGAAACGCCGGGATCGTCGTGAACGTGGTGACCTTGTGCAGCTTGATAGAACCATCGCTGTCGGCGGAAAGGGAAATCGATGTTCGACAAGCGAACGAAGGCGAGGCACGAGGCAGGGCAACCAGGGATGGTATTCCCCGTTTCCGCCGTGATCTGGGTGGATGAGTGGGATCGATGTACCAAGATGGGTGCGAGGGGGCCATTTCTGGGCCATCAAATCACGATCGATGTGCGAAGTCGGTGTAGAGAGGGGGGAGTGCGCGTGTCGTGACGTTTACTGCTTCGAGACGCAGGAACGGGGATTGTAGAGGTAAACGCGGGCCACGAGGACGTACGAGCTCGAGTCGACGCCGCTGAAGTCGAATGCTAAAATCTCAGAACGTCCTGAACGTTGTCCATATGGCTTCCTGCCGTCTGGGCCAGCGACGATGGCATATATAAATCCGTGGCCCAAGTCATCCCCATCCCCATCTCCTGCTCGTTGAACATGCAAGCGCCCAGCGGTGCACAGTTGGCCGCGTTTCCGCCGCATGCGGCCGCGTTCCCGGAGCAGCTCGCACTCGCGCACGCCGGACCGTCGCAGGGTTCGCCGGATCCGTATACGCGCTTCCTCGACCGATCTTCCATCTACTACGGCGACACGCCGACGCCGCGCCTCCGCTCACCCGACGTGGCGGCGTCGCTGTCCGGGTACAGGGCGATCGGCGACTGGGCCGAGCTGCTCCTCCCGCCGCCACTCCACTACGAGTACCCGCACGACTTTGCCATCGCCCTCCCCGACATGCCCGCCCCGGCCCCCGACCCGGCGCCGTCCTTCCCCGCCGCGGCGACGAGCCCGGACATCACGCAATCCATCCGCAACGCCTGCGCAAACACCGCCCGCGCCGCTTCCCGCACATCCAAGCAGGAAGGCGCCGGCCCCCGTCCCCGCGAGAAGAAGCACGGCTGCTGGATGTGCGAAAAGTCCTTCGACAGACCCTCCACCCTCAGAAAGGTTCGCCCAGCCCCGCCTTATAATCCCTGAGCTCACCCCCTTCTCAGCACCTGCTCGTCCACACCGGCGAAAAGGGTGCGTCCATGCCCTCTGACCACGCCCTCGCCTGACCCTTTTCCGCAGCCTTTGTCTGTGACACCTGCGGTCGTCGCTTTGGCGTCGCGTCCAACCTCAACCGCCACGTCAAGCGCTGCATCCTCAAGCCCGTCAACGCAGCCAACCGCGCCCAGATGGCACCGTCGTCCTCCCCCAGCACCTCCCCCTCGGGCTCCGCCAGCGCCCCTCCCCCGCTCCGCATCGCCACCGCCACCGGAGACACCCCGCCCGCTCGGCACACCCAGAAGCGCACCCGCGACGCCGACCCCCCAGACTCTCCCACCCACTCTGCCCCCACCAAACGCCGTCGCCGCGCCCCCTCCCCCTCCCACTGGATCCCCCAGTCCCTCGTCGACTTCAACATCACCCCCGCCGAATACACCAAACCTACCCCCGTCCCCCTCCCGCCCGTGACGGCGTACAAGGACCCGTCCTCGGACGAATGGATCGAGGAACGCAACTCCTGGGACGACACCGTCGCCCCACTGCCGTACCACCCCTGCGGTTGGAGGGGCACGTTGCCAGGTCCCGCCGTCGGTCTGGGCGGCAAGGACATGATGAACCTCGGCCTCGTCAACGGTGGGACGTACGTCATGGGCAGACTCGTCATGGTCTGATCCAGCCCCCTGCCTTCTTTCTTGCTTGCCCCTGCAACACGTTGTGGAACTTTAAAAAAGTGGGATTCTTTTTTGCTTGCATTTCTGGGCGGCCGTCCGTCGCCTTGGTTATCATTGCGTTATCAACTATGGCCCTGTATTTATGTCATCGACCGCCACAGTACGCACATTCCATGCCCCGTCACGATCAGACTCTTTTTCCCTTCTCTGCTATGTCTATGTAGGACGCCCCCAAGTCAATACTTTCTCCTTTACATGGGACTCTGGTCAAACTATAGATATTTGTTTTGCTACGAGCTGGAATATTATCATGCATGATCGTATGGATCTGACATGGGAATTCGAATCTATGGCTTCTTGGGCCAGCGCCGCGGGCATTCCAACAACGCGATAGAACAACAAGATGGGTATAATCTCCAGTTACAATGAAATCCTGTGTCAACGCAAGCCCCCTACCCTAAGCGTCAACCCTACCTCACTTGAATTTATTAAATAACGTGCTCCCCGCTAGAAAAACATGCCACACGTCAGAAACCCATCCGAAAAATCAGTAGAGAAGAAAGAGGGGGGCACTTACAGTTGGTCAACGACTTGACCGTCTTTTCCAACTGCATTCGCGTCCCGCGTCCCGCGATACCTTCGACCGCTTGCAGTGCGGACGCGATGCCGCCTTGTACGCCGCCCCCACCCCGTCCGCTTCCTCCCATACCAGTGCCGCTACCCCCAACGCTTCCACTGGGATAGGGCGCGCCCGACGGCCCATAGTATCCCGACGAGGGAGCTGCGCCATTTCAGCCCACACACACCGAGGGAGAGAGAAAACACGTACTCGGCGCATACCCATATCCCTGCTGCTGCACCATCGCATTGCACCCTTGTCCTTGCCCGCATCCTTGTCCATATGCATACCCCCCCTTGGTGCTGGTGCTGGTGCTGGGTGGGTGCGGGGTACTGCCCCACATACCCACCGTGCAGTCCCTGTCCCTGCGCTTGTGCGTGCCCCTGGTATCCCTGTCCGTGCACGTAGCTAGACCCTACCGAAGCAGACGCAGCGTGCCCACCATGTCCGACCGGGGGCGAGGGCACGGGGGGATACCCAGGCCAACCCCCGGAATACACGTCATACAACCCCGTACCCGCACCTGCACCTGGGAAAGCCAGGTGCGACGACCCGACGGGCGATAAACTACCATGTCTGTGCCCGTACCCGTGTCCGTGAATCCCAGGACTAGCACTGTGCGCATGACTGTGGCCGTGATGATGTTTGTGCTTGCGGGTGTGCGAGTGTGACCTAGAGCTAGAGCTCGACCTTGATCCAGACCTAGACCTGGATCTGGGCCGTCCCCGTGCGTACTCGACGCCCACCGGAGGACCCACCGGCGCAGGAAACGCGAACCCTGGGTTGGGGTTGGGACACGGAGGAGGCCGACCATGTCTTGGCGAGGGCGCGTGCACATGTGTATACTGCCCTGCGGTACGATCTGGAGATAGTGGACGCTGTGGGAGCGGCGGCGGCGGCGCGCGGCCGATGTCAAACGCTGGAGAGGCATTGTACGACGGCCTCATCGGCGGTGATGGACGAGACGAGATGTTGACGAGCGGTGGCGTCTGTCTCGGCATAGTACCGGCACCCCCAGCCAACACCGACATCGACGAATGAGAGTGATGTGGCAACACCGACGGGCGCGTCTCTTGGCGCACAGGGGGTCCACCCGACCGTCCCGCGAGTATCGACCTCTGCGCGTGAGGTCCCACGCCTTGCGGCTCTGGCGTGTCCTCGAGACTGTACGGCGGCGGCGCGTCGTTGCCCTCTGTGACCTCCCATTCTCTAAACGCACGCGTGACCCCGTCGATGTCCGCCTCGTTCTCGCGTCCACCGTCGTTGCGCGGCCGCGTGCTCCAATAATCCTGCAATTCTTTGACTGGAAACGAGTCTGGGAGCGTACGTTGGCCGTGGAACGCCTCGGCTGCGAACCCGACGATACGCATGTACCAATCTGAGGGGAGGTCGTGTCCGTCCACGTCGAGCGCTATGAACCGGTACGATGGGTGGACCGGCAGCTGAGACGAATGCGATACGACAGGCATGAATGCCGTCCCTTCATCGTACCTAGAGCAGGCGTATGAAACGTGAGCTGCAATGACGAGGAAGCACGCACTCGTCCCACATTGCGCCATAGATGGTCCGTACGCCCGCACGACGCGCATTGTAAATCTGTCGCCACAAGAAACGCCCCCCGTTTCGTCGAATGTCGTTCATACCCCATTTACCTTCCGAGAGGTTGAATCCCTAACCAATACGTCAACGATCAACGATGAAACGTGAGGGACGAAAAGGACTGACGCTCCCCCCAGGCAACACGGTCGGAATGTAGTCTACCCTTCGACCGCCATCTGCGTGCAGCTTGTTGAGATACTCGGCGTCCGCCTTGACACGCTCTTGGCCCCACCGATCTGCCTCTTCTTCGTTTCCGTACCGCCCGACCGTCCACGGACAGATCGCGTCGAAACACTCCGTCCATACCTGTACAAACCCTGGGTCCCGGTCCGCATCTGAAGTCGACGTGCGCCAATGTCCAGGGGTGCCCGCGACGAGATATACCCCGCCGGGAGTAAACGAACGGAAGAACGCAGTGATCTTGCGTACGAGCTCGGGCGTGTGATGACGGTCGTTGAAACCAAACCCTGACACACGTGCCGCTGTCAGCGGAGATAACGCTTCGTCGCTCCAAAGACCTACCCCACAGCGCGACGACAGGTCTGCCGTTCTCACGTAGATAATTGGGACTGTCGAGGAGGTGCTGGTCGCCAAGTAAATGCGCCCAGTCTTTCTCTAAAATATTCTGAATCTTGTCTGGCGATACGCCCGAGACGTCGTACCTGCCAAAACACCCACAGGGATCAACACTGCAAAGGTGGTGGCGAATGGAGAAAAGGGCAAGGGACGTACATGATGGCAAAGACCCGACCCTCGGCCTCGGCAGCCTCTCGTACTCTCTCCCCGATCTCGTCCCTCAAATCCCGAATCCCAAGATTCCCCGACTTGATCTCACACTGGCCCGCGAACCGCTGCAAGAACGCACCGTCCACGCCATGCAGGGCCATCCAATGAAAATGCCGCTGAACGGTCCTTGGGTTGCGGGACGAAAAGAGATAGACGGCGTCGCCAGAGCGGGTGGTGAGACCAGGCGCAGGGTAGAGCTCGGAGGGGTCGTAGTCTGAGGTGTCAGGCCAGAGGTCGGTGTTGGGACGGCCGCCGTTGGGAATGGGAAAGTTGAACCAGTGCAGCCAGCCGTGGTGACCTGCAGTGTCCGCCGCATGTGAGCATGGGAGATTTGAACGAGAACGTGCGCAAGGAACGCACCTGGACCGATGGGCTCGCCATCTCCCGCACATGTGAACCTGTTTGGAGTGCCATACTAATGTGTGAGATGGGTCGTTGCGTTGCGTGAGATGCTCACCAGCCCTGATAGCCAACGAGCACCTTGTCCTGGATGGTGTTCGGATTGGCGCTGACCAACCCGTTAGCGTCGCCATCTGGAAAACCCACGAGTCCAAACGCACCGTTTTAGCGCGCCTCCTTCGCCTCTCGCCATGTGTGAGGGTATAATCCAAGAAATGCGCAGTCCGGTGGTCAAGGATCAAAAAGAAAGTGTCACGGTATAGCCTCACGTGAGCAGTGCTCCTGGCCAATAGTAGCCATCAAGCGCGCCGTCCTAGTCAACCGCCGCGCCCAGTTCACTGTCGACAAGCTCGGCGTGTAAGTACCATCTTCCTTCAAAATTAGCTAAAATACTCTACAGCACTCCCGACACAGCGAGTCTCTTGATCGCTATTGCAGGCGTCCCCGCCTCCGGGAAAACCTCCTTAACCACTCGCCTCGTCCACAACGTCAACGCCCTCCTCCGCGCCCACGCATCTGAGGCACAAGCGGTCCTCGTAGGACTCGACGGCTGGCACTTTACCCGTGCCCAACTCGACGCCATGGACGACCCCAAACGGGCACACCACCGGCGTGAGAGCCACTGGACGTTAGACGCACCTGCCTACGTCGATTTCGTCGCCCGCTTGAGCCGTGATCCCGCGGTCGTCTGTGCACCCTCCTTTGACCACGCACTCAAAGACCCAACGCCAGACGCGGTCGTCGTTAGACCCTCCCACCGCATCGTCGTCATCGAGGGGTTGCACACGATGCTCGACGTTGATCCTTGGCATCGGGCGGCTGCCCTGATGGACGAGCGATGGTGGATCCAGATTGATCCCATCCGGGCAAGGACGCGCTTGGTCACATGGCACGTACAGACCGGCGTTGCAAAGGACATGGACGAGGCTGTTTGGCGCGCGGAGAATAATGACGAGGGCAGTTTGTTCACCACATCACGTTGATCATTTTGCTCATGCGGGGGTGGGTACAGTTTATCTCGAGGAAAGTGTTTGACGTGACGTTTACCATCTAGAGTATCGACGACCCTACATATTCTACCTGAGCAAGTGAAACATGGAGTGGATAACGCTTAGCATTGTCGTGATTATGAGTCATCACAGTTTTGCAGAGGTAACTTTCAAGTCAAATCGAGTCCTATTGACGCATGATCTTTATTCCTTGTGTCCGATTACCACTCCACAGTCGGCCTTTCCCTTTGTCCCCTCTCGACTATATCAACCCTGACACTGTTTCATTTTGTAATTCCTTGTTGGGCGCTGATGGTCTACAGCAGTGTTTATGTAAAAGGCTGTTGGCAGACGGACCCAGATGCCAAGACCAGTGGCATGCTCCTTCTAGCCTGCGGAATGTGGCACATGTTCTCACAATGGTGTTTGACAGATGGCCTTGTTTTGATCAAGTTCATTCAGGTGTTGGTGCAAGCTCTAGAGATTTGGACTGCATCTTCAGGGATTAATACATCCTCTGGTAGTAGTGTGCACCCTGGTCAGCCTCCACTTCTGACATAGATCTCAATTTCACACTTTGGAAATTCTACAGGTACTATTTATCTGCCACTGTAGTGTCTGAAAGGTCATGTCAATGAATGCAGAGATCAAGTAACACCTAAGATATTTCAACATCACATGCATACTGTGCTGAGGCATATCTCTAGTAACAGTAACATCTGTTTGTCCTGAAGGCAGGGTATCATTTATATACTATGCTGCCCTTGCCTGTTTGAGATCTCCCCTTTGGCATGTGTACATCACCAAGGTGGATCACCTTGACTACCTAGTCCCAGTTGAGACTTTCCACCCAAATAACTAGTTGAGTTATGTTTTCACCATGGCAGGGTGAGATCATGATTTGTGTCTGTGGCTTCAAGTTGCAAGTAGAGTCTAAAATTGTAGCAATCACATTGAATGATCAACTGTTGTTTTATTGTCAACTTTGTCTGTCAGAACTGAAAATCAAGAAATGCTGTGGTTGCAAAAATGGGTCTACATTACTGAACAAATTCTGAGCAAAATTTGAATGGGTGATTGACAAAGATGGTTGCTAATGGGCTGTGGTCATAGTTTACAATGGCCTTTGAGAGTCAAGTTACATACATTCTTTCACAAGAAATTTACAAAGTATTGGCATATGCTGAAAGACCTCACAGAAACAAGACTCCTGTCCATTTGTTGTTTCCAAACTCTTCTCTGCATTGCTTCATGCACTCTGGCTCTCCACTTTCAAAAGAGCTTGAGGTTTTAACCTCATCAGACCATTTTCCTTCTTCAGGAGGTGGAGGCTCTGGATAAAATGATTAACAGAAAAGGCATTGAAGGGTATGTCAAACACACACATGTGGTTCTGGGAAATAACATCAGTAATCATCTCCACCTTTTGCTCATAAGATGCTTTCCCATATTGTTTAAAAACCTCCTCCAATGCCCTTGTAATCCTATCATGTGAACCTGATGCCTTGTACTGCTTAGCTGCAGAAGAGAATGGTTCAGGATCATGCTCCTGATGTAAAAAGAAAGACAATTCTGATATCACAATGATATCTGAATTATATGAATCAGTGACATATACTGTATATGTCACATATTTAAAACACACCAACACCAGCTTGAAGAACCTGTTTCCATGTGCAAAAGGAGAACTGTGTTTATAATCAAATTGAATGTAGGTTAGGATATCACCAAGTTTACCAGGTTGTGTGGTTTCAGAGTTTGAAGTTCCCTGACAGTGTTAATATCAGCCTGCATGTAATGTATTAATATATATATGTATATTTGGCTTACTTGCTATGATTAGCAACAAGTGGATATATTTGTTGAAATAAGAATCATGCAATCAGTGAGATGGTAGGATATGAAATCACCTTCTACAATTGCAAGAGTAAGATGTGGAATAAATATGTATGTAATTATCAGAATGGTCTCACTTCTCAGCATATCAATATGCATGACTTACAAACTATGATTAAAAAAAGAGGAATAATCAGTACAACTGTTGTCATTAACATTATACAATGCACAACTCACCAACTATGATTGCCAAAGTAGGATGGACAGTGAATATGGAATCATAAACATGATTACCCCATCAACATACCACAATACACAACTCACCACCTATGATTTCCAAAGTAGGATGTAGAGTGGACATGGAATTGTGACTCATGAGCATACATGTAATTACCCCATCAACATGCCACAATACACAACTCACCTCCTATGATCATCAAAGTAGGATGCAGAATGGAGATGGAATCATGAGCATGATCACCCCATCAACATGCCACAATCCACAACTCACCCCCTATGATTTCCAAAGTAGGATGCAAAGTGGAGATGGAATCATGAGCATGATCACCCCATCAACATGCCACAATCCACAACTCACCTTCTATCATTTCCAAAATAGGATGGAAAGTGAAGATGAAATCATCAGCATGATCAACCCATCAACATGCCACAATGCACAGTGGAGATGAAATGATGAACATGATTAAGCCATCAACATGGCACAATCCACAACTTACCTCCTGTGATTTTCAGAGTAGGATGCAGGGTGGAGATGGAATCATCAGCATCATCACTCCATTAACATGCCACAATCCACAACTCACCCTCTATGATGTCCCAGGTAGGATACAAATTGGAGAGAGAATCATGAGTGTGATCACCCCATCAACATGCCACAATGCACAACTTACCTCCTGTGATCATTGAAGTAGGATGCACAGTGGAGATGGAATCATGAGCATGATCACTCAATCAACATGCCACAATCCACAACTCACCCACTATGATTTTCAAAGTAGGATGCAGAGTGGAAATGAAATCATGAGGATGATTACTCCATCAACATGCAACAATACACAACTGACCTCCTATGATTTCCAAAATAGGATGCAAAGTGGAGATGGAATCATGAGCATGATCACCCCATCAACATGCCACAATCCACAACTCACCTTCTATCATTCCAAAGTAGGATGAGTAGAGATGGAATCATGAGCATGATCACCCCATCAATATGCCACAATCCACAACTCACAATCTATGATTTCCAAAGTAGGATGCACAGTGGAGATGGAATCATGAGTATGATCACCCCATCAACATGCCACAATCCACAATTCACCTCCTATGATTATCAAAGTAGGATGCAGAGTGGAGATGGAATTGTGAGCATGATCACCACATCAATATGCCACAGTGCACAACCCACCCTCTATGATTTCCAAAGTAAAATGCAGAGTGGAGATGGAATCATGAGCATGATCACCCCACCAACATGCCACAATCCACAACTCACAATCTATGATTTCAAAGTAGGATGCCAGGTGGAGATGGAATCATGAGCATGATCACCCCACCAACATGCCACAATCCACAACTCACAATCTATAATTTCCAAAGTAAAATGCAGAGTGAAGATGGAATCATGAGCATGATCACCCTATCAACATGCCACAATCCACAACTCACCTCCTAGGATTATCAAAGTAGGATGCAGAGTGGAGATGGAATCATGAGCATGATCACCCCACCAACATGCCACAACTCACCCCCTATGATTTCCAAAGTAGGATGCAGAGTGGAGATGGAATCATGAGCATGATCACCCCACCAACATGCCACAACTCACCCCCTATGATTTCCAAAGTAGAATGCAGAGTGGAGATGGAATCATGAGCATGATCACCCCATCAACATGCCACAATACACAACTCACCCTCTATGATTTTCAAAGTAGGATGCAGAGTGGAGATGGAATCATGAGGATGATCACCCCATCAACATGCCACAATCAACAACTCACCAACTATGATATCCAAAGTAGGATGCAGAGTGGAGATAGAACCATGAGCATAATCACCCCACCAACATGCCACAACTCACCCTCTATGATTTCCAAAGTAGAATGCAGAGTGGAGATGGAACCATGAGCATGATTACCCCATCAACATGCCACAATCCTCAACTCACCCTCTATGATTTTCAAAGTAGGATGCAGAGTGAGAGGGAATCATGAGCATGATCACCCCACCAACATGCCACAACTCACCCTCTATGATTTCCAAAGTGGAATGCAGAATGGAGATGGAATCATGAGCCTGATCACCCCATCAACATGCCACAATCCACAACTTACCAACTATGATTTCCAAAGTAGGAAGTAGAGTACAGAGAGAATCATGAGCATGATGACCTCATCAACATGCCACAATCCACAACTCACCCCCTATGATATCCAAAGTAGGATGCACAGTGGAGATGGAATCATGAGCATGATCACCCCATCAACATACCACATTGCACAACTCACAATCTATGATTTCAAAGTAGAATGCAAGGTGGAGATGGAATCATGAGCATGATCACCCCATCAACATGCCACATTGCACAACTCACCAACTATGATTATCAAAGTAGAATGTAGAGTGGAGAGAGAATCATGAGCATAATCACCCCATCAACATGCCACATTGCACAACTCACCTCCTAGGATTATCAAAGTAGGATGCAGAGTGGAGATGGAATCATGAGCATGATCACCCCATCAACATGCCACATTGCACAACTCACCAACTATGATTATCAAAGTAGAATGCAAGGTGGAGATGGAATCATGAGCATGATCACCCCATCAACATGCTACATTGCACAACTCACCAACTATGATTATCAAAGTAGGATGTAGAGTGGAGAGAGAATCATGAGCATGATCACCCCATCAACATACCACAATGCACAACTCACCCCCTATGATTATCAAAGTAGGATGCAAGGTGGAGATGGAATCATGAGCATGATCACCCCATCAACATGCCACATTGCACAACTCACCAACTATGATTATCAAAGTAGGATGTAGAGTGGAGAGAGAATCATGAGCATGATGACCTCATCAACATGCCACAATCCACAACTCACCTCCTATGATTTCCAAAGTAGAATGCAGAGTGGAGATGGAATCATGAGCATGATCACCCCATCAACATGCCACAATCAACAACTCACCAACTATGATTTCCAGAGTAGGATGCAAAGTGGAGATGGCATCATGCACATGATCACCCCATCAACATGCCACAATCAACAACTCACCAACTATGATTTCCAGAGTAGGATGCAGAGTGAAGATGGCATCATGAGCATGATCATCCCATCAACATGCCACATTGCACAACTCACCAACTATGATTTCCAAAGTAGGATGTAGAGTGGAAAGAGAATCATGAGCATGATGACCTCATCAACATGCCACAATCCACAACTCACTTCCTATGATTCCCAATGTAGGATGCAGAGTGGAGATGGAATCATGAGCATGATCACCCCATCAATATGCCACAGTGCACAACTCACCCTCTATGATTCCCAAAGTAGGATGCAGAGTGGAGATGGAATTGTGAGCATGATCACCACATCAATATGCCACAGTGCACAACCCACCCTCTATGATTTCCAAAGTAGAATGCAGAGTGGAGATGGAATCATCAGCATGATCACCCCACCAACATGCCACAATCCACAACTCACAATCTATGATTTCAAAGTAGGATGCCAGGTGGAGATGGAATCATGAGCATGGTCACCCCATCAACATGCCACATTGCACAACTCACCAACTATGATCATCAAAGTAGGATGTAGAGTGGAGAGAGAATCATGAGCATGATCACCCCATCAACATGCCACAATCCACAACTCACCTCCTATGATCATCAAAGTAGGATGCAGAGTGAAGATGGAATCATGGGCATGATCACCCCATCAACATGCCACAATAAACAACTCACCCCCTATGATATCCAAAGTAGGATGCACAGTGGAGATGGAATCATGAGCATGATCACCCCACCAACATTCCACAATGCACAACTCACAATCTATGATTTCAAAGTAGGATGCAAGGTGGAGATGGAATCATGAGCATGATCACCCCATCAACATGCTACATTGCACAACTCACCAACTATGATTATCAAAGTAGGATGTAGAGTGGAGAGAGAATCATGAGCATGATGACCTCATCAACATGCCACAATCCACAACTCACCACCTATGATATCCAAAGTAGGATGCAGAGTGGAGATGGAATCATGAGCATGATCACCCCATCAACATACCACAATCCACAACTCACATTCTATGATTTCCAAAGTAGGATGCAGAGTGGAGATGGAATCATGAGCATGATCACCCCATCAACATGCCACAATCAACAACTCACCAACTATGATTTCCAGAGTAGGATGCAGAGTATAGATGGCATCATGAGCATAATCACCCCATCAATATGCCACAATACACAACTCACCTCCTATGATTATCAAAGTAGGAAGCACAGTGGAGATGGCATCATGAGCATGATCACCCCATCAATATGCCACAATCCACCACTCACCCTCTATGATTATCAAAGTAGGAAGCACAGTGGAGATGGAATCATGAGCATGATCACCCCATCAACATGCCACAATCCACAACTCACCACCTATGATATCCAAAGTAGGATGTAGAGTGGAGAGAGAATCATGAGCATGATGACCTCATCAACATGCCACAATCCACAACTCACCACCTATGATTTCCAAAGTAGGATGCAAAGTGGATATGGAATCATGAGCATGACCTCCCCATCAACATGCCACAATGCACAACTTACCTCCTATCATTTCCAAAGTAGGATACAAAGTGGAGATGGAATCATGAGCATAGTTTCTAACAAGAACAAGTCACAATGTAGAACTCACTGGCTGAGATCATCCAAGTCACACCAGAAACCTGTCACTATCCCATTCTTAAATTTGATATGAAAATATTATTTACCTGAAGATGTGGAAACCACCATGCAAGCTTTCTAAGTCCCAACCCACTGGTGCTAACTATTGGCAAAGTCAAGTTAAGTACTTTTTCTGTCTCATCTATCAAGCTTCATTGGAATCAAAACATTGTGCAGGTACCATGGGTTGTGCCATCCTACATACCTTTGAACTGCATATCTCACACAAAGTGCTATATTTACCTCCTGGGCTGAGATTAGCAACATTTGCAAGGCTTCTTGACCTAGGACAATCGTGGTGGTTTCCAAGAGTTTGCGGCATGCCTCGTTAGATTTGTGTGCCCCTACCACGTGACGATGTTGCACCTAGCGCATAATTCGAGGGGCGGATATGGTACAAACCTTGAATCCGGACACAAGATTTTGGCGGATGTGTCATTGGAGTAAGGCGACCCCATACATCAGCTTCGTTGAATATCCCTTCAATCAGTGCCTCAGCCTTTGACAACCGCTCTTGTGGTGGTAAGCGTCGATCAGCAGGTGCCAATTTTCCTAGCGCCACAGGCAGCAGCGCATCAAATTTCGTGAATAGCACTACAACAGGAACTGAGCAGTTCACTACCATCAGTTCGAGAAGATAGTAATGGCAGAGCATTCACCATTCTCAGTATCACATTCCTCGAAAAACCTTTCCTCGGCACGTTGAATTGCTCGATCGAGTTTGTCCATCGGGATGCAATACCTGCACGAAATGTAATGAAAATACCATGACATGGCAATCCTAATTACCATATCGCATGAATGCGCTTCTTGAGAATGGGGGCCTGAGCACGGTCAGCGATAAATTTCTTCATTTGTAAGAATTCGTCTTCACGACCAGCTTCGAAGCCCTGTGAATCATGGAAGACGAGTTTGTCGTTGCTCCGGAAAATCAATTCATTCTCGACGTTATGGATTCCGCGCTGTACGTGATTGATGACATCGCCATGAATGACTCGACATAACGTGAAACAATCCTCACCCCTCTGGATCCCTCGACTTGCGACGGATCGACCTAATCGCACAGCTTAGCACACGGCACAACAACACACGTCGACCAAAATACATACCTTGTTCCCATCCCCGTCGTAGATCTCTGGGTTTTCCGTGGAGTTACAGATCCCCCGAAGGATGGTCGTCTTGCCAGCGTTTGCGCGCCCGACGATAAGGATTCTGAAGCGGCCAAACTTTTCTTGAAGGTCCCTAAAGTCCTCTGTGTTCTCTGCCGACATTCTGATAGAGCAAGCGTGTAGAAGAACGCGGTTGGAGTGAAGGCTTCTTGGGCGGTGGTGGAAGCGAGGAAGAAGGACCAAGGGAGTATCGATAAGAAATCGAGCCAGCGGAGTTTGGCGCCCCGCTTTTCCCGCTATTTCATTTAGATATGGCAACCCTGTAAGTCGTTCGTCCGTTTCGAGCTCTCACTGGGTCACTTGCACTGAAAAAAGGTCCTTACTGGTCGCGATCGGGACATTTACCGCGTCGCATGACCTGTATCATGTGGTCAGTGCTGCGAAAGGTCCCGATGTTGTTTCACATTCTGCCCTCTAGGCGCAACAGACTTTCCGAGTCCAGGACTCGCTGTGACCGAGCTGACTCACAAGTACGCTGCATCACAGAAACTAACATCCAGTAATGCAGTACTACCATACCTCCGACGAGGCGTGATCCAATGTGACTGGTGTGAGACCCAGATGATCCAAATATCTGATGGGCCTGGGCAGCGAGCCGTACCACCCAATTGTACATTCACCAGGCTCGGTCGAACTATCCAACACGGCGGTCGAACACGCTCACGGCGTAGCCAAGCATGTTCCAGACGACCACTGGGGGTTTCTTGCAATTAGTGGACAACGTCGATCAAAGCTCTAGTATCCCGCACCAGCGTAGGTCAAACAAGGTACGCGCCACCCGAGTCGCTACCCATGCAAGTATGTCCCACCTCAGGGGACGCGTACCTCTGGTGATGTTGTCCAAGGGTGCATTTTGAATGCACGTTTGTGAGTGTACTGTGCTACCAATTCCCAGTGTCGCTTGTTTGCTCGGAACCTGTCAATGGACCTAGAGATGTCGAGCCAGAGTCTCTGCAAGTCATCTCGGGATCGAGCACGGGTATACATGTTCGTTGAGGACCTGGACCATATAATGCGCCTTTTCTTTTCTACACAGATACGTATCTGGAGGAAGGCTGGCACGCGTATTGAGCCTAGGCACAGCGGTCGAACAATGTATGTCACTGCCCAATCTGTGTCAACGAGCGACGTGACATGGCAATGCAGATCAACTGTTTCTATCCGATGGAGATGGGACTCGGGTGGCAGACAACGGCGCTGACAAGTCGAGTGCAGTCAAGTCCTAATCACTCTGGTGAAGCCCGGTCCTCGCGCGCGAAACCAACCATGCTGGGAGTCTGGATGGTCGTGGTATGCTTCCGTTCGTCTTGCTTTCATTTCCCTTGTTCTTCGCTCCTGCCGATCATCGATACCATCGATCATCTACCGCACTGCTGTGCAACGCTTTCTCCGATCTCCTCTTCTCACTCACATTCGTTCATCGATCCCGGATCCAGTGCCAGTGTCCGTTCTGTGATTGAAAGACAGATCCTGTGCTCAGATACGCACTTTCCGAGCGCAGATGAGTAATTTATTAATTATGACGCCCCGTTTACTTCTTCCCCTTGCCCGGTTACCAGATGCAATACGGGGGGCGCACCGCGACGAGCAAACCGTGTTGGTCTCGTATTCGATGTAGGATGCGGACCGATATGGAGAATTGACGGGATGTCGTCCATGGTGAGCGATTATGATTCTGCTTATGGTTTTCACGCGGTCTAGGATGGCGTTGCGGACAAGGGTAGCCTGACGAGGTATAGTAACGTGCATTCGTCAATGTCAAATCCTCGGTTTTCATGGCTCACCGGCTCTTCCCAGCATTACGTTGTCCCCATGACGCATAGCAGACTCGGAAAGTAAACCGTGCCCGGCTTGCTCGGGTCTATTCGGAAGTATCAAGGCCGAGAGGTCCGGAAACATGTTTTCACTCAGATGGGCCTGCGCGCCTTGCTTGTCGGCTCCGGCTCCGCCCTTCCGTTATAGATCCCCGATCTGGGCAAACAAAAACAAGTATTGTAAGGCAACCCCTTGCCACACCGATGAAATTGGAGTGCGTATTGTATGTTACAAAGCGCGGGTATCATGATACGAAAACGGGTATGCAAAGACGGCGAGGTCTGATGACCGTGTAGGTGTCCTTGCGATAATAGAGATACATACGGAGTTCCTTGTGTTCAAAGAGGTAACCGCGTTGCATATGCTACGGATGATGCCCCGAGTCCGGCCAAACGGATGCGTGTGTACATTGTGATGCATTCGTGGCGTATCTCAAAAAGTTCCTGTTGCCGTGCGCAATCTAATTGGCATGGCGACACAATGGATGTCGACGCCGTAACCTTTAGACGGAGGATGAGCGGCTGAGTGACGATAAGCGTTGGCAGAAGACTCACCACCAAAAGAAAACAAAAGTCCCAAACAAGGGGAAAACGCTGTCTGCATGAGGCATCCGCGAGCGCGCTTATGCCAGCACGAGTCTGGGCGGCTCAAAGTTCTTGACGAACTCGAACTGGGGGCCCGTCTCTGGACTGTGTGGGTATCGCTTGCACTTCTCGACCGTCTTCCAGAGGGAGGCGATGATCCGCAACGCTTCCTCGCCGCTCTTGGCATACGCTGACTCGACGAGCCAGCACCCAATGACCATGCCCGTCCGTCCGATCCCACCGCGGCAATGTACCGCGCTGATCCGTCCTCGGCGTTCATTGTCCCTGAGGACGTCCAAGATGGCAAACATAAACTCTCTCGACTCGGGCAAGGACCGGTCCTGGATCGGGAACTGGTGGTATTCAATGTCGGAGAGGGGGATGTCGTGTGCGTGTGCGAGGTCTGGGAGGTGCGGGGCGTATGGGGAGAGTTCACCGGACTCGGTGAGGTCAATGAAGGTGCGGACGCCTGCGGCGAGGAGTTTGTCGAGTTTCTGGGTGGAGGCCTCGAATGGAGACCAAGGGTATTCGCAGGCGAGGAGTTGGGCTGTTGCCCAGTAGGAGTTGGGAATGGGGTGCGGGCAGTAGGTGTGGATGGGTGGAAGAGAAGAGCGGCGCTGGGGGCGGTCGCAAGCGTTGAGGGTGAAGTTGATGGAGTGAGGCATGTCTGGTTGTTGTGGTGATTGCGGGGCGTCGAGGAGGAGGAGAGGGTATTTAAGTGGTTGCGATACTCGGCATCGAAGCCCACGTTGTGTTCATTTCGTGCAGCATGGCGCAAGGCTTGCAGGGAAGCTGCGCCACCCTGGCGAGGTACTGCCACATTCGGAACTGGACCCCATCTTTGACGTGTCCCTTTTTCATTGTCACCGCACTGCATTTCGGGTGGGTGATCGGTGGTTACTCAATGTGTCGTTACCTGACCGTGATTGTCGCTTCGCTTGGTACAGCTGACCTTCCAGGGAGCTAGGCAGAGCTAGCCCATCAGGGCAATCGATCGATCACGTCGCTGCCCGGAGGTGTTTCGCAGTGGGTGCAGTGCAAGCGGAAACGAATCTCGAGGCATCGGCGTTGGTCGGCAATATACACTCTCTTTGAAAAAGGTTGAGTTTGAATGAGCCCACGTTGGGTCGTCCTGTTCTGGTCGAGTCCTACTTTCCCCGGGGCTAATATAATGGTTAGAGCTACCATGGCCACGGAATTGCTATGGAATGTTCCACTTTCACCCTTTCACGTCACAGCTCAGTTCAAAACGACTGCGCCCTCGACGTCTCGGCTCCCCGTTCCGATGAGTTTTCCAGCTCCATCTCTGGCTTGGCCCTGCGCCGCTATTTTTATCCGGACCCCCGGCCGGCCTTTGGAATTCCAGGCGTCTATCTGATGATCATCGATATCCGCGAAAAAGTATATTTGTGTCCCTGCCAGCCTCGAGGCCCGTGATCTCTCTTTCTCCCTCGTACCTTTCCACAGCCGTTCTTCTCCGCTGCTCACCCACGATCGGATTCCGAACCAAAAACATAAATGGCCTCCACCCAGAACCCCTCAGAGCCACCCTTTCCCCGCGCGTGGTGGAAATCCGCAGTCGTCTACCAGATATACCCCGCCTCCTTTTTGGACTCCAACGGCGATGGGATAGGCGATCTCAACGGCATCCACGCCAAGTTGGATTATCTCAAAGATCTCGGCGTAGACGTCCTTTGGCTCTGCCCCATTTATCGTTCGCCACAGGCGGATATGGGATACGACATGTGTGTGCTGTCTCCCATTCATTCGTCCCTCGTTCTGATGCCACGTCTCGATGTTCTCTTGCTCGCTTTTCTCTCGTCGTGATTGGTGGTTACCTCCGGATCTTATCCTTGTCGTACACGTAGTTCGGACTATCGCGACATCGATCCGCGGTACGGATCCCTGGCAGATTGGGATAGGTTACTCCAGGGCGTCCATGAACGTGGTATGAAGCTTATGTACGTGGGCTCTCCCCATCGACCCGCCACGTGGGGATCCAAATTCAAACTGGATTTGATGTTCTTTCCCCTCTGTGGCGTCCTTTTGTTGTGCACAGCATGGACCTCGTCGTCAACCACACGTCTGATCAGGTGCTCCACTTTTGCGCTAACCCCTTGGTACCTTGGGGTCTGATGGCCCCCTTCGGACGTTATTGTAGCACGAATGGTTCCAACAATCCAAGTCGTCCAAGGACGACCCCAAACGCGATTGGTACATATGGCGTCCTCCGAGATACGTCGATGGTCAACGCCTTCCCCCCAACAACTGGAAGTCTGTTTTTCAAGGTGAGTCGTGGATGGCTCAGCAAATCGGACGATTAATGCCGACACCATCCCTGCCTTCTTCCGCGGATCATGGGACCCTTTGGGTCTGGATGCAAACAACACGCAGGATCGGCATGGGAATTCGACCCAGGGACGAAGGAATACTATCTCCACCTCTATGTCCGTGAACAACCTGATTTGAATTGGGACAATCCGGTCGTTCGTGATGCCGTTTGGGACGTGATGCGATTCTGGATCGATAGGGGATGTGATGGCTTTCGAGTAGGCATTTCCTCTCCGTTGGTGTCGCGGTTAAGAGCCGAACGGCTACACGGCATCTAGATGGACGTGATCAACATCATCTCCAAGACACCAGGTTTACCAGACGCACCGGTGGTAGACCACACCCAGTATTACCAACCTGCAAGCATGTATTTCGCCAATGGGTAAGTGAATCTACGCCACATCGTGCCGACGTCCCTGTCACTGCACGGGGTTTCGCCTCCTTTCCGACGAGAATCTGGTGGGCTAAGGACATGACCTTGCTAGTCCACACGTACACGAATACATCCAACAGATGTATAGGGAGGTCTTGTCACGTACGTCTTTTTAGCTCATCTAATCGCGTGATGTGACTCATACGACGCCGTGTGCTCTGCTGTGCATCTACACCATTACGCTTCTCGCTCCACCTAACGTGCGCTGCAGGCCATGACCTGATGACGGTAGGCGAGACGCCATTTACACATGACTGCCTCTGCGCTCGCAGCGTACGCCCTCCCACGGAACAAGGAACTCGACATGGTCTTTCACTTTGAACTGATGGATTTGGATTCACCGGCGGAGTCGCCGCTCGTGAAAAAGGCGTGGCAGTTGGCGGAACTCAAGGCGGTCGTGGGGCGGTGGCAAACGTATAAACGAGACGAGGGCTTTTGGAACGCGTGAGTGATGTTTCCTTTTTGGTGCTTCGGTCGGATGCTATGCTTTTCCTCGCTTGGGCTTGGCCCGGGCTTTGGGCGGCGGTGTCGAGGCTCGGGATGCTGGGGATCAACCTCCGTGTTGCCTCGATGGATGGCACATGAGAGGGTCTCTTGGGTCACTGCTCACTGTAGGCCCGTCCGTGTTTGGCGTTCGTGTTCTCCTTGGAAGAATTCGACGAACGAGGCGTCTGCGAGGCAGCAGGCAGCACAGCGAATGAGCCCGTGTGCACGTTCGGTGTCTTGCTCGCCGTTCACCGTTCACTATATAAGGGGGGGGGGCTGCTGTTCGTACTGGCATACGATGGGCTTCGACGTGCAAGGCGTCTGCGAGGCGAACAGCAGTGAATGAGCCTCTATATCAACAGGATGGAGCTCGACTGGGTTTGATTCAAATTCGCGGGTGAATGGAGCAGGGCCACCGTCCTTATAAGTTGAACCTGTCCTCTCGTTTGTGTCGTGTTGTGGTGTGGATGCTCACCTCATCGTGTACTGCCGTACGTCTTCCACGTCGACGGTTCGTCCCAAAAAAGGGTCTTCATTGAAAACCACGACCACGCACGCGCCGTGTCTCGTTTCGGGAATGATTCGCCAGCGTGGCGGGCGATCTCGGCCAAGCTGTTGGCCGTCCTCGAGGTGACACAGACGGGGACGGTGTATGTGTATCAAGGACAGGAACTTGGGATGATGAACTTTCCGAGGACGTGGGGGGTCGAGGAGTACAAGGACGTGGCGTCGCAGAATTATTGGCAGCTGTGAGTAGGGACGACGTCATGGGAGTCGTGGGTGGGGGTGCTCTCTCTCTCTTCCCCTCCCTCCTGTGCCGTTCGCCAACTCTTTCATTCTCTCCTTCTGAACCTGCTTACGCTGGACGTAGGGTCAAGGGACAGAGACAGGAAGAGCAAGGAAGGGAGGACGTCGATATGGAAGACGTGTTGGATGGCTTTCAGCAAAAGGCCCGAGACCACGCACGTATCCCCATGCAGGCAAGTTCAGTTCAGCTTCATCGCCTCGTAGTAAGTACTACAGGTTTGACAGTGCCTCTCTCCCCCTTTTCGTTTCACACGTTCACACTCCCGCATTGTTCACGTCCTCCGTTAACTTTATTTCCCCCATCTGCTGTGTCTGACACTGACCTTTTTCTTTTTGTTGCTGCAGTGGGATGCCACCGCCCATGCTGGGTTTACGACCGGTACGCCTTGGATGCGTGCCTACGAGGACGACGCGCGCGCAGGCTGGAACGCCACCGACGAAAGCAAGGTCACCTCGGACGAGAGCGTCCTCGCATTTTGGAAACGCGCCCTCGCAGTTCGCAAAGCGCACGACGACGTCCTGGTAACGTACCCCCCCACCTCCCGTTCCACACTACGCGCGGAATAACCCGACCCCCAGACGTACGGCGATTTTGAGATGCGTCTCGAAGCGCACGAGAGCGCGTTTGCGTACGTCCGGACGTTGGGCCGTACGCGCGCAGTGGGTGGTACTCAATTTCTCGGCGGACGTGGTGGAGGTGCCACTTGCCGCCGCCGCTGCCGCTGCCGAATCCGGATCGGGATCAGGATTGAACTTGGGGTTAGGGTTACCCGGTCGC
Organism: Boletus coccyginus; assembly: GCA_025782845.1. Classification (NCBI taxonomy): domain Eukaryota; kingdom Fungi; phylum Basidiomycota; class Agaricomycetes; order Boletales; family Boletaceae; genus Boletus; species Boletus coccyginus. The sequence goes on along the minus strand of JAHZSR010000059.1, from coordinate 148,059 downwards.
GACGGGTGCCAACTCGTGTTGTGCAATTATGGCGAAGTGTCCGTGTCTGGACCGGGACTGGACGCCAACGTGGGCGTGGGCGAGGGCGAGACGACGCTGGCGTTGCGAGGGTACGAGGCGAGGGTGTACGTTGGGTAGTAATACCCTCAACGATGGGTATGATTGATGGGTATTGATTTCGATTCTGATGTTGATGTTTGATTTCGATTTTTTGATTTTTTTGGCGGTCGTCCTTGATGATCGGGGGAAATTGGTAATCTCCATCGTTGCGCCGGTCTATTGATTATGGATGATGATCCCACGTTTGATCCCGCGTTTCGATTGTCGATTTCGATTTCCGAGGACCCGGTACGTTTGCGATGGCCATGGTCTAGACTTTTCAAAGCGTGGACTGATTCGGAACGACGGTTCCATCGACAGGGTCCCCCAATCCAAAGAATGTAAAAAAAAACAAAGTTTGGGTTCGGGCGCGATGGATGCGTGGCGTGTTTTGATAGATTGGAACCCGGCGGCCTCGTTCCATTCGAATCGCTATCTCTCTTTTTTTTCTTTCCTTATACACATGTATAACATTGGCATTGGAGCGAAGCTAGCACTTTGATCGAACCAACGTTACCACACGACGACAACTACCGACGATAACACTCGGACATACGATAGTCGTAGAGAACGGGACGGGAAGGATAAGCAGGGTGATCTCTCAGAGATCTCCAAGTACGTACGCCAAAACACAGGACGATGCCAGGCTTCCCACGTGACACGGACATGCGGGGAGGGGGTGGGTCGGGGGGGGGGGGGTGGGGGAGAAACGTAAAAACACGCACACACAGGCCAGCCTGAGCGAACGCGTGGCGTTTGTCTAGGAGAAGGTGGGACGATCCAGGGCAAGAAAATAGTAAAGGGAGGGACTCGGGCTCCTGGGCTCTAGTAACGAATGCGGTGAGTGCGGCGATGGCGGCGGCGTTCGACGGGGGTGGGGGCCTCAGAGGGTGTGCTGGTGCCGTCAGAGTCGTCGCAGGGATCTGGGGTGCCAGCACCAGTGCCGGTCGCGGGGTGGTCGCAGGGGTGAACGAGGGCGTAAACGTTGGCGTGGGGGTGTAAGAGGGGGGAGTGTGCGCGGAGACGGATGAGGAGAGGCCAGTGGGACGGGGACGACAACTCCGAGCGGTGGTTGGCGACGCTGATGGGGAACCCGTTGGTGGAGTTGGGGTCGACGTGGGCGTGGGTGTGGGCGTCGAGGACGGGGTCGTCGGTTCAGGCTCGTCGCACCCCGGCTCGGAGCCGTCGGTGGGGGTCTCCGTGGGTGTGGTAGGTGAGGAAGTAGGTGTGGTCTCTCCAGGCTCCCCACTCCCCGGGTCGACAATGTTGATGCCGCCGGGGGTAGGTGTCGAGGACGGTGTGGTCTCTGCAGGCTCATCACACCCTGGGTCATAGATGTCGACGCTGCCAGGGGTAGGTGTCGAGGACGGTGTGGTCTCTGCAGGCTCATCACACCCTGGGTCATAGATGTCGACGCTGCCAGGGGTAGGTGTCGAGGACGGTGTGGTCTCTGCAGGCTCATCACACCCTGAGTCGGTGATGTCGGTTCCGCTGGGGGTGGCTGTCGGTGTCGGCATGGGGATGGGCGTTGACGAAGGTGATGTGGTTTCGGGCTCGTCGTCGCACTCATCGACGTCGGTGAGCGTCGGCGTCGGCGTGGCCGTGGCAGGTGTATATGGGGGCGGTACCACGGATGCTGGAGCGGACGGGGTACCCGACGACGTCGGCGTTGTCACGGGAGTGGACGGCTCCACGCTTGGGCTGCCTGATGATGTCGGCAGAGAGCTCGTCGTGGGAGAACTACCTGGGGTCGTAGTCGCATTTCCCGTCACGAATTGCGCAGCCTCGGCACAGAACGCGACCAATAAATTGACCTGTATGCGAGGGTACGTCACTTATGACTGATCCGGAGCAGATGGGGACGACGTACGTTGTCGGTCTGACATTCCACTTGCACAAAGTTGTCGTTTGGGGCGAAAAAGGCAGCATTGGTGCAGCTCGGATCCGAACCTTATCGTCGGTGAGCCAACGCTGGACCTAGAAGAGAGGCGTGACGCACATGTCTGACCCTGACCATCGCAGCCGTCGTAATATCTGCAAAAGGCATCAACACACAGACAAGACCTAGGAAGCGATCGAGTTCAAACGCACGCAAACGAGGTTTTGACGCTGTACTTATGGCTGTCCCGGTCACAGATACGCCGGTCAGCAGCGTGGTCAGACACAGGCAGGATGCGATGGGACTCACGGATCTATCAAGGAAAGGTCGGTGCTCGAACCGCACCCCGCACAGGTCGGGTTGATGAGCGTCGTCTCCAAAAGCGTACAATTTTCGCCATTGGTGTTACAATAACCTAATCGTGAAGAGAACCGCGGGTTCTGAGAAGGGATGCTCGCCCTCGCTGGAGACACGTGGGCTTACCTGTCTGAAGGTAGCTGAGGAAAGGGAAAAAAGGGTTCAGCTGGCGCTCCGAAGGTCCACGTCGACTTACGCAATTCCAGACCAAGGACCGCTGCTCGTGTACGCATCGCCAGTGAGGATGTTTTGACCGTCGTAAATGAGCGCAGGCTAGAGGATAGGTGAGGGGTGGTCGACGATGGAGAGAGGTGGACGCACGGATCCATAACCACATCTGGATGATGTCGGTGGTCAGAACACGCCCGACGTCAGGAAATGAGACGACAGACTGGTTTACAAATTTGATAACGTGCGACTCCGAGTCGGCGTTGGCTCTGAGAACGAGAACGAAAGAGAGGGCCGCTTGGGCCAGGAAACGGGAGGGGAGCATGAGAAGGGAGGGAAGGTGAAAGGAACGATGGCGAGCCCGGCAGGATTGAATTCCATCCGAGACGGGCAGGTCTTTATGCTGAATGAGCTGCCTTTGTCTTCGATATGGCCCGTTTCATTTGATCTTCTCGGACCCTTCCCGCTCTCAATTCCCGCCGTGTTCCTTGCAACGGTGATTTAAACCTGCCTTCTCGCGGAGGTCATTTTGGGGGGTGCATGTGCGTGCGCACCTCGGTCCGTTTGCCATTCCCGTACTTCACACGCACTCGTCGCAACGCCGCCTTGTCATCGTGAAACACCTTCCACATTGGTCACATACTCTTCTCGACGTCCTTGGAGACCGCTGAACCCAATGGCAACAGCACCCTGCTTCATCAAGTCTCGAGAGTCTATGCCTCCTAGATGCTGCAATCAGAACACGCAGTAACATTATCGCAGCAGGAGCCAACATATCCAGCCCATGCAGCCGTACCTTCTGACACGCGGAACGTCAGGTACAACTCGTTAGATTACGAGACAATGCAACGTCTGAACGCTGCCAATCGATTTGATCTCGTCTCCATGGCACACCGACACCGACTCCCAATCCTCGATCATGTCTGTCACTGCAATGACTCCATCTCTGGCGATCACGCGGCCCGGGGGCTACGCGGATATTGTCATGATATCACAATGGATTTGATTTCCTGCTGAGGAAGCTATCGACAGGCTGGACACCTCGATCCAAATCGTGATATTCCGCATGACGATGCTGTGATTCGAGCGTGGAGTTTGTGAAATGGGCATTTCACATCTGAGTGCCTGGAACAGGAATTTGGCGCCTTGTCGTATTTATTTGTCTTTTTGTCCACCCCCCAGCTCGCATTCATTCACTGGTGCAAATTGACCGTAGAATTCGTTCGTCCCACCTACAAATCGTCTCAGACAAGGGCAGGATACACAAGACTGCAACGTAATACGTCTGAGCATCTCGTGAACCAGTCGACGCAGAGCGGACCTGGTACGGGGGTTTCTGCCATCGGACGTGGCAAAGACACCGCCGAGAAAAAATTCCTCGATAACCCATGATGGAGGGGGGGGAGGGGGTACGACGACAGCATGGGTTGAGGGGATACGAAGGTACCTCAGGTCAAGGTCGATCGGATCACAGTGGGGGTGGGTACCTGGGGAGACGTGCACACACCAATACGGCCCACAGGGGACATCTAACCCGAGTCCCGACTCGGAGTCGTTAAAGACTGCGATAGACAGCCTCCGGTTTCATGGATCCCATCCGAATCAGTAACCTTACAAGCGTCGTACCCAATCTCGATAAGCTTATCATTTCTGGCCAAGACTAGCCAACTTGACAGATTCTCGTCCAAAATTAGACTAGTAAGTGCCGATCAGCTACGACTAAGGTTTACTGATGGTAGTAATCACCGTTTTCCACTCGCCACACTAGAACCGTCCTACGATGTGGCCGTTACGACGGCGTTGCCATATAACAGAGCAATGCCTCAAGTTCACCTGCTTCGTGCCCTGAACGTTTCGTGCACCATGTTCTCTATGGCACGGTCATCACAAACACGGATATGACGAGGCATCTCACTTTCCGTGTCGATGTTCGCTCTCGTGAGTGACTCGCCACTTATCAGACTCGGGTGGTATGTGTACGTGAAAACAATACTTTATCACAGCGGGCTGCAGCGACGCACCTTCCATGCCGCACTGGTGCGCTCCCAGGTCGAGGGCTTGGGTAGTGGTTCCCTGATTGCTCTGAATCTAGTTCCCTTGTCGTATCGCCATAGGTGCGGTGCTGTCCAAAGTGCGTGTACAACTACGGGCAGTGTACGCGAGGAACTCACTGGGAGGAGCTTCGCTTTCTAGTTCAGAAGCTAGCGCCACGTATGACCCTCGGAGCATTGGCTGTCTGTCAACGAGGTTTGCACTGGCACTTTACCACCCCTTTCCCCAGTGGATAAGCAGTGCAGACAGTGACGTCTCTTTCGATTTATGAACTTGTAGGGACTAGCATTGTAGCAATGCCAACGTCTTATAGGGCCAAGCACCCCATGCATGCTTTGTGTGTTCGACTCATCCTCCCAGCCCAACCCTCGGAATGATCGGACCAGGGTGAAGGGGGACACCATACGCTGCATTCGCACCCTTCAAGACAAGGACGAACCCGATACCTACACCTCACTTGTCGATCAGTCCCCCAGCTAACCAAGGCACGACCTCCATCGCCGACTACTAGTACACCATCTCGCTCGCCGCTGGTGCGACTCTCGCCGTGGATCGCAGTCAGCACTCGCCGCAATGGCACGTCCCTCGATGGAAACCCAGGGAATGATCGTGCATCCTCAAGGATGGATGAAGACCATGCACGATGCCCCCCCCCAAAAAAAAACGACGGTGCTTACTTGAACGGCACTTGTTCCGTCCGCGTCATGAATGGTCGTGTACCTCACACGTGTCCCTGTTCGTGATCAACTGCAATGAGCCCTTTTGTTTCTTCTTTTTTTTTGGGGGGGGGTGGGGGACTGGCATAGCGTCCAACTTCAGAATGATCAAGTACATGCATGACCTGAAAAACGCTTTTCGTCGTTGCGGGCGGCCGGTAACGTGAACGATAGAGCTATAGGGTGTGATAACGAAGAGAGACAAGCATCGATACTGGATGGAAATGGGATGTTCCAGCACACAGACGACACCAGGTCATAACGAGAGTGTAGGAGATGAACCAAAAAAAAAGGTTTTGTCGGGGAAAAAAAATCTCGAGGAAAAGAAAATAGAAATTTAACAAGGGGGTACGTCATCCATAGCGTATATCAAAGAAATACGGCGAACCAACGGACGAGAGGTAAGCGTTGTTTCTCTGAGCTCAAAAGGGAGTGACCGCGTGCCCGCCGATGTCATGGCAATCAACGTCCTCTCCCTCGTCTTGATCCTCCTCCTCGTCGATATCGAGAAAGATGCGGAGGCGAGGCGGAAGCGAATGCGACGCCAGGACGAGGGCTGCCGCCGCCGCATCAATGTCCTTGAACGTCAACACTTGAAGCCGGTCACACGAACCAAGTGCCGAGCATATAGCCAAGAGCGATGTCGCGTCGACACGGTCCAGACAGAGCGACGTCACAGCGCACAAGCTGCCAAAGAGACCACGGACCGACGCATCGTCTGCATGGGTGCTTCGCAGCGAGAGCTCACGCAGAGAAGACAGTGGGATGCACGGCGGCGTCCGTTCGGTTGCATTCATCTCCTACGAGGTGATTGAACAGCCGCGAACAGTCCTGATGTTCATGGAACTGTATCCCGGATGCGACGTCTTCGAGGGAAAGGACTCGGAGGTTCGGCAAAGTGAACAACGAGAGCAGATCAATGGCATACGCCACGTCGATGAACCCGAACTCGAGTTCCTCCAACTGCGGCAGATCGATCGTTTGCAGATCATCGCTTTCATGCTTCAGGGTATGATCCATCCGAGGACCCCACCCGAGGACTGACAAGACGCTTGAGCGCTGCGTTTGCACGCAGGATGCTCTGAAACTCCGAGAGAGTGGGCATGACATCTTGGGCATGGTACCTCAGTTCCAGCTCTCGGAGACCTGTTAGACCAGAGCGCGTCCAATCGACATGGACGCCCGAAAGCGATACGTGACGGAGATGACACAGAGCGGTGCCGCCACCGAACCAGGCGACTGGAACGGCCAGATCCGTCGGGAGGAACACCTCGCCCTGCACAACAAAGTACTCGTTGCATCTGGCGAGCCGAATGGTTTGCAGGAGAGGCGCCGAGTCAATGGCCGCGGTGCATGAGAGGAAGGTGAAGATGGGAGCCCAGGTGTCCGTGAGGAGTTCGATGGACCGCCAGCGTGACGCTTGTGGCACGAGAAAGTGCATGACGAGGCTATCCATCGCCTTGGAACCAAAGATGTGGGACGTTTCATCCCAGTCCCAGGCTGGATCACGAAAGTCCATGTAGATATCGAGGGGATGGTGGCGGGAACGGATCAAACAAGCGCGCATGCGCATGAGCTGGCCTTTGGAGAGGGGGAGCGAAAGGGAGATAAAACTCCACAAACAAGGCATCGAAAGAGTGATCTGCCTCCATCGTCCACATACGTGAGAGAGCGAAATTGACTGGGAGGTGGGGTCGTGAGATGAATGGGATGTGAGACCAAGTATGTTCGAAATGACTTCCACTGGCATCGGCACAGCATAAGACGCGTACTTCTGAGCGTGCAAAGAGTGCAGCACTGGTCGGACGATGGGCGAAGAACAGATTTCCTTGCTCTGTGGGACAGCAACGCCCTGGATGGACAACATCTGACGGTGAAAATCACGGCATGTGAATGATTCCATCTATATGTTGATGAGCGAAGCAACGGTACCGAAAACTGGAGCAGTGGAGATCTAACTGTCAGAGGCGTCCTGGTTGTTCAACACACCGAGAATAAAAACGTGAAGACACGCTCTTACATACCACAACGTTCCTCGATGTACGCCCACACTACCACTTGTTGAATAATATTTTGTCAGCGCAGTGGGAGGCTGCGCCCACAAATGCCTCGAGGAACATTCAGGATCGCCTCATGTACCACACGTGGCCGGGCTTGAACTGGTGCCGAACCATTGGACCGTTATGTGTTTGTTTGTGTGTATCCATGGGATTAACCATCAGACAGACAACCGTTGGTACTGATTGGAGCAGAAACTATGGCCGTAATTCATGAAATTTCAACGTCCTCCCTTACGGAAGGAAGCAATGGCTCACCGTCAGGGGACCACCGTACGAGTCGGATCGAAGAAGCTCACATGACTTTTCTCGGACGATGGTGGATACCATTCCACACACCCACAATAGACATTTGTTTCATGTGGATCATGACCCTGTCGAAGTCACCAGGCAGTGCCGCCAGCGCTGATCGATGGACCTACACTGCGCAGCACAAGGTGACGAGTATCTAGCATCGAATAAATAATCAGAACAAGACGCAACATAAACGAATCAATCGACATCGCACACCTTGAAGATATACAGCGTCTGCTCTCTTCTGCTCTCTTTGGGTGTGTTGAGTAGGACAGCAACATGCCCAGTTTCGCTGAAGTTATAGTGTATCCCTAGTGCCACCTCAGGGAGGGCCAATTTGCATCACTTTCTCTCCTCCGATCCAGTGGCACACCGATCTTACAGCTCTTGCTTTCCGCATCATTTTTAGTGGCGTAGACCGGCGATCGTTTGATGAAAGAGACTTGGCAAAAGGTGGAATTGTGGCTGTGCAAGGCAGTGAGTATGACCTTCAGTCAAACTTGAGCTTGAAGCTTTGTTTTCATGCAAAACTCTGGCGGAGCGCGCTGATGTGCATCCCTACGTTCATTACCAACCAGTGAATTCCTTTGCAAAGCGTTGTTTATACATGTTAGGATCCAAGGGTGTTGCCAAGCAAGGCCAAACAAAGGCTGATTGCAACCGACTTTGACTAAATTTGAAGCGAAGACCTTCACCGCCTTCGTCATGCCTGGGTATTTGCCAGACGAGCGTTCCAGCTACCGTTCCGAGCGTCATCATAGACGCAAGGGTGAGGGCCATTTCCTCATTCGTACATTCTCGTAACTCACCTCGGGTCACACTCCTGGTCGCCCCACGTTTTATTGCGCTACGCATGTTCATCCTGGGCGGCTCGCTACCTTGAAAAAAAAACGCAAAATGAAACCTCGGTGGAACTGACGTGATCAGCACGAGACAGGGGAGACAGCAGGTCTCGCTCTCCTCGGCGAAACAACCACAGAAGTGAAAGAGAGGAAGATGGATACAGGCGCAGGAACCGCAAGCGCTCCAGGTCACGCAGTCCCCATTACGCTTACAAACACAGCGAGGGCAGAAAAAAGGTCGGCCCATGCTCATGTCTTGTTAGCTCATGCTTATGGCCGCGTTCAGGAGCGAGACGACGACGACCGTCGTGGCCGCGGCGGATCAGTGGCGCCAGCTCGGAGCAGGGGTCGTAGTGTTGTACGTCTTATGAATTTACCATTAGTATCGGATCATTGACCTCAAAAGGCGTACGTGTCACTTGGCCACTTCGTAGACCCCAAGAGGCCGTCGTAGTGGCAGTCCTTACTCGTCGGGTTCTTCTGCCTCGACAGAGTCTCAGCATTTTGCGAAGCGCAACCGCCCCAAGTCAAGGTCACGTTCTCACTCCTATGAACGAAGCCGCACTCGCCGCCGTTCACGATCGCGTTCGCGTAGCCATGAAAGGGAACGGCGTAAGTCAAAATACAAGGAAAAGGATAATGATAGGAAAAAGCGCTACAAGGACAAAGAGAAGAAGAAGGACAGGGATGAGAAACGTAGCGTTTTGACAGGGAAAAAGGTGCCCCGTTTTCACCGGCAATTCATCCGACCACTGTATTAACTGTCTTTCCAGATTAAGTTGAAGGTCCACAAGGATTCGAGGGACTTGGAGATGGATGCAAACAGAGAGAACCTTTTACAATTCCTGAACTCTACATTTGAGTAACTATTCCTAACTTGTAGGGGGGGCATATACCACTGGATTTCGTTTATCACTTGTCTCTCCTGCCATATGGGCATTGAGCAAACCATGAATCCCGACGTACTCTCCCCGTGCTTGCCGTCACAGATTATTTTTTACCTTTCAGACCCACAAACCAAACCATATGTTTCTCGTGCGTGGCTTACCTATCTTCCATTACCTAGAATCCTTAGGGCTGTCTCGATTCAGGTGTGCTCCATCTAAAGCATGGTCCATCACTGCATAAAGATTTAATCTCAGTAACTAATTCCCGATCGCTTTCCCTTTCATGGTAACACCACAAGCCATAAAAGAAGCGTTCGATCTTACCCCTCCACCCGGGCATCTCGCATCCACTCTCTGCCTTCGACCCAGCACGTCCAGAAAAAAAGGCGCTGTACGGAAGGTGGGACCTACCCATCCACCCAATTATATGTTGCCTTAATCCTTGCATTAAATGTTGTTTAGAACGAGATTGTCGCAGAGTATATGACAACTGACATTGTATATTGTGCACACGAAAAGGATGTCCGTCGCTGCATAGCGCGCGAAACCTTGTACAGGAGTACAGACGTGCTCCCGCGATTGTTTACAATGTCTCCAACGACTCTGGAAATACTTCCATCCCCGACAATGGGATCTACGCCATCAACCTGAAGGCCGAACCCGTCGTTGTTTGACGTGTCGCTCCCGGTAATACCCCATTCCATCCACGAAATGCCGCTTGCTCAATGCCGTTGTCGAAAGTCAATCCCAACCGGTGATACGCCAACTTTGCGGTGCACCCCGTGGGGACTCACTTATTGGTCACCAACGACGCACTGGAACTTCGGTGTCGTCAATGCCAGCTTTGACGCTACTACTCTGGTGTTCAGTCCCGATGACAACAATATTGGTTGGCAGGAATGGTATCTCCCTCATGACATGCCATTCCCGGGCCGGGGATCCTGCATCTACGTTGTTGACGTTGACATCAACTATGGCACGATCGCAGTCTCAAACCGAGCATTGGCCGCTTGTGAAAAAACTCTAACCGGATCACGGATGGCACCGACATGTGTAGTAGGTCCGACGAAGCCAACCAATTCCAGAACCCTTTTATATACCGTACGGAGATGAGGAAGCCGATATCCGTCTTGAAGGTCGCTGTCACATTACAGGTGGGATTTGGTGCCCAACCTGAAACAGTGTAAGTCAGCCTGATGCAATTTCTTTTGATTAACACTTGTCTTTGATCATCAGAAGTCTGTTGTGTCTTACTTATAGCTGGCTGATCGTGATCCAAGGGAACACGTCTGCCAAATGGAAACGGGACATGAGACATGGGATATAGTAATACAGGTAACGGCACAATCCTAATCCGAAAGTTCCTCCACTGCACGGCGTTGCACTAGTAAGCACGCTGCAGCATGGTAGGTTTTTGGCGCTTTCAGAAGGTGCGGATGCTTCTGACGATCAAACGTTCACGCACTCAGTCTTCCATTAGAACGTCTGAGTTCTAGACCACAGCAAGTATAAGGGAACACAGTTGACGAATCCACCTACGGTTGTCGTGACAAGGATCAGTAAAGCATAGCCAACCTAACAAGCGTCAGTTGTAAGTTTGCATTTGGCTAGGCTGTACTCACTGGCACAGCCTGATACTGATAGCGCTCCAAGAAGGCCTCCTTTCTCCCTGTGCATTTTTCTGTGCGGCGAACTTCTAGTTTCCTCAGGTTCTTGCTGTGCATCAATGTTCGGGGACCCGGAGTAGTTAACACTGGAACGAGCTTCATTCCTCCTCTGCATAGATCCAGATATTCCAAACGAGGTGTATTCGATCATAATGAGATGCCACTAGTATTGTTGTATATCGATCGTTCAGATGCTATCGATGCTGCGCAACCAATACACAAGCACAAGGAAGTTTGCTTGGCATTGAACTTTGCCTTACTCAAGTTGGGAATCGTGCGGTACAGCAATGCTGGTGCCACGCTCACTGGCATTGACAGCATCCCTACAACAGCATGGCATGTACACAGCCTGTAGGCGCTCCGGCACTCAGTCTGCTAACCACATAAATGTCTTCAACCGTCTCATAAAGCATCACCCTAGCGATGTCTATTCCGTTCCTCGGTAAGCTGTAGGTAATTCATGTCCTCAGAAGGGTGTGGACCAGTTTCTGACTGCGGGGGGCTGATCAGGTTCAAAGAGAGGCCAAAATCCCCACTCACCTCTGCAAGCAAGTCATCCCTATCCCTGACAACATCGATACAGTTGAGTGGCCTAGTACCTCGATCGAGTCACATTGGAGGTGTCGCTGACATTCGGAATGCAGATCCATGACGATCGAACAGGACATCATGTCAGTTTACTCGTAACAACCATACTAAGATGACGTCGGAATGACAGATAATTCCCAACTAGTACTAACCATCTCGAGGCATCGGAGGCACCACGCATATTCTCTCTCGTCGTTGGAATCGACAAATACGAATACAAGTCCGAAGGGTTCGGTGACTTGACTGGATGCAAGAACGACGGGAAAAGATTCGTCAATTTTTTGACCGAGGTGCTCAGCGTGCCTTTGTCGCAGATAGTGTTTCTCGCAGATGAAGAAGCGACTCGACAAGAGATAGTGAATCAATTCAACCAATTCCTTATCGAAAATGAGGACATTCAGCGGAACGACGCAATAATTTTCTTTTTCGCTGGTCATGGTAGTCAGCTCGTTGCTCCTCAGGGGTGGCTGACGGATAGCAATAAGATTGAAACCCTTTGTTCCCATGACTACCGGACGACTGGAGATGACGGAAAGGAGATCTTGGGTATTAGTGATCGCGCTATTGACGCGTTAATGCGAAGACTTGCCTTTGAAAAAGGTGACAACATAGTATGTCTGTCCTGCTCGTTGTAATTCTTTTCACCGAAGATGACTCTTTTAGGTTGCCATATTCGACTGCTGTCATTCAGGAGGTCTCTCGCGATCCGAAGAGAATACCCGTCTGCGCACCAGGTCTCTCCCGCCACCCCCTGATCCCGCACCCGCAGATCTTGACCGAGAAATCTGGTCATCCCTTCCGGAACCTTGCGCCCGGGCTGCGCATACTGTGATACAGACAGGGTTCCAATATAAAGCTATGGCATCCCACATTCTCCTTGCTGCATGTCGCCCTGGCGAGGCCGCGTTGGAGGATCCTGATGCAAAGAACGCGCCAGGCGGTCTGTTCACCACTGCGCTTATAGAAGGCTTGCGCCGTTCTACTCTCCATGACACTAGCTACAACAGGCTGTTCGAGACGTTGGACCTAAAACACAATGGCCAGCACCCTCAGTGCGAGGGCACAAATAGAGATCGGCTACTTTTCAGCGTTAACACTCTTCGCAATGGGAGAACCACAGCCAAAGTCTCCGAGAGGGGAAACAAACTGTGGGTCTCAGCAGGCAGTATCCATGGGATCGTAGACGGTGCAGCGTTCACCGTCGTTACCTCCACGCAGAGACTCGTTCTCAAGGCGAAGAAGGTTCGCGCATTCGAAACCATGCTCGAGGGTAGAAACCATAAGATCACCAACGCGGAAGCCTTCGTGTCAAACGGGCACCACCCCACGCTGAGGGTGCACTCCTCCAGTTATCACTCAAGTACTCACCTTACCATCGTCCCCGCCAACGAACCAGCAGATATTGATTTACATCAGGATGGTCTCGGAAAATGGGTGCTCAAACGCTTCGACCCGCTGATTCGTGGGTACGCGGACCACTCCATCCAAGTTGATGCAGATGCCAGACGGATGGAAGGCATCCTCGAAGCAGTCGCCAACTTCAACTTTTACCTGTATCGCTCGGACGGTGCTGCAGCTAGCCATTCTGGGAAAGTGAATATACAACTAAAGCGCATCGAAGAAACCCAGGGCGAATATGGTCCTGTTGGTGATGACCTGTTGGAAGTTCCCACCTCGTCACGTTCCGGTGTCGAGTTGAGGGAAGCCACAATCACGGACCTTGGCCCCCGGTACGGGTTTACGTTGGAAAATCATTCAGAGGTGGACCTGTTCCCCTACTTGTTCTACTTCGACCCTTCAGACTACAGCGTTCAAGTGCGTTCGTTATCCACCTTGCATCGACGAAACTGCCTGAACTAACCTTTCTCCCCGTTAATGCTGCTGCCCATAGGCTTGGTATACTCCACCATCTTCTACAATGCTTGCACCCCTCAAACGGAGAAACCCGGATGGTGCACCGTCATTACTCGCAGTCGGATACGGAGGGTTCGGGACAGACCCCATCGAGTTCTACCTCCCCCCTGGATGCCAGACCGACTCCGGATTCCTCAAGGTGTTCTTGGCGACAACGCACGCCGACATGGCCAACGTCGCTCAGCCTCCTATTGATGAAATTTCCAGTTCACGTGTGTTCACTGGCAAGTACCCAGCCAAAGGCGTGTGGACCTGCGAGACGTTTGTGTTGACTTGCAAGGAGGCATGAGGTGCACCTGGAAAGGGACGGTGAGGACGGAGACGTGGCGTGCAGCAGAAGACCTCAGGCTGCCTTTAGCAGCGGTCCTGACCTTGGTTATTGCGAGCGAACATAGTCTAGCGCAATGAGGTTCAACAGGAGCAACCAGAGTAACACCGGTCCTACTAGTCAGTAGCAAGTTTTCGTTCTGTTTCATTATGTTTGATTGTTTGTAAAACCCAGTAAATGATAAGTTACTAAGGGTAGTGCATGAGAGGGTAAGTAGGCCGTGAGAAAAGGAAACTAGACAAGACTGCCAGAGCCTCGACTCAGTCGGACTTAAGTTAGTAGGGTCGCACTCGCAAGTACCCTTCGTATGCTGCAGTTGCCTCACCAAGAAGCATACCTAAGAGTTTTTCTTCAGGCTCTGTGAGGCCCTTATCATCGCTGTCTTCATCCAGTTCGAGGCTGGATAGCGTCTTATGGCACACCTGCCGAGCAACCTTCCTCCTCCACCTCTCCCATACGTCAGTATCATTCGGGAGGAAAAAATGCAGCATTTTTTGGACAGCGAGAGGGGAAGGATTGGGCACTCCATGAAAAACGAGGAGAGTGACAAAGACGGCCATTGTTGTCCTGGTGCCGAGGAGGAACTTGTGAATCTGTGGGTTGCCAAGTTTTCGAAAGAGTACGTCGGCTAGGAGTCTCTCTCTTTTCAACGAGGAGATGTGAAAATTGTACACCCATGATACGCAGAGCGAAGTCACGAACATGAGCTGGCCAAAGAACATCCCTTGGGGAATGAGGAAGAGCTGGGCCAAGAACTCGAGAACGAGGAGGAGGGAAGATATGCCGATGGCATGCCCCAGGACTCTACCACCAAGCTTCAACCCGAACTTTCCTTTCGTGATGGCGTTGACGGCGTGCTCTGCGCCCTTGACCACCACTACCATGTCCTCCCAAATCATTGGAACAAGTATCCCATCACCCGGTGGTGATCCCCAAGAAGGGTTGTCGACGGACTCGAGAATAAGCTTTTTTGAACCGATCGTCATCGAAGCGAAGCCGCTAGCGAGGATGCCGACAAGGATCACAGAAAAGCTATACCAGTCGTGAACCAAAGCACACATGACACAGGTCACGATGCTGATGATGATCGGAATGAGGGATAGCAAAGCATTGATTCTGGATAGGCGCAGGTCACTGTCGTAGTCGACGTTGCCCAAATCGATGAGCGCGACATGCGCGGGTGTTGTCATCTTCCCTGGAATCTCAGTCACCATTTCAATCTCCCTACACCTCTCCATCGCCAGATATCCCAAATAGCCCGTCTGCATTTCCGTTCCGGACAAAGCATTGGTGTACCTTGGCCCCGCTTGACTATCAAAGGTGAACAGAATAGCGGGTGATTTGGTTGGGTGAGGGAATATCCGTTGCCAGAATTGGGAGCTCGAATGTGCAAGGCGGCCAAAGTGCCTTGCGACCTCCAAACTTCCCGGGGAGTTGTACCATCCGAGCCAGCGCCTGCCCGGGCAAAGTGGAATGAGAGCCACGGCCGAGATGGCTTCTTCACCACCAAACATACCAGCGACTCCCCATGCATTGAGAGTGAACTTGGTGTCCGAGAGAGGTGGACTGAGGGGGGCCATTGCCAAGTGGTGTGTCGCGCATCACCCAGACCTGTTGGACCACAAGTATGAAAATTATGGCAGAGCGTGCTGTGTGGTGTCAGGTTCCCTCGTGCCATTTCTTCTGGAAGAGTTTACGGCGCCCCTGAAGAAGTATTACAGCACAGTATCACAGCAAATTAAAAGTTGCGGACATGGATTTAAAATTTTTTTGGCCACCGACATGTCCGAATCACATAGGACTCCAATCACCCTCAGTTGAATTCTCACCGTTAGAGATATATAGCCTGGCCACTGGGTCGATCGTCTCCCATCACTTCGTATCCACTTCCCCACTTCTCCCCCTGTCGCCAGTTGCTCCTTGAGAGTTTCGACATCGTGTAGGGGAGTAGGTCTGTCGTTGCCACAAACGATGAAAATCAATTTATGTTTGTCGTCGTACTTGGGTCTGGCGAGTAAGTCAATGGTATGACGCAGCGAAGTCTCTCTTTCTGAATGACAAGGAACCCAGAAAATCACAAACTTGTCGTCATCCTCTGGTGCCACACGAGGTGTACCAAACCCGGGTCGATCGAGGTGAGTTGCGAGAACAAACACTGGGGCGAATTACGGTTGTTCACCATTCTGATGAGGAATACGTCTTCTATGCGGCGAGCGTCCCGGAATCAATGTTAACGTTATCACTCGCCTATGTGAGGTCTTGACCAGAGCTTACAGTACTTGAACAGATTGACGAGGCTGCCGTCCATAACTGCGCGTTCATGCTGGGAGCCTGTTCACCGTTTGATCCCACAACAGCAGGGCCGTAGTTGACATAATTTGTCAAATCGCAGATGAGGCCGTCGTAGATACCGAGAGAGTGCCCAGTATTTGCCATGCTGAATATCTATTGAGGAGTGTACCCCATCTAGCCAACACGTTATTCCAACACATGGTGTCGTGCAGTACTAGTGGGGACGCGAATCGCCGGTGACCGCACGGAAGTCATGGTATTGCGCATTGGGATCCGCAACAAAACTTCTCGTCGTCGATCCCCAGGGCGCATGCGTTACGAGCCTTCTGTGAGAATTGGTGGGAAAGAGCGAGGACGCTCTCGCTTGTCGGGTCACCGCGGTAGAGCAAATGGGGTGCGATAAGATGGTCGAAGCGCTTCGTGTAAAGGAACGTGGAGAGCTGAGGGAGGACGTCCGGTGTGGGGATGCACAGAGGCACTACGGGCACGGATACGGTTGAACCGATGGTGTCTGGGCGAATGAGGTTGGATGGCAGGGGAATGGGGAGGTTGCAGTGAGCCGCGAGAATGATGCAGCGGATGGGGAAGAGAGTCACACGGCGTTTGGTGGCAGCGGGAACATGGCAACAGCATACAGCAAGCATATGCGTGGACAGGCCGTGATAGGTATCTCGGGAGGTCACACGAGACATTGAGACAGCAGCGGTGGTGTCTGACATCTCTGGCATCGGCAGAGGAGCGGGGAAGCTTGATGTTGACCAAGGAAGACTGATGCCGTGCGATGTTCTTGAGCTTGGCATGCCCGACAGCATATTGAGGTCCACCAGCAGATCGAGCACGGCGGTGACGAGAAGGACCTTGAACGCCACCCCGAACCTTGGACTTTGCGTTTGCAGGGCTGGCGGTAGGAGGGGTGTTCTCCGAGTCTGATTGGCGAGTTTGAATAGGAATGAGATGCAAGCTCCGACGTACTGAAGACGTGCTCCGTCGGCAACAAGTCCAAGAACTGCGATGGCGAGTGATCGCGCGGCTGCAAGCGAGGGCGGAAAAGTCATTATGTAAACACGCGATAAGTAGAGGGAAAAAAACAAAAACTCACAAGTGCGAAAGTGGTGAATGAATAGGGTAAGCGGGAGAGTCGTGGGTGAGATGGTGTGGAAGACACGGATGCCGGGAAAGATGACACGAAGGGAGTTGGACCAACTGCAAGGGAGTGTGATGGTGGGTTAACCTAAAAAGATAACCGCGAGTCGGAAAATTGCAAGGCCAGTCCAGGACCAGGCAGCGACATCTGTTTGAGGTCAATGCATAGGACCTGGTTCGGAAGGAGACAATTATTCTTACCTGGTGCACCGACAGGCATTCCTTAACCGCAGTAAAAGGAGCACGCCATTGAGGCCTTGAGATGCTGATCGAGAGTAATGGTGTGGGGGTCTGTGGCGTACAGTTGCGGACAAGTCACCAAACTCCACAAATTTGCTATAGGCTGCAGCCATTTCTGGCCACGAACTGATGCCAAAATCTGGACTCAGCGGGTGAAAATACCTCGATCTATTGGGTATCACAGAGTCGTCCTTTGGCAGCGAAACCGGTGGCCAATATCGGGGAGAGTGTCGTTGAATGAGTACCTTGTTTTTGAGCCCGCAGATCGGTGACGGGCTGCAGCCAACTTCAAGGAGGCGTAAAGCATGTAAGTCGTGAGAAAAGGAGCAGCGAAATTTTACTGTGACCTGGTTGTGTGAGGGAATATCCTTTGCCAGAATTGGGAACGTGCAAGGCGACCAAAGTGCCTCGCGACCTCCAAACTTCCCGGGGCGTTGTACCATCCGAGTCAGCGCCTACCCTGGAAAAGTGGAATGAGAGCCACGGCCGAGACGGCTTCTTCGCCGCCGAAGATACCAGCCACTCCCCATGCATTAAGAGTGAACTTGGTGTCCGAAAGAGGTGGGCTAAGGGGGGGCATTGCCAAGTGATGTGTCGCGGCATCACCCGGATCTGTTGGACCATGCCAGTGAGTATCAGACTCGTGACCAATCCCCGTCGACGGCTTGCCTCATGGACAGGCTTGGTCACCAGTCTAGATGCCGACAAGGATTACAGAAAAGCTATACCAGTCGTGGACCAAAGCACATGTACATGACACAGGTCACGATGCTGAGGAGGATCGGATTGAGGGCTAGCAAAGCATTGATTCCCAGTCAAAACACGGTAGTAGCCAATTTCTCGCCCAGGTTCTACTCCACTCTATTTCCATTTCAAGCTTTCTACCACGCTCAACCACGCCCCACCAGCCACTCAAGTTGTCAGTTTTGACTGGGATTGATTCTGGATAGACGCAAGTCATTGTTGTAGTGAACGTTGCCCAAATCAATGAGCGCGCGACGCGCGCGGGTGTTGCCATCGAGTCCCTGGAATCTCCGATCATGCCAACATGCCTCTAGTTACACATGAGTGTGATATGTCGATCGTTCAGATGCTATCCATGTTGTGCAAGCAAAATACCTGTGAGTCCCCTGAACCCAGAGTGCGGTATGTACACTGCCCAAGGAAGTTTGCTCGGCATTGAACTTTGCTTTCCTGAGGCCGGGAATACGCATGGTACAAGCATGGCATGTACACAGCTTGTAGGCAGGGCTCCGGCATTCAGTCTGCTAACCACATAAATACTTTTCAACCGTCTCATAAAGCGTCACTCACCCGGCGCCCAGCGATCTCTCTTCTCTTCAGTAACCTGTAAGTGATCCATGTCTCCCTCAGAAGGGTGTGGATCAGTTACTGACTGCGGGAAGCTGATCAGGCTCAAAGAGAAGCCGAAATCCCTACTCATCTCTGCAAGCAAGGAGTGCATCCCTATCCCTGACAAACATTGATGTTAGGCGAACAGGTTGAGTGACTTACTAGTTCATCGATCGAGTCACACCCGAGGGGGTGTCGCTGACAATCGGAACGCAGATCCATGACGATCGAACCGGACGCCGCGTCATTCAATGACTCCCGACAACCATACTCTGAGGACATCGAAATGAAAGATAATGATCGTACCCGTCCCAAGGCACCGGAGGCACCACGCATATTCGCTCTCGTCGTTGGAATCGACAAATACAAATACAAGTCCAAAGGGTTCCATGACCTGACCGGATGCAAGAACGACGGGAAAAGATTCATCAACTTCTTGACCGAGGTGCTCGGCGTGCCTTTGTCGCAGATAGTGTTTCTCGCAGATGAAGAAGCGACTCGACAAGAGATAGTGAATCAGATTCAACCAATTCCTTATCGAAAATGAGGACATTCAGCGGAACGACGCAATCATTTTCTTTTTCGCTGGTCATGGTAGCCGATTCGCTGCCCCTCAGGGGTGGCTGACGGATAGCAAGAAGATTGAAACCCTCTGTTCCCATGACTATGGGCCGATCGGAGTTGACGGAAAGTGGATCTTGGGTATTACTGATCGCGAGATCGATACGTTGATGCGAAGACTTGCCTTTGAAAAAGGTGACAACATAGTAGGTCTGTCCTGCTCGTTGTAATTCTTTTCACCGAGGAATGGCTCTTTTAGGTTGCCGTATTCGACTGCTGTCATTCAGGGAGGTCTCGCGCGAGCCGAAGAGAATACTCGTCTGCGCGTCAGGTCTCTCCCGCCACCCCCTGATCTCGCACCCGCAGATCTTGACCGAGAAATCTGGTCATCCCTTCCGGAACCTTGCGCCCGGGCTGCGCATACTGTGATACAGACAGGCTTTCAATATAAAGCTATGGCATCTCACGTCCTCCTTGCTGCATGTCGCCCTGACGAGTTCGCGTCGGAGGACCCTGATGCAAAGGACGCGCCAGGCGGCCTGTTCACCACTGCGCTTATAGAAGGCTTGCGCTGTTCTACTCTCCATGACACTAGCTACAACAGGCTGTTCGAGACGTTGGACCTAAAACACGATGGCCAGCACCCTCAGTGCGAGGGCACAAATAGAGATCGGCTACTTTTTAGCGTTAACACTCTTCGCAATGGGAGAACCACAGCCAAAGTATCCAAAAGGGGAAACAAACTATGGGTCTCGGCAGGCAGTATCCATGGCATTGTCGACGATGCGACGTTTGCCGTCACGACCTCCACGCAGAACCTTGTCCTCAAGGCGAAGGAGGTTCTCGCGTTCGAAACCTTACTCGAGGGTAGCAACCATAACATCATCAACGCGGAAGCCTTCGTGTTAAGCGGGCACCACCCCACGCTGAGGGTGCACTCCTCCAGTTATCACTCAAGTACTCACCTCACCGTCGTCCCCGCCAACGAACCAGTAGATATTGCTTTACATCAGAATGATTCCGGAAAATGGGTGCTCGAACGCTTCGACCCGCTGATTCGTGGGTACGCGGACCACTCCATCCAAGTTGATGCAGATGCCAGACAGATGGAAGACATCCTCGAAGCAGTCGCCAACTTCAACTTTTACCTGTATCGCTCGGACGGTGCTGCGGCTAGCCATTCTGGAAAAGTGAATATACGACTAAAGCGCCTCGAAGAAACCTGGGGCGAATATGGTCCTGTTGGTGATGACCTGTTGGAAGTTCCCACCTCGTCGCGTTCCGGTGTCGACGTGAGGGAAGCCACAATCACGGACCTTGGCCCCCGGTACGGGTTTACGTTGGAAAACTATTCAGAGGTGGACCTGTTCCCCTACTTGTTCTACTTCGACCCTTCAGACTACAGCGTTCAAGTGCGTTCGTTATCCACCTTGCATCGACGAAACTGTCTAAACTAACCTTTCTCCCCGTTATTGCTGCTGCTCATAGGCTTGGTATATTCCACCATCTTCCACAATGCTTGCACCCCTCAAACGGAGAAACCCGGATGGTACACCGTCATTACTCGCAGTCGGATACGGAGGGTTCGGGACAGACCCCATCGAGTTCTACCTCCCCCCTGAATGCCAGACCGACTCCGGATTCCTCAAGGTGTTCTTGACGACGACGTACGCCGACATGACCAATGTCGCTCAGCCTCCTATCAGCGAGGTTTCTAGTTCACGTCTGTTCAACTTGAAGTTCCCTTGGTCCGTTAAAGACGCATGGACCTGCGAGACGTTTGTGTTGACTTGCAAGGAGGCATGAGGTGCGCCTGGAAAAGGATGACGGTGACGGTGACGTGACGTGCAGCAGATTCTAGACCTGTCCGTGGCAGCGGTGGTTTTGACCTTGATTATTGCGAGCGAACATAGTCTAGCGCAATGAGTATTGTTCAGGTACTAGGTTCAATAGGAGCAACCGGAGTAACACTGGTCCCACTAGTAGCTAGCAAGTTTTCGTTCAGTGTCATGAAGGAGTAAACATGGTCGATTGATTGTGAAACCCAGTAAATGAAGTTGGTAGACTCGGATAAGTACGGTATTTTGAATAGTGCACGAGAGGAGTAAGTAGGTCGTGAGAAAAGGAGCAGCGAAATTTTAACAGACAAGACTAAACAAAAAATCATTAGACACCCGGACTCGACTCAAGTTCTGGTCGCACTCCCAAGTACCCTTCGTATGCTGCGGTTGCATCACCAAGAAGTATACCTAGGAGGTTTCTTTCAGGCTCTGTGAGGCCCTTATCATCGCCTTCTTCATCCAGTTCGAGGCAGGATAGCGTCTTATTGCACACCTGCTGAGAAACCTTCCTCCTCCACTTCTCCCATACGTCAGTATCATTCGGGAGGAAACAACGCAGCATTTTTTGGACAGCGTTAGGGGAAGGATTGGGCACTCCATGAAAAACGAGGAGAGTGACAAAGACGGCCATAGCTGTCCTGGTGCCGAGGAGGAACTTGTGAATCTGTGGGTCGCCAAGCTTTTGAAAGAGTACGTCGGCTTGGAGTTTCTCTCTTCTCAACGAGGAGATGTGAAAATTGTACACCCATGACACGCAGAGCGAGGTGACGAACATGAGCTGGCCAAAGAGCATCCCTTGGGGAATGAGGAAAAGCTGGGCTAAGAACTCGAGAATGAGGAGGAGGGAAGATATGCCGATGGCATGCCCCAGGGTTCTACCACCAAGTTCCAACCCGAACTTTCCTTTCGTGATGGCGTTGACGACGTTCTCTGCGCCCTTGACCACCACTATCACGTCCTCGCAAAGCACTGGAACAAGTATCCCATCTCCCGATGGTGATCCCTGAGCAGGGTTGTTGACGGACTTGAGAATAAGCTTTCCTGAACCGATCGTCATAGTTGCGAAGCCGCTAGCGATGATCCCGAGGAGGATTACAGAAAAGCTATACCAGTCTTGAACCAAAGCGCACATGACACAGGTCACGATGCTGACGATGATCGGAATGAGGGATAGCAAAGCATTGGTTCTGGATAGGCGTGGGACATTATGGTTGTAGTCGTAGTCAACCTTGCCCAAATCGATGAGTGCGACGTCCGCGGGTGTCGTCGTCCTCCCTGGAATCTCAGTTTTCTTTTCAATCTCCTTGCATCTCTCCATCGCCAGATATCCCAAATGACCCGTCTGCATTTCTGTTCCGGACAAAGCAGCGGTGTACCTTGGCCCCATCTGACCATCGAAGGCGAACAGAGTAGCAGGTGACGTGGTTGTGTGAGGGAATATCCTTTGCCAGAATTGGGAACGTGCAAGGCGACCAAAGTGCCTTGCAACCTCCAAACTGCCCGGGGCGTTGTACCATCCGAGCCAGCGCCTGCCCTGGTAAAGAGGGATGAGAGCCACAGCCGAGATGGCTTCTTCACCACCAAAGATGCCAGCGACTCCCCATGCGTTAAGAGTGAACTTGGCGTTCGAGAAAGGTGGATAAAGGGGGGGCATCGTCAAACGGTGGTGTGTTTTGCATCACCCGTCTGTTGGACCATAAGTACTTATGAAAACCGTGGCGAAGCATGCTGTGCCACGATGTCGGGTTCCCGCGAGCCATATGGGCAACGAGAACCAGCCCGGCGCCTGCTACAGGGCAATATTCGTGACGGGCGTAAGGCACAATTTCAGGGTTCCCAACCGCAGTGAACTGTATGGGACTATCAAGATTTGACAGTCCTGGCGCTCCGTGACTTGCTGGGCGTAAGAATCTGTATGCGCCAGGCAAGGCGCCAGGCTGCAATTTTTTTGACCTGTGCAACAGCTGCAGCTGTTCAGCGAGCCCATATCAATGATGGTGTGATTACGTTACAAGCACCCCCAGCGTGCCATGTGGCACTGGTCGTGCATCATGTTCTGGTCTGCTTTTTCGGACCCCAGCATCCGTGGGGCACGTTGTCGCCGCCTGACGACTCTACCACCGCTCGGAAGACAAAAGGTCGTCCCTAATTGGTAGACAACAAATTGTGTTGTTCTGTGACTTGAGGCTGTGTTTCGATTACGTAACTGGAGTCTACAGTTGTACTCCCAGAGTGTTCAACGTTCACACCACTGGCGTCGAACACCGTGTGCACAGATTTGAAATGGGTATCAACCTGATGACCTTCAGCGTTCCGCGTGCTGCGCTGGATAGCTAAAGCCGAGTGATTTGGCGCTCTCGCCGTTTGATATAGAGCTGTGTCTAATTAATGCAAAGATGGACTTAGTGTGCGATCACATGTAGATCAGATATCTCGGGTGGATCCGAGTGCTGTGCAATTCGATGAACGGGTATCATTACCGCCGGCCCCGACTCTGGAAACATCCGTTCGAGAAGGAAATGATTGTGAGAGTAATCACTAGGATTTCGAGAAGCTAACGCGCACAGTGAAACCGCCCACAGTATATTGCTACAACCACAGCATGTCGAGCTCTTTCTTCACCTCGGTATCCGTCCGGACAAAGAGTAGTTCCGCCGTTGACACCTTCTCCAATTCCGCGTAGGGGTCAAGGGGATCCGAGTGCAGTAGTAAGCACAAGTGGTCTTGCCCTGGCCTCAAGACACCCTTCCCGCTGGTGTCGAAGCACCAATAGTCTACCACACCGACCGCACACTTTCCATGCCGTGTGCATTCTACTCCCCTTTCCCCAGCCCCCTCGAACAGCTTCATAGACGACGATGGGAGGTCCACGATGAGCAGTTTGAGTTGCAAACCCTGCTTGGTCATGATAAAGTTCCTGTCGCCTCGCCATACTCGTTGGGGGAGTCCGTTGTCCCCGCTTATGCTTCCTGCCGTCACAGCGCGGGATTCCCCGAGCGCCTTGTAACAACGAGGTGACTCCGGGAGGGCGGCGCTATCAGCGGATGGGCGACCTGCCCACGCCATGATCTCCCACTCTCCACTCCTATTGATGATTGCTTCCATCAGTCTATAAAAGGCGCGTTGACCCTCCCCATATGCGATCGTCAGGCTCACATCGAAGATTCCGATGAGACTGTATGCGATGTCTTCCACTCGAGTTGTCGTCCGGTTCGATGCCCACAACATCTTTTCATGAACGGCGCGGGTTCCAGGACGGAAGTGGCGCAGGTCACGGTGAGGGATGCCTGTTGCTCGTGAAAGTGCGTCCAGCATCCGCACATCTTGCTTATCGTTGACATTGTTGCTAAACGGTACCCAACCCTTTCCATAGAACTTCATCATCCGAGGAGCCAGCAGTTCTTGCAATGTCCACCCACGGGTGAACCAAACGTCCTTCCAAAGGTCGTCAATTGATGACACCTCGGCCAAGTATGCGATGCACACGTGGGCATCACGATACCACTTGAACATGGATCGGATGGCTTCTTCGAGCTCGGTGCTGCTGTCTTTGTTGATACAGCACGTATCCGACCAAGCGAGGCAGCAGTCATATTCGGCAGCTTTTTCGCAGAAATTGACGAGTTTGCTATATCCCGCAGGTCGGAATGACATCAAGATATCGCGAAAAGGTTGGTTCGCCCCGTTCGAGCCACCGGTGGGAGAACGTGGCGTACTTGAGTTTTCCTCTCACGATGGCTCTGATCGCTTCTTCTCTCGTAGGTACCGAATGACCGGCGGCCTCCTCGACAACCTTGGCTATGTCGGTTTCTGTAACCGCCATCATGTCGCGGCGGAACATCTTCTTCACCTCATGGCGAGAGACGAGCCTCTTCTCTGGGACGTATACAAGGTAAGTTGGAAGTTCGTTGTTGACATAGTTGCTGAAGACTTCCATGACGTCTGGCAGGGCGGGTAGTCCAGGCTCCTACACACTAGTTAAGCAAATCAGAAGCAAATCAACGTAGTGCACTTGCATCAGCGGCGTCTCCGGAGGCATCCCCTGCAGGTCCGGGCGGCAACCTAATCCTGATACCCCTACCACTACTTTCAGGCTGGCCAGTCCCTTGGTCAACCGACGCAAATCTACTGCTAGGATAGTACGCTCACTAGTATCTGTCCGTGAGGGAAAATATTGCGGACGTCCTCAATCACGTCACGCTTCAGTTTGTGAAACTTGGCCTGCGTGCATACCGGTGAGCTAAAGGCGAGATAGTAAGGGGAAAACGTGACACGACCGCACCTTGAGAGCGGTTTGCTCTTCCGCGGTCAACGTAGACTCTAGCACAGTGTGGGCGAGGTCTTCGAAAAAGTTGCCCATCGCCGCCGTGCTTGCAGGGTCCCGTCAACTGACGGTAACTGAACCCTATGACCGCAAGCTACTCTCCTTTTATACTTGAAAAAAACGTGACGTCTAGGTTCATTGCATGGCATGCGTCCACGCCTGCCAGGGCTGTGGGGGACTTCTCTAAAGCGCGTACGTTCGAACCCTCATTCCTAGTGGGGATATCATTACTGTGCAATTTGGATAACCCCGATCACCCCCTTCCACCACGCATGAGCTATAGGTTGCTTCTTTCATTCTTTCATTTGCGCCCGCGGGCCATGCATGTGTACCACCTGGACCGACCTCAGGGAAACTGGAAATACCCAATGGACTTGCAGAGTACTACTCTGATTGGCTGATCATGTCGAACGGATGGGTTCGTAAAATCGCCTGGCTACCCCATGGTACTCTCGGCGCTATGATGAAACTGACACAGCTGGTACTTGGTAGCGGTAAGTCGTGTATACGGTGAGGTTCACGCGGATACCAGCACGTTGTCACCCTAAGCCTCAGTGCGAGATGATCCATCGTGCCTTCAACGCGAAAATGCCACGTTCAAGTTGGAAGTGATGTATCGTGTGCAACTGACCCACTTGACATGGATATTAGGGGGTCTACTTGATTCGACTCTCAACATCCCGTGTCAGGAATCACCAGCCGCAGTATCGCCACCATAATATCTCATGACGAGCACAGGTTAAAAAAATACAGCAATAAGCCTAGGACACGTGCGATAAACTGAGTACCTGTATCCGTTCTTCTCGAGTAGCATACAATATGACAAATGGATGTCCTTCCGCCTTTCTCTTGGCCACCGCTTCGCGCAGTTGGGACGCGTACGCCGTTTGCAGCGCTGGCATGGACGCCACGATCGTCTTCCATACGTCTTCGTCGTGAATCCAGTTTGAGCTTCTGACTAGGGTGTCGAATACCGCGCTGGGCACGTCGATCGCGAGCATCGGCACACCGTTGGTGATCGCGGCCTTGAGATGTGCACCGCGTTCATAGGCTATCGTGGATATGATCAGGCGGGGACATAATCTGATTGCAGTGCAGATCGCGCGCATACCTCTATCGAGTAAGATCTGTTTCACTTGCTTTCGCTGCTTCTTTGTGTCGACAGGGAAGTAGGAGTTGAACATCGCCGCCGCCCGACTGAATCCTTGACGCCGAAACTGGCTGGGATGGCGCTCGGATATCCAATCGTTCCCGATGTGGACGAATCGATACGCATCTGTTCGGCGATTTGCTGATGCAACCAACTCACTAGGTCCTGTCGAGAGACTAGACCTCTATCTCAGTATAGGAGCAAGATTGCTAGTCTAGAGTCTCTCACTTTCATATTCCGTCCCTCTGAGAATGCTCTTGACTTTGAACGCCGCACGAGGCGTGCGCGGTCTCGGGTACAATGCGAATCTGAGTAGACCTTCAAGTTGTCGGCAGATCACAAGCGAATCGACAGCTTACAGAATTCCTTCGCGAGCGCAGAGGTCAACATGACTTTCGTTCTCCGGTTCGGTCAGCGTCGCGTCGTACATGATATCAGCACTGATGTTGTTCTGCCAGAGCAGCGCCGCAACCTCGAGTCTATCTTGAAGATACCCAGACTGATACGACATTACATACACATCACACCTGCGGGGGCTCCAGAAACCGAAGGATTGCTGTTCCCTTACGAGAGCCTTGACTGAGGTGCTTTGGAATGCAGCGAGAGCAACGGTGATTTTGTCAAAGGCTATTTGAACAGCAAATGCACAGATTGGGTCGCTCTTCGGTTTGGCAGCGGAGTACTGGGCGATCAACTTGTCGTATCTGCACAGGTACGTAAGTCATCCGGAAGTATATCAAGGGGGCGGAATCACGGACCGACCAGCCGCTGCGAGGACGTCCTGACGTCTCGTACGCCGTACGACCTCCAGGCGAAGTCCGTCCTTGAAATGCGCATGGTGTGTAGCCCACATCAGGGGGCGGAAGTATATCGGACCATTGAAGCCCGCAGATGTGGCGAATTGAATACTCTCCTTGATTTCCTCTACGGCCGACTTCATAACGGTGAGTAAGGAGGGCGAAACTCTCTCCAGTTTCGTCAGCAGTCCATCAATGTCTTCGTCAATTTCTGCGAAGATCTCCAATTCATCCGTGGTGCTCCGCAGGAGTCCTTTCTTTAGTAATGCTGCCCGCTTCTGAGATGAGGAAGACTTGAACTGATTCATGATATCCATGACTGATGGTCGAAGGTCGTCTGGGACTCGGCTGAGGGCTAGTTCAACAACTGAAACAGAGTAAGGAAAACGAAGAGAAATTAGAAAGACAATTCACTTCTGGAATGAGAGATATGTATCTCATAACTTTGCGCAAGGTTTGGGAAACTACGAAGACAATCGCTGAGAAGCAGTATTAGCTCTGCTCCCGCTGCAATGATACCATTTCTCATGTCTGGGGTGATGATATCCAGAACAGCAGCTTTCACTATTTTGGGATGTCCCGGAATGGCGCTGTAAATGGGTTCAACACGGGAAGGTTTGTAGGAGATATGAAATCGATCTACTTAGGGCGATAGGTATTCATAATATGGAAACGTTTGATCCGTTTCACACCATTCCTCGCAGCCAGCCTGGCAAACGGTATCAGGGCTTGATTAGGTAGGAAAACGACATCGCCATGTCTGTCGATGAATGTAGCTAGCGGTTCGTTCTCTTCCGGATTCGTCGAAGGGATCAATAGAGGCGGCTCCATATCAACGGCCCCGTGAAGACGAAATATGGCCTTCAATTTGTCTTCGACGATAGTATTCAAGTTGGCGTGTTCGGCAATATCTGCTTCGAGATCATAAAGAAGATTCCTCGCTTGACTAGCTTGGCTAGCTGGTCGTTTGAAAAGTACTGAGAGCAGAGTCTGGAAGTGTGTCGAATCTTGCGCGGCTGCGAAGAAAGAGAGTCAGAGGAATAGAGAATAGAAATCAAGTTAGTCACAGTACTCACATATCATCCTTAAAGCTTCCTTGAAGTATTCATCTTCTACCCTACGCGGCAACAACGAACTTTGCGAGAGCTCCAATGCGCTTGGCCGCTTTGCAGGATCATGGTGAAGGAGCCACGAGATAACTAACCAACGTGAGACGAGTACCGCCACACCCTCGAACGCCACCTACTATCTTTCTGTTTCGTGCGATGTGCTTGCCAATCACGAGGAAAGTAGACTTCAGGCTTCCGTAGGTCTTCAATGACAGCAATGCGCTCCGCTCCCGTGGAGAACGGGTAATTCATCTCAAAGAACACTATCTGGTGTACTTTGGTAATCAACAGCTGCAGCATCTCCAGAATCCAACTCACCCCAAGACTATACATATCAGCTTTGTTATGATTCCTGGGTCCCTTCTTCCGCGATGATACCTCGGGGGCGATGTACAGCTTCGTTCCTACCTCTGGATAGGGATTAGCTCGCAGGCGCGGTGGCCGCCAACAGTGTCGCGCTTGCCTAGAGTGAGGTCGTTGTCTGAGTGAGTTACTTGCGGGGATAAATCCGAAGGATCAACAGCCGCAAGGCTAGATGTAGCTAGACCAAAATCTCCGACTTCCAAGGAGAGTGGGCACAGGAGTCAATACTGATATATCCACCTATTTGATCAATTACCTTTGCAGTCGCCGTTGCCGTCTACACCGTTGAGCAACTAGCAGGTCCAGACATTTGACACAGGAAACTTACCGATAAAGATGTTTGTCAATTTGATATCTCTGTGCAGCTGAGCGGGTGGAGGGAATCAATAGTGAACACTATACTTAGAACGAAGCGACCGACTATTCCCATGCTGCCCATGTGGACCAGTGCCTCCAAGACTTGGTTGAATAATCGCCAGGCCTCCTCTTCCGATAAACCCTCGGCCACCCTCTAAAAAATAAAGATCAACCGACAGGACAATGCAACGGCCGTCTCGTTCTCACTTCTTTTAAAGTCTGGCGTTCTACGAACTCCTTGATGCAAATACGGTTTAATTCAAAGGTCAACACGCAGAAACCGGGAGTACGTACCATCTGGATGTATAACGTCCTCGGCAAGACTGGCGGTAGTTTCACATCCACGTCCTCTCCATACTCTGATGCAAAGAGGTGCGCAAACCCATCCCCATCATCGCTGTCATCATCGTCCTCATCTTTCCCGTCTTGCACGTCAGACCTGGTGAAATGGATGCTTGGGAAAGATGACCTGCTCCCAGAACCTCCATAATCGTCCAAGTCATCCAAATCGATACTGAACGGGTCCGATTTCTCGCGTCGTTCAAAGGAGTGAGGCACGGAAGTCATATTGCCTTCCGTGCCCGAGTCAGAAGCAGTGTCGGAGCTAGACGATGGGCCAGAAGAGACAACTTCGACTGTCTCAACCCAAGTTGTATAATATCGCACAATGAAACGGTGAGAAAGCCTGCTTAGTGCATTTACTTCACGGTAGATTTTAGTGTCACTCTGATCGGTGCGCAGGCGGATCTTCTTCACTGTAAATGCCGATGAGCGTGTGAAGCTTTGAGACGGGCGCTGTCACGAACCGGCGTATATGCGGGCGTCAATCCTATTGCGTGCTTTCACAACTGATCCGAATGCGCCTCTCCCCTACAGATCAATAGAGCCAATGTAGTTATTACTCGAAAGGTCTGCATACCAGCAACTCCAGTTCTTCCCAATCCTCCTTCCATCTACTTGCTTGTCTTGTACGAGGAGGAACACGGAAATAGTCTTTGTCTGGAGAAGTCCCATATTGATTCCCATTCCCTGTCGGTGCCCCGGAACCCGGAACTGGAATCGATGGCGTATTGGTTCGTGTCGGGAGGGAAGGGGATATCGATGCGAGATCTGCAAGAAGGCTCACACAAGAGATATGGGACTTTTTGCTGGAAGAGAGCATGCTCAACCCTGTGATCTGTAAAGTAGGTGATATAGATGCTGCGGGTGGTTCAGTGGTTGAACTGACTCGGCTAACGAAATTACACATACCAGCTTGGAGAGCTTCACGCGGGTCATTGAACTTATACATCACGCCTTGCCCATGAAGCATTTGCAGGAACACTACTCCGATGCTGTGGATATCGCGACCCCTAGTGTACGACAACGGGGAGTCAAGGACTTCCTTGGATAGCCTAAGGCGGAGTAGATTAATGGGCCCGCAACAAACAGTTGACCATTTCGCACCAAGCGTCCGGAATGTCATGCTCGTCGTTGATGAGAGCCAAGCCCGAAGAAAAAGGGTTCGACCTGTGTAGGTCTTTCAACCGGGTATGATAACCTACTTTCCCCACCTTAACAAGCTTCGAATGACTTTTGTTCTCGCGGGTTGCAAGGAAGATACACTGTAGTATCAAGGCCTAGTTAAAGAGACCCGTCGCAGGTTGATAGAACGATTCCAGGACAAGGACATACCTCGATGGACGAGATCGCTAGAATGTACAGCATTCAGCGCGGACAGTATCTGCGCAAGGTAATCCTAGGCGTGAGGTACTGGTGAGTCTACTGTGTACAACGGAAGTGTTGTACGTCTTACAGAAGCTCTGTCTTCTCGAATGCTGTCAGCAGTCCTCTAAAACATCTTGTAATGTAAGAGCAGGAGGTTGTTCAGACAAGATCGTCAACCGAGGGGGACCAAAGTGAGGAAACGAAAGTTTGACAGCCAGGATGCTTAACAAGTTCGGGTGGTGCACTTTTATGAGGTGTTGGATCTCAGCCTCGAGCTGCGCCAGCTTCCTCTTGCCTAGATGTATATATATTAGTCAAGAATACAAGAAGAAGGATCTACATGGTTACCTTGGAAGCTAACGTAGTATTCGGAGTTGAACTCAAGTGTGTGGACCTCAAGAGGAAGTGTGGCATTGACGTCATCACACACAGGATCGGCGATATATGTCATTCCCAGGCACTCTGTAGTGGTGTTTGAACGCGAAAATAGACCAAAAAGGATGAATAAACCTTTGCGAGGGTGGAACATCTTCACTGTATTAAAGCGTATGCCCCTAAACTCTACCTCGATCGGGAATTGTTCCGTCAACGTATCACCGACGGATGGTACTTCGGTGGCGTCAGACTGCGCTCTTCGCCGAGCTGCTTTATACTGCATTTCCTTCGCAATGAGATGTTTCTGTGCATCAATTTGGAGTTGTTCCTGGAGTTGCTCAGCCTCCCGAGCAGCGAGCACCGACTGGCGCTCTACCTCTGCCTCCTCTCTTTCTCGTCGCTCCTAATCAAACATTTTTAGAACCATTGCAATCGGTAAACTTAAAGATAGCCTACGCGCTCTTCTTGAGTTGCGCGTTTTGTCATCTGCGTGGCAAGCGATCCAGACGCCTCACTTGGTGGCTGAACGCGGTCAGCTATCCATTCTTGCGCCGTGGTGATGATCTAAACACAGACTCTGCGTGTTCATCTCGAACAAATCTGCATATATTGGAATTACAGACCTGAAAGACCATCTCCGACCCTCGTAACTTCTGGGCTTCCGCACGTATGACCTTGGATAGTGCCACTTCAATATCATGACTAAGACCGCGAATGGGTTTCTGGACTGTGAATATGGGAGTGGCAAGTGTGGGGTATGTTTTCGGGAATCTGCTTCGATGTCAGCAATGATGAAGGGAGATGGGTTAAGAGAGATACTACTTGGTATGAAGGTGAAAGTAAACCTTGGATGCGTGCAATGGATCTGGATGAACGACCTTGATGATAAATTCTGGCAGCCTAGCGGCCGTCTTGGGAACAATTAAGACCTGTCGGACAGAGATGCGACATTGACACACCTTCCATGCCTTTGGGGGAGGTGGTTCAAAGAAATCTTGATCATAGATGGACTTAAGAGCAGTTATTTCGAGTTGTTGCAATTCTTCAGTTGTTTCCATTGTTACCGCGATGCAAGTCTGTGTCGTGAATGCTCGCGATGAACAGAAAAGCTACGTGCTGCTCGAGATATTTGAGAGTCCAGTTGGACCTCAGTGGCTCAAGCGGACATGACCGTAACTCGAGAAATGGTTATGCTATAAACAGATCTCAACATCAACTGTCGACTCAGCCTGACTCGAGTTGGCAGTCAAGTCGTCGTTTGTTTGGCCTTGCTTGGCAGCACCCTCGAATATTAACACGTACAAACAACGCGTAGTACTTTCTCTCCTTGACTTGAGGCATCTTGTGCCCCATTCCTGCCGCCCCTTACTACTTGTAGTTATCACGACCCCCAACTCGAACTGAGATGACACGTCCGGGCAGTCTTCATCGGGTACGTTGTGACATTAAACCTCTGATCAACGCTAGGCGTTGCATGAACCTTCGCCTAAAGGTATGCATGTGAGCGACTTCATTAAGCAATTTGACCACCCCTGAATGTCACTATAGCCATGCCACCGCGGCATGCCAGGTCGGAAGAATACTCATTGAAAATATGCACGGCAATTCATGACGTTTCGAATGCCCTGCTCCGAGTCCACACACTTTGAGTCTTTGACCAAGTCGCTCACAATGGGTTCGGTAGTCGAACGGAGATGCTGACGATTTTCCATGACATCCAACCGATTCATGGGAAGGTTGAGCCATCGCTACAGCGGGCACAAAAAAAACAAGATTTTTTGCATATTCTCATAGTGCAGTCGTGATAACCAAGCCCGAGCTACCTGTAACTCGGGGTATCAAGTCTGAAATTCCACCTTTCTGGTCTCAGATCTTAAACCCTCGTCTTCAATAATGCCAAGTGGTTAGCGTTTCTTGGAACCCATCCAAGTTGCTGCTTGCACTGACAACACCCTTGTGATCCACACTAAGCTGGTAAGTCGTGCCGATAGTGGACAGGCCATATACGGTCACGGTCGGGGCCGAAGCAGAGTCGATGTTGAAGATCTGCTGTTGACAGTTCAATGGGACAAGACAAGCTTGGTCGTAGTTCTTGGATGCGAGAACGATGTAAGTTCCATTTTGCCACGCAAAATGAAAGGGTGCAACATACCTGGAAGAAGCTGTAAAAACCCGCGCCTGATGCTGTGTGAATTGGAGACGATTATCAGGATCTGAGTCAGACCTCTCACCAAATATAGTGATGTTCAATGAGGATTGGATGTTCATTGCCCATGCCGCATTCATGTTGCTTGAAAACGCAGGATCGTGATAAGCAGAGTTGATGCCGAATGGCCCTGGCGCCGGGGGAACGGGTTGGTAGTAAGGCTGTAAAAGAGCAGGTCATGAGCTCGGCGCCACTTACAATCAGTCGTCACTCACAGTCTCTGTCTGAACAAAACCGAGGTAATGGTCTCGAGCATTCACCAAGTTATATTGGTAGAGTGTCGCGTGTTCCGCTTGCGAAGGTCTTCAATCTATGGACGGGTGTGAGGCAAAAAGGGACTTACAAGCTGCAGTGGGATGAGAATTACCGTCAAGTAGGATGAACATTCTTTGTACTTACACGTGCCAATGAGCCAAACGGGGCCCGCAGATTCTGAGAGAATACCACGCCCAGTGAAGACCGATGTTTGACCAGGCGCGTCTAGGTCATGGTCTGCAGTCCATATCCACGTTCCCTGGCTACTCGTCGAAAGGATGCCTTTGCACTGAGCCAACCAACGTGACGAACCTCGAAGTATGCGCTTGATTGCGGGGTGAGGTGGATGCCTAGGAATGCGGCCTGACAAGAAGTATTCACAGAGCCTGATGGACAATGGACGTGTTGCAGGTTAGTACCCAAGGCTGAGCATGGAGCTACATTAACCAGTGCCATATGTGGGAGGGATGTATCACGGACCTCCTCCCAGCCTGGAAATTGTTCTAATGAGCAGTATCCCTCGACTTCATGGGAAAACGCGTACCGGATGTGACTATCCCAGAGACCTGCGGCGCCTTGCTCACCAGCAGGGTCGCGGACATTCCATTCTATCAAGATCGCTCCAGGAGCTACAGAACGTTAGGACGTGTCGTATTACGGGAGCGTTCAGCGAAAGATATTATTTACCAGGGCCAACTGTGGTAAGGAGCAAATCGCTGATCTCCATTGTACCCTGGGAACCAGCGGTGCCAGCTCGAATGACAGGACGGGGATTGGTGTGTGATTGGAAGTTTCTCCCACCCGCCAAAATGACGGACCAGGCTTCGCCAACAATCTGCGTTCCTGCTGGGATGGTGATCGTATTCGTGACGTAGTATACACCCGCATCGAAGAAAATGATCTTGCACCCGGCGTACTGTGTGACGGTCTGGTTGAGAGAACATGCCAGGTTTCCCCTGATGAATTAAACCATACCTGGTTGAAAACTTTCTGGATGACTTTAGTATCATCCGTCTTGCCGTCACCTCTTGCACCTCGACTTTTGACGCTGATGATCTGGTGCGGGGCATAACTGGCATACTGGGGGTGGCCTTTTCCGAAGATCTTCCCCGCGCTGTTGAGGAGGCTCTGGGGCTTGCTGGCCGGCACAATATTGCCCTGGCCCCAAGTCTTCTGACCATTGGTTCCGGAGTATACATTACCTTGACCCCAAGAGTCGATTGTAGTAGTTCCACCTGCAAGGATGGCGGCTCCTCCAGCGACACCAACCGCAGTCGAAACATTGATCAACTGGATATTGTTGAGTACTAAAGAGTATGGCAGTGTGCCGTTGCTTGAAACCGATGACTGCACAAAGACGGGCGTGTTGCTGACTAGAGCATCCACGATAACCTCAGAGCCAACACCCTTCAAATGTTTAGTGAGCAATAGCAGCTTAACGACTCCAAAGAACACTCGAACCTGTCGCGATTGGGTAGGCCCTCCTATCGTCAACGCGAAGCCAACCTGAAGGAGATCATCAGACGGATGATCTAATGAACCGGAAGTGGATCAAGCTACCTGGCAATCATCGATCGTTATTCCTTGAAACGTGAAACCTACAAGATGCGTTAGGCAAACCGTGACGTATCCTTTTAGTCGCAGTATATTGACGGACCCCAGTCCCAGAGACCCGATACAGCTGAATAATGCCTAGTCAACGTTGATTTGTCTCGAATGCAACTTTTCTTACCAGTCACCGTATTTTTGACTGTTAGGTTACGAACTGTGAACTGTTGGTTCCCAACCTCGATACCAATCCTTCCTAGGTAGAGACTTGTCAATATATCGCTGTTTGCTAGGGTTGTTACTTGCCTCCGTTAAAGACAATGTCTAATGGTGTGTAAGCATCCAGTTCGCATAGGATCATGTCCACTCACCTCCCATGAAACCACCGCTGAAAAGCCGGAGACAAATTACTATCGTCTAACCAATATATCTAGAGTAAAAGCGTACCTTCCGTTTTCCATGAATATGCCTAGCGCAAACATCAACTTCGTAGCAACAAGAGACGGTCCATTTCTCACCTTGGTGGTTCGTGCCAGAAGCAGTGGACATCTCAACCACAACGTTGACTAACGAAGTCGCCTGGGCTACTTGCCAATGCAAACCAATCGCCTTCTTCTCAAACGGCACCTGCCGCAAGTCAATGATCAAGTTCCGCACGGAACGAAAGCTGGAGTGGGGCTAGTGTCAGGATAAGACACGGAGTCGAGAAACTTGGAGTCCGTACAGGTTGTCTTGGTTGAGGAACCACTGAACGCCCCAGCCGTCAGGAATATAAGGGTCGGCATCTAATAAAGATTAGATCTGCGCGATCATGAAACCTGAAAGGACAGACCTATGACTGCTAATCCACTGAAATTGGAACTTGCTAGCAGAGTAGGTGGGTTCCTGGCGTCTCCAATGATTTGAGTATAGTAGTAGGCTTCAATAGCGGACGAGACGAGATATACGCTGATGGTTCGGTGAGTAATGTGTGGAATGACTGAGTAGGATAGCTGAATGCATTACACTTACCCTCGAGGGAAATACACAGTTGCCGGTGAGGTACTGCAAATAACATGTTTAGTCACAGAATCTGCATGCAGAGGAGCCACTTGCGTTGATGATTCACATGTTGCGCCGCAGCGACCCCCAGACGACATCGCCGCCCTACGAATTTCAATGCAAGCAAGAACAAGGATATCCAGAATGAACTTACTTGATTGCGACTGTGTCGTCAGTGACCCCATCACCCACAGCTCCGTAGTCTTTGATATTGCGGAAGACCTGATAAGAGTGCGGGTGGGGATTGAAGGGAGACGTCCCCCGATGCTGGATTGACTCAAGCCAATATGGCTCCTCGGGTGCCGCAGCGCCGCCGCCTAGAGGCGCGGTGCAGGACGAGCCAAGACCGAAGGCAAAGTAAGAGTCGTATAGGACTGCTCCAAGAAAGAGCAGCAGAGGGCGACACCACATGGGCGGCTACACAGAAACGTAGATGTGTGCGAGGAGGGCAAGGAAGCTTCACTTGGAACCTTGGCACTTTATATTCCAATTCGTTGGAAAGAACATCAGCAGCGTGCATTTGTACTTAACACCCGGATAAGGACCATCTGTTAAAAACACAAAAAGGGATGTCATGGTCTTGTTTCGTAGCGCAAGAAGTGGCTTGGAACACCAGGTAGCCATTCCAAGAAAGGAAGATGTTGAATACATGACCCGGGGATGGTGCAATCATCAACCAAAGGAACGGAAAGAATCAGCACTCCTGAGTTGGGGTGGTTCTCTTGGACCGACATGCAGAGATTGATGGCAAGAATGGAGATAAAGCCTATCGTCTATTTCGGTGTTGGAAATTCAATTACCTCCAAGGCAACTCCAAGGTGGACTCACTTCACGCATGCGGATGGGCCTTCAGCGAGATCCAAATTGCCTAAAGCACAAATGCAAGGCTGAGATCACAGGAGATAAACAGCGTGCTGCAATGCTTTAAGCCAGATTCAGCCGTCCACAACAGTCGAACGCATTGTCATCTTTCATGCGTGGCGCACCTTCAGAGTTGCAGGGGGCTATGCATGGCATCCCTGAAGCGTTCGTCCTCAACAATCGCACAGCATCATTGATGAAGCACTCGGGGGCTGTGTATTTGGGACATGCGCGGAAAGACAATCAAAGTATAGCACGATGTAAAAAAACAGGCCAAACTACTTGCATGCCAGACATCGTTGATGTGGGGGGACGGACCTAGCAAAGCGAATCTGCTTGCTCAGTGTAAGTTCAAGTTGGTCTAGCCTAAGTATGATCCGGATTTAGTGTTCGTGACACTCCGCAGTAGTCCGCGGTGCGCCTGATCGGATGCAGTCGCTATTCGACGGCAAATCCGCACCGGAAGGAGTTGAGATTCCGGACAGGAATGCAAATGCCGAAGCGGGTCGGGGCAACAAATCCAGGTGTTATGTTTTTTGGTTGAATTCGGAAGGGAATATAGTGCTTGCCAACGACCCTTGCATATTCCTTGGAGCCTGAAAGAATGTAAAGCAAAGTCGTGATGAAGGTCCAGGGTAGAGTGATAGCCAAACTTGAACGCCGCACAATGGGTCCGTAGAAGTTACGATCACCCGGCGGTGGATGTATTATATCAGCGATGAGTAGTGCGCGCCACGAGTTCCAGAGTCAAACCCTCAAGGTGATGGCATGCTGGAAAGTGTATAGGTTCAACAGTGAGTTGTTCACGAACAATTTTTTTTCCACAGTACGGAACTTTGAACAAGTTCGTAACCCTCCGCCGAGTCGAAGACTCAAAGTGCGTCGGGGAAACCTTGAATGTCCACTGCTAGCACCAAGAGAACGATGACTTTATAATCATCTTCCAAAGTCGTACACAGTGACCAATCGAGTTTTCCCCCCGGAAGAAGAACCGGTATTGCCTCGTCTTTGCTGCGCATAATGGTGGAGACTCCGCGCATTGGTCGTGCTTACACCTTTTTTGAATGAGTAAAACCATACAGTACGTTTGAGTATATGTTTGGGAACATCACGTTTGATGAAGGCTTCCAATCAGGGAGCCCCGCACACAGCATCTTCGCACATCCGACTCCACAATCCACTTTCAAACCGTGGTCATATCATCTCGCGCGCGACGAGTCGCCGACGTGTAGCACAGGATGGACCGAATTTCCGAAGCCACAATCTATCCGAATTATGGACTCAAGTTGTAAGACCGGTTCTACCTGCGCTTACTCTGTTCGTAAGTAGACACCGCTGATTCCAGAAAGTTTTCTGGCGTTTACAGAACCCCCCTCGTTCGGAACTACGATGTGCCCGGGTGGTCCTACGTCGATTTTCGCGCCTTCACGTGAACGAACCACTACCTCGAACGATATCTGCCTGCTGGCGGTCCCCCAACCAAGCCTAGATGAGCAGAGCAGGCTCACCCGCCCGACCCGCGTGACGAGATAGAGCACATCAGAGCGACGATCGGGAGACTCCAGCGAGTCAATTGGGGACGTGGAGGGAGAGGAAGCTCCGGCTGGTATAGAACAATCGGATTGGGTCCATTTCGCAGAACGGTGAACTTTGCCTCGCGGACCAACGTCGTCTGCGAATGTCCGACATCCTCCGTCTGTCACGCCCTCGCAGAGGACTTGCCTTTCTCTCGGCGCGTGAGATCGCGACCGGCGCCGTAGCCTCCGCGGAAAAAAAGGGTGAGAGGAAAGCAGAAAAAGGTGGTGGGATAAGGAGGGAAGAGGACCATAGACAATTGATCCCGCTTTTCCACCGGCGAAGCAAGTGATCGAATCCCTGGCCTGACTTCTGGGTGCGCTCTCGGCGTAGCGATCTTTGGGAGGTAGTCCGACCCATGCTAGCTACAAAACCCAGAGGCTATAGCGCATTCGTACGCTTCAAGCGCAAGCGATACTAGAGGCTCGCCACAGACCGAGGTGAAGACGTGATCCGAGGTTCAAGATGTCATTGAATCCGCCGTTGTACACACAGACCTCAAACAATACACAATGATAGACAACGTATTGGCAGTGCCAACTCGAAGAGTTGGCAAACCAGCTCCACTTCGTGCCGCTCTCACATCTACTGCATGATTCAGTCAGTAACAGGTTCCAGGATCCAAAGCTGATTTGGGCTGTTCTGTGTTCATGGAGGCAGATCAGCATTGGTATGTATCACTTTATCACATGACCTAATCAATGGCACCCACGTTGCGAGGGGAAACTGAGACCTGTATGATCGAGAACGACTATCAGATACACGAGCCCAACTTGTTGAACATGAACTAGCTTACCCGTTGACGATTCTGTGCGAGCTGGATAGCCATGACATCTATGGAATTTCCAATCCTGTCGACAAGTAAGCGAATGATACAGGCGATAGCGAGTAAAGGCTGACACGTATGCATTTCCTCTGGAGTCAAAGTTCCAAGTGGTACCCCTACCACCCATGACTAATGCATTGCGGATCCTGACAGTCAACAACACGTTCGAGTTGCCCATGATATCGTAGGCACCGTTGGCACCATTGGCAAGAGAAACAGACCACTGTCCGGATCAGGTGTTAACCCACATTGAGCCAGCTAGAGGGAGATATGACAAACTCTTTGAAAAATATTGCTTTGACTCAATGATTGCACGATAACTGTGCCGGCTCTATCTTGTTGGCGCGTGAGGTATAGATCGCCGACATTACTTTTGATGCGGTAAGTACCATCGGGAATGCATGGTGTAGTTTGTGTATGAGGGGGATTGTTGGATTGAGTATTCATAAGCGGGGACCTCAGCTCGTCTTGTTTGGCTTGGCTGTCAGCCAAACGCAAGTTGGCTTTCCAAGGAACGCACCAACGTATGACTGTAGTGCACGAAGTTTGTCGCGGAGAGCCTGGACCTGCAGCCGAAGATCAGCCCCGCCCTCAGGGGGTTGATGGTCATCCAGGTAATAGGCGGGGATGATAGAATCAAGGTCGCGTATGGTAATAACTCCACCCGCAATGCTGGATGCGATGTACTTGCTGTCCAAGGAAAGCGCGCTTGACCATACTTCCAAGGGGTTTGTGATGACAGAACTGATCTGCGCAGACGTGGAAGGATCCCAAAGTGAAATAGAATTACCAACGTGAGAAGCTACGAATCTGTTGTTGCTGGCTAGTGCGATGGACGTGAAGTTATTGACTGGGGCCCCAGGAATTGTCCAGTTAGAGAACGTCTGCCCTGTGTTCGCATCGAGGTGGATGAACGTATTCAAGGATATCGCGAAGATGCTTTGGGAGCTAGGCCACCAAATGGGAGTGCTTGGCCATGAGATAATTGGGACTTGAAAGGTTCTAAGCAACTCGCCGCTGACCGCGTTATAAATCCGCAGGGCTCTCTCGTCCCCAGTGGCGATGCGGTCCCCGTTGGGAGAGAATTTCACCCCACGCACGAAGTCGTCGTGCTGGAGCGGTCCAACGAGTCGCTTGCCAGTCGAAATATCCCAGATAAATGCTCTCCTGTCATTTGAGCCTGTCGCGAGTCTGGACGAGTCTGGTGAAACGTCGACCCCATCGACCCAATCCGAGTGCTCGTTTATCAAAAGGACCCTTTGACGACTCTTCATGTTCCACACAGTGGCCACCCGTTTCCCGCTGCAGACGATCCAGTTACCATCGCCAGAAAGAGCCATCCTTGTGGTAACACCTCCCGTATTCATTGCCTCTCCAATCCCCACCCCGTCATCGACACGCCACTGTCGAATCCTCCCGTCGTCGCTACCACTCAGAAGGTGCCTGCCATCTTGCAGAAAAATAAGTGAGCGGACATTACTACCCGCGCTAATCGTGGT
Source organism: Boletus coccyginus (assembly GCA_025782845.1). Taxonomy (NCBI): domain Eukaryota; kingdom Fungi; phylum Basidiomycota; class Agaricomycetes; order Boletales; family Boletaceae; genus Boletus; species Boletus coccyginus. Next base: position 106,788 of record JAHZSR010000059.1, on the reverse strand, counting down.
CGTTCTCGCGTTGCCTGAGTAAACGGTCAGCGCTAGCATCGATCTATCTCGCAATCTGCACTCACTCATTGTTCGATGTCAGCTCTCACTGTCCACAGTGGTGTAGACCGGCGGGTCTCACTCGGACAGCAACAGAGCGTGAGTAACGTATGGGATAAGAATGATGGGCATACAAACGAGTAGGGTTCGCCATATAAGTGAGGGGATTGACCTGAAACCGGGGAAACAAATATGCGGTGCACAGTTGTCCTGTTTGTGAGGTCCTCGCGGGGAATATCGGATCTGCAATCACCGCCCTGACTAGGTACGCCTCTGGCGCGTCGGCGGCGTTGCACATCGCAGCCCTGGTTGCAGGGCCTTGGTTTCTTGCCAGGGACGACCCACCCTCCGTTCGAGACGAGTTGCAAGCTGCGGTTCGATTCGTGCGTCGTCGCGAGCCTGAAGTTACCCTCAGCTTCTTGGGGGGGAACCCACCCTCTGTTCGAGCCGCGAGTTACAGGCTGCAACGCTGGGGTGCTTCTGGCTCCGTCCGTGAATCAAAGACGTCGTACGTCGTCACGAGCACGAGATTTCCCTGAGCTTCTTGGGAACAACCCACCCTCCGTTCAAGGTGAGTTGCAATGGCTACTAGCCCACATCCTCCATCTCCGCACCGTGCACAGGTTGTGACTTAGTTCCATCAGGCGCAGTGCGCGACCGGTGGCTAACGGGTACGTCCATGTCGCGGCCGAGGTTTGAGGGCTGCATCCTGCGTTCATCCCGTTTGGACCCGAAAATCAGTGTGAGCTGAGAGCACTGCGAGGAGTAGAAAATCGATCCGTGGTGTCAGAAGGTTGACATCAGGCCGCGTTTTGAGCAACTTGAAGCTGTCGCGCATGTCTTGGTGACTCGGATGCTGGTGGGAGGTTGGTTCGAAGTCAGGAATCGCATCATGATTAGAACTAGTAGAGCTTGTCAGTAGATTCTAGAAAATGTGGAAGTCTGACACGCGCTGACATAAGCTTCTGGTGCGGGCCAGGCCGAGCATCCCGTTCCGGAAGGCAACCAGGTTCATGCATTTGCTAGTGCGATGCCTGGGTCCGTGTCGGTCGCATGGATTGTCTGCAATTTGAGTTGTCATCGCTGCCAGAGCGCAGTAAGTATGTCTCAACACGACCTGGCTGCACGAATGAACGCGCCGCAGCCGACTTGTCCCCCTGGCCATGGGCGCACTGCCTGGCACACGGGGTACGACGAAAGGATGACATGTGTTACAGTACACCAAACAACTACAAGATATCTAGCGTCCGTATCTTCTGTGCGAGATAGCGCGGTGAGATCCCCCTCAGTAGTTTCACGATGATAGGATGATCAGAGGCAACACGCTTGTATTCATCGTGGGATAGAGGAACGAGCAGCAGCGCGCCAAAAGGCTGTCTGAGACGCACGAAAAGCCGTAACGCTCTGGTAAGTTTGTCGAGCTGCGGGTGTGGTATGAAGATGGGGCGGTATATGGTGAGGGAGGGTGGGGATTGGTGAACGGTGCATCCGAATCGCCATCGCCATTATCCTCGTCGAGTAGGGTGAACGGTTCGGCGTCATCCTCGAATGGAAGGGCTGGATCAAGAAGGCACCGGAGCCACGGATGCACGATCACCAGATTGTTTAGATTAGACAAGTCATGTGTCGTCTTGATCTCGACGTTCCCAAATGCAGATGTCGTGGTGCGATAAACACGCTGGGGGGAATCGCCGCTTGCGACCAGTGGACCTCTCAGCGGAAATATGATGCAAGATAAACTCAACCGACGGCTGGCGAGACGTGGGGATGGGAGAACAATGACTCGATCGTACAGCATCATAGTCGGCTCGAGGTGTTCTGAAGATTTCCGTAGTTCTGTCACCAACTGGTCCATCTCGCCCTCTTTGATCAGCGATGGAACATAGGGCGATGCTGGCTCGCAATACAGAAATCTCCGCAGGAAGACAGCTGTTATACTCTGACGCCTTTCCTGTCCAAGCTAGAATGTTGACATCTCCTGACCGAGTCAACACTTCTTGCAAGAGGCGACCCAAAGCGCGTTGTTGCCCCTCGCCATACGTGACTGGGTTAGAAATGTCGAATATGCCAAATAGTGAATAGGCCATATCCTCTTGCTTCGTAGCAACCCGTGTCGCGGCAAGACACAGTTTCTGTCGTGCATTGTCCGATCCCGGACGCAGGGAAAGGAGGACATCTACATCAGTACCGGTAGCGCGCGCCATCTCTGCCATGATGGCAGGCGAATCCTTGTGGTTGTACACTTTCTCGTCAGGACGATAAGGCTTCCAATCTTCAGTGTAGAAACGGATGACCCGAGATGCAAAGAACTCTTGCAACGTCCATGCACGCGTGTTCCACAGACTCCTCTCCAATCCATCCAGCTCCAAGTCCGATGATAGTACACCCTTGAGGTGAACGATTGTGAGCGAAGATTCGTGATACCATTGAAACATCAAGGTTAGGGATTCTTGAAGCACCGAGCCGTCTGTTTTGTTGATGCAACATGTATCACACCATGCCCAGTGGAACCCAGCTTCCCGCACCGTTGTACAGAACATCACCAACTTCAAAACTGTGGATGATTCCGCCAGTTTGTGCACCGATCCATGAAGGACGTCGTGGAACAGCGGTTCGGCTCCTTCCCAAGTATGGGAGAACGTGGCGTATCGGAAGTATTCTTGGACGACTTGCCGGATACGAGAGTGGTGAAGTCCTGTCGTCATGGATGCAACGAGCTCCATGAATATTGGATCAGCTTCGAATTCATCCATACGCTCGCGCTCGTTGTACAGACGGCCGGTCTTCGTGTTAATGACGACCAGCGGAGCGTCCCGCTGAGTCCGCTTGACAGCGCTGCGAATAGCCGCCCTCGTCTGCGATGGGCTCACATAGTCTTTACGCAATTCTGCGAGAGGCGAAACACTTAGACGATACTTTTATGTAAGATCGGAAAACATTTACCCCGAGTAACAGGATCAGGTGATCGTTCAAGCGTCAGGAGCATATCGTTGTGCGCATCGATCGCTTCGGCGCAGCGGCGAGCACCAAGTAGTGCTGCGTATTTTCTTTCATGGCCAAATAGAGATGATGGTTTGAGTTTGATCGCCTGGGATCGTATTGATTATTTCTTCTGGTGTAAAGTAGGATACACGTACCGCTTCGGCATCCTCCAACGAATCTTGCCATGATCCAATCCCAGCTCGTGCTCTGCTTCGCTTCGTCAACAGGACTGCCGATAAAGGACCGAGGGTCAGCGCCATAGAGTAATGGGCAACAGCATCTTCGTATGACGCAGAGTCTATGGCGACATCTCCGTTCTGTTCTAATCCCTTCATACAGCGCGCTTTGAAGTCTGATGTCCAATGTCAGGTGCCATGGATCATGAGTGTTTGTGGCTGCGACCACCTACCAAGTTCCCATTCCGATCGCTCATTGTGCGCACCTGCATCCTCCGCTAGCTCGTTCTGCATTTGTCGGAAACACTCAAGCGCCTCCGTGAGTCGACCATCCCGCTCTAGAATGTCGCAGATAACGCGATAGACAACAAACCTCGCAACCTTGAACTAAGCCGAAAAAGCATTACCATCCATCTTCGAACCATCACAGAGAGTACACCTTGGTTGCGGTACTTGATGCTTCGTCAGCCGAGCCATGACTGAGCATCATCTTCGCCCACTTCACCAGTACAACGCTCGGGATTGAGGGACCGAGCGACAACACAATAGAGTAAGCTGCAGTCGCTTCGTCCAGTTTCCCGGTGTTCGATGCCTCGTCTCCAACTCTCTCCAGCGCCGCGATGCATCGGTGCGGAAACTCTGATGGCAGCGATTAAATACCCTATCCTAATGCACGACTCAGAAACTCACCAGCAAGCCAGTCGATAATTAGCTTGTTGGCTCTCACATCGTCGTTTACAGTATTGACGAACTCGAGAAGGCATTCCGCAGCACCCTGTATGCGGCCTTGGGCATACAGGGATTCGCATTGATGCAGCTGCTCGAGTGCATGGTTGATACTGTCCGCTTTACGTTGAGCGTCGGCAAGTTGGGTGCGGAGTGCACTTGAGCTTTCGTCGCGTATGGCAAGTTGAACGCGGAGTGCTTGGTTGGTCTGTTCCAGATGGGTGATTGTACTGCCTAGTGGACATAGAGGTCAATGAAACATAGGACTAGGTAGATATCGACGCACTTGGCTTGTCTCCAAGTTCTTGGACGGCTTTTTCAAGACGCACAAATTTTCTATCTAGTAAACGTGAATCAAGGGAGATATGCATCGGGGTTGCGGGAGACATACTCGAGCACTCTTCTTGAGCGCGTAGCGACCGAGCGAGGTTATCCCTCTCCTGACGGGCCTGTTGTTGAGATATGGCGAGCTGATTGCGCAGTTCCTGGACGGTTTCCTCGAGATTTGCTATTTTTTTGCCTGATGGAAATGTGTATCAGAAACCGGGGTCAGGGTGCAGATTAACGTACTTGGACCGTCATCAACGGTTTCTACCTCTGTGCGCTGGATTTCCAGCGTGTGTCCGTAAGTGCCAATGGAGTGCTTTGCGATCACCGGTTACTTACTAGTACGTTGTCAACGTAGGGAGAGGGAAGAGTCCCGAAGAGTGCCCGAAGGGTGATTTGCTTGTCTCCGCTGGTTACAAGGTCGTAGTTTGATGACATAGCCATGGACACGACGTAGTGAGCGTATTTGATAACAGTCCCAATTTGCCTTTGGCTCGTCGTGTTCCAAAACGACACCGATGAACCAGCGGAGGCTGCGATGAATGTGCCGTCGCTTGCCAGGGCGATGCACATAGGATCGTTGCTGCTGTGGATGTGCCATTTCGAGAGCGTGGTCTTGGCGGACACGTCGGCGCGGTGGATGTAGCCATCGAGTGATAAGACGAAGAGTTGCTTGCTATCACTGGCCCAGGAGAGGGATTGGTTCAACGACGAGTTAACTTCGACTGGGAACTCGACGAGAAGGCCGCCATTCTGACTGTCATAGACCCGAACAGAGTCACGATTGCACGCGGCGGTGGCGATGAGGCGGCCGTCGGGTGAAAACTTTGCTGCTACCACCCAGCTGGGGTCGTGTTGCCAGGGGCCGAGGAGTCGCTCGCCAGTCGACAGCGACCAGACGCAAGCAGTGCAGTCGTTCGATCCGGTCGTGATTCTCTTTGCATCTGGGGAGACATCGATTGCGTGCACCCAACCGCAGTGTGCTTTGAAGTCAGTCACTTTTGAGTGACTCTCTGCATGCCACACTGCCACCACGCCATCTACCGTCCCACTGACGATCCACCTTCCGTCTCGCGATACTGCAATGCCGCAAACACCATTTCCCGCATCCATTGCCGTCCCCACCTGGTTGCCATCCTGTATGCGCCTGCATCGAATCTCCCCTTCACTGCCGCCGCTCACGACGTGCTTCCCATCGAGGAACGCGACTGAATATATGGTATATTGATCACCAATTATGATTGGTTTTGTTTCCTTTCGGTGAACGACACTGGAAGAAAGGCTGTTTTCACTCGACTCTTGTGTTCTCATCAGCATCGTCCTTTCAACCAGCCCTGTGCTCACCATTCTTTGACCTCTGGCGTACGTTGGAAGGCATACCCGGCTAGGTATCAAAGCGTTGGAACGAGGGATAGCCGTCGTTTGTCCCAGGTTAGTCTCGAGCCGTTATAGGAAATTCGGGTGAACACGGGGAGCAGATGTTCTATAACTTCATGATCATCTTCCAACGTCGTGCACAGTGACCAATCGAGTTTTCCCCCCGGAAGAAGAACCGGTATCGCCTCGTTCTTTGCTGCGCATAATGGTGGATACTCCAGCGTTACAGCACATTGATCATGCTCACACCTGTTTTGAATGAGTAAAATTATACAGTACGTTGGAGCATATGTTTGGGATCATCTTCGTACGCCACTTAACAGTCTACTTTCAAACGATGGTCGTATCATCTTGCACGACGGCTTCACTGTGGACCAACGTCGTCTGCGAGTCGACATCACCCGTCTGACACGCCCCCGCAGAGGACCTGCCTTTCTCACGGCGCGTGAGACCGCGACTGGCGCCGTAGAACTCTCGGAAGTGGCCCGTCATCTTTCTGCGGGTATGTTCTTTGCAGGATATGGCAGTGCCTTCCCTGATGGCAGAGTACCGGACAGTAGAGAGGTTCCACGAACCATGCAGTTGAGCGTCTGCGTCAGAGCGGTGAACCGCTCATCGCGGGGGTACAAGTTAAACGAGTCGACGGCAGAAGCGATTTATGACATCCTGTCTCCGAGTCGACTACTCCTTGACCTCAGTTCTCGTTGTGATTGTAACCTGGCGGATGTTCGTCTCAAGCGGGAAGGTTTGAAGGCCACGGTCTTTGATACCGAGTCCCTTTGAGCTTAGTGTTGTGGATATATAGCGGAATTGACAAGTAGAGCCATACAACGCAGTTTTCTAAACATGCCAAGAGCACTGTAATACGACTTCACAAAGACCTGTCTATTGTAGGATCTGAGAAGATCTTATGAATCCGTGGTACTCGTACTAAAAGCTGTCAATAACCCAAAACTTCAGTTTTCAAGTTTTCAAGAATCAATGCTAAGTACCTGGTTTATCTTGCCGAAAGATGTCTTTGTCAATGGTAGAGGGAAATAATAATAAAGAAAGTAACATACAACATTGAAAGAGATGGATATTATTCATCGCGACTGAGTGTTGTCAATTCTTTCGTGCCTCGTATGCAGGCTTTCGGAGTTACCGCACGAATGAATGAAAGCTTGGAGTTGGGCCCACCTCAACCCGCTCATATGCCGCCAAGGTTGAATCCTTCCCATCCGGTGACCTCAGCCAGACATTAGTGATTTCGACGATCGTCCCTTCGCTCATGTAGTCTGCGAGGTCAAGGTCACCAAGGCCCTGAGGTGGGTTAAATCGGAAATAATCATCACGACGCTTCCTGCAAGCGGTCACATTGTAAAATAATTATCATGTGAATAACAGGATATATCACCATTTAGCAAAACACTTTGCAGCTTCCCGGTGTGTGGACTCTGTATCATTTGCCACCGACACCAGCTGTTTAGAAATTTGTTCGAACCTATTCATTACAACCGCGGTATACCCGAACTTCTCACGCAACACGGCCGCCACTTTGTCATCAGTATTGTCGCGAAGGAGTGACGCCAGCCCCGTTCCAAGGCTAACCACCACCAGTTCGTGCGTCTTGGAGGGCCAACGGAGTTCCGCTTCTTCTAATGCTTCCAGTGTGGGATTATTGAATCCAGACGCAGCGGCATCTTGAAACGCTTGCGATCCAATCTGCAGAGGCGCGAAATACGTGGGCGCGGCGGAGGTAGCTCGGGCAGCTTGACGGATGGTCCAGTTGTGGCCTGGCGGTGCACTATCTACCCCCCCACGAGGTGTTGCATATGATCGTAGGCGATAGGCTGCAGTACCGGCGGAGCCAGCGTTTGAAGAAACAGTCGTGACGAATACCTAAGCACGCTGCCCGATTAGTCCGCGCCCAACGATCGACAATTCGGAGCGTTACTAACATCGGTGGTTCGATGTTCAACAGCATCGGGGCTCGATTTCCGAGTCTTCATCGTAGTGGTCTGACTGCCTGTGTATTTCTCCACTACTTCCCCCAGAAAGGTCTCAAACCCAGTAGAAGAGAACTGTTCTCCTGCCAAAATGTGACTCCACATCTTGCCTTCGTCCCTCCCGAAAACTCTCGGACCCAGATCCTTATAGATGGTGATCGCCGTCAAGCAATCAAGGCCTAACCGACCAAGAAGGATGGCGATGATTCCTCCCGTGGACGTCCCACAAATCAAATCAAAGACTTGACAGGGCGAAGGGATAGGCTCCTCGTCCGGGTCATCCACAAGAATTCGCATGACGTGGTTGAGTATGATCAAGGACGACAGTGCTCGAAAACCGCCGCCATCAATGGAAAGTATGTATTTGCGAACTAGGAAAACGTCTGTAAGTAACTTAATATCGAAACGAGAATTGACAAGTGCCTTTAGCCATGCTGGCAGTTAGTGTGTATGATTTGAATCGATGGGGTCAATGAACGTTCGTCGGACCCTACTAGGATGCGAATCGGATTCGACACAGGCTTAGGGCCTAAGATGGGTGTACCCGGGTGCTACCCGGGTATGCCTGCGCGGGTTTGGGACACGACTTTGCACTGACCATACCTGACCCGGGTCAGTTGGGATTGGGTACAGGTTAACCCGGGTATATACAGGTTGACCGGGTAACCTGCGGGTAGTAGTACAGCAATGTTAACATATCTACTCGACGACCATAACCTCAGGCCCATGTTCCCCTTCGTCTCCTGCTTTGGCCATACCCTTACTCTTTCCGAGTCCCTTCATGCGTGCACCAATAATGTCATCAGCAAGGTTTGGGGGTAGCAAGGGAGTACAGCGGACAGAGAAAAGTGACGGATGAATCGGCGACCCAGCATGACAACGAGATCGAGTGAAACGGGTTAGAGAAGTGAGCTGGTAACCGAACCATATTCCTCAATGGTCAAGACCAGTGATAACCGCGGGTACCGACAAACGAGAGAAGTCTACGCATCACAGAATGTCCAAGACCTCTGTGCGGATATCCTTTGACCTGATGCGGTTTTCGGATACTTGAACAATGATCTCGCCCTCCGCTGCGACCCTCTTGTGCTCCCCACCCGGTTGCCGCAGGAGCAACAGCGCGTTGAACGGCTGCTGCAGACGGACGATCATCTGTAATGCAAGGGTATGGTCGTCCACCGGAAGGGGAGGAGCATCCAATGGTGGAACGACCCCCGACTCTTCATCCGTCCCTACATCCCTACCCACCTCTGGCTCTGAGTCCATACCTACGTCCGAATCTGATGCATCTTCCCCAATTCCACCATGAGGACCTCGGATGTCACTGATCCAAGGGTGAATGAACACGAGTCTCCGAGGCTCAGCCAGTGGGAGTCTGTCCGCCGTCGTAAATTCCACCTTACCGAGCCCGGAGACCTTGGCACGGTAACGGTTCCCATGACTGTCCCAGTCCTTCACGTCAAGTGATTTGACATGGAAAACGATACATGGAAGCTGAAGGCGACGGTTTGCGAAACGCGCAGGCGGGAGATGCACGACCCGGTAATAAATGTTCATGGTTTCATCTTTCGTTAGTGCAGTTGACAGCTGGGCCATGCGCAATTGTACGCCGTTCGTATCGAGCGTCGGTGGCGCGTATGGTGTCTTACTATAAACCGCGAGGGTCGATGGGAGACAAGAGTTGTATGACGATGGACTCCCGATCCATGCGAGGACGGTAACTTCTCCTAGATGAGCTACGACCCCTTCTAGAAGATGGCCCAGCGCGTCTTCTCCTTCACCGTACCGGGGAATAATGTCGCTTTTGAAGATACCCATAAGCGAATAGGCGGTATCTTCTTCAATGGTTGCAGTACGCGTCGAAGCCAAGCGCAGTTTCTCCCGAACCCCGAGAGAATCTGGATGAAAAGAGACCAGAGCTTCAGGGGGAACCCCAACAGCATCGGAGAGTTCTTGGAGAATGACACCAGGTTTCTTGTGGTTATCAGAGATAACGCCGCGGTAAAGCTTCCAGTCTCGGTCATAGAAGAGGATGCGTTTTGGTGCCAGTGCTTCTTGGAGAGTCCAGGCGCGCGTCATCCATAGGCTATGAATGATATCACCGATATCTGACGTTACATCTCCAAGGAACACGAGCGTCGCGTCCGAAGCCTCGTACCATTTGTACATGGACCTAAGGGACCGATTGAGGATCGCATCGTCGGACTTGTCGATACAACAGGTATCGCTCCAAGCCCATCGATAACCCAGCTCAGCGACTTTTGCGCAGAAATTGCGCAACTTGTTGTTCATGGGCGCGTCGGGAAGGCGGTGAACAGATTCCGAATTCTTAACCGCCTTGAACGATGGTTCATTCTTTTTCTCCTCTTCTTTACCACTCCCCCAAACATGAGAGAACATGACGTGTCCGAAATACTCGTTGATCGTTTTTCGGATGCGTTCTTTGTCAATTTCCTCGGTCATGGAGGAAACGAGCTCCTTGAAAGTCAGATCCGACTTGAATAGATCTGGTAGCACTTGTCTGTCGCAGAGCCGACCAGTCGTGACGTCGATAAGGACGAGAGGACCGTGTTTGAAGACCTTTCGAACGGTGTCCTCAATGGCCCTCCGTTTTTGGGACGTGGAAACATATTTACTGCACAGTTCTGTGATATGAGTTACCACGCTAATTGACTCTTATATGTGCCAGGGGACTTACGACGAATCTCGGGATCCCCGGAATGTTCTATCAGGGAGAGCATGTTGTCAAATGCCTCGATGGCTTCGTCGTATCGACCCGTGCCGTGCAGTGCAGCGTGTTTGCATGCGTAGGCATAGTGGCAGGATGGGTCCATCCGGATTACCTACGGGACTGCGATCGGCATCAGATTCAGGGGAAGAGCGGCACCGTACCTCATTGGCATCTTCGAGAGCGTCCCCCCACAATCTCATCGCTGCTCGAGCCCTGCTCCGCTCGACGAGAAGATTCACGGAATTGGTTGGATTAGGTGACAGTGCAGCAGAGTACTGCGCAACGACACCGTCGTGTTTTTCGGAGATGAATGCTCCATCGCCAGTAGTTCCGGGCAATGTGACACATTTTTCCATTGGTGGGGGCCAAGATGTAATGGATAAGCGAGATGGAGGGGATGGAGGGGGTGGACGGGATGGACGAGATGTAGGGGAAGGCAGCTAATAGAAGACAAAGAAGAATGATAGATTGAGAGAGACGAGAATCAGAGATGGCGGTGACATGAGCGAACGAATACGCACATAGAGGTCAGGAAGCAATTCGCTCAGCATGTAAATCGAGATTCTGTTGCCATGTCCGCATGCAAGAAACCTGACGTGTGGAGAGAGTGTAATGCAGAGGACGTCTGCGGTACGTTCAATGACCACGCCAATCTGCTCGTGCGAAATAGCGTCCCAGAGCGAGACTGAAGAACCTGCGGAACATGCTATAAACCGCCCGGTGGCCCCGATGGATGCGCGAGTACAGTTATTGTGGATCTGCCATTCTGAGCTCGATGACCCGAACATACTGAGGCAAGTGATTTTCCCCGGCGATACAACGAAGAGTTCTTGGCCATCGGAGGACCAGGCGAACGGAGTGGTTGGGGCGTGCATGACTCGAACTGGGATGTCGAACAGCTTGTCTCCAGTCCGAGAATTGTAGATGCGGACACACACATCATAGGTTGCGGTAACGAGTCGGTCGCCGTCTGGGGAGAACCTGAGGCCCACGACAGCACGGTCGTGCTGAAGGGGAGGGATGAGTCGAACACCAGTGGTGATACTAAAGATGCGGGCAGTCTTGTCACATGAGCCAGAGGCAAATCGTGTCGAATCGCGCGAAATGTCCACTGTGTAAACAAGGTGTGAATGTTCGGTTACCTCGAGCACTTTGGCGTGGGTTTGTGCGTTCCAAACGATCCCTTTGCGGCCATCGTCACCAGTCACTAACCACCGTCCGTCGTTGGAGACGACGGCACTCTCGACGTATCCACTCGCTTTCATCGTCGGTCCAATCTGCTGAGCGTCTTCGATTCTCCACCGTCGAATCTCGCCCCCCTCGTCGGCCCCAAAAACATGCCCATCAGTCGTAAAGGCGACTGCGGATATGATGCTTCGACTTGTAATTTCGGTCGTCTTTAAACCTAGGACATGTCAATGTGGCAGCTTCAGCAATGGCTCGACGTACTACCACCCATCCCCGACGCCGACATGCTCGCTGCCCTCGGATTTGTTGGCAACGCTAGTGATCAAAGAATCGGGGGAAAAAAGGCAATCTAGTTGCGGTGCGCGTTATATGCACGTTTCCTACAATCGATTTACTTAGATCAGTTCACGCAATCGGTTTTCTTCCAAGCTCAGTCGATGGTACGACTCCTTTCAATCAGCGTCGACTACGTCCGGCTTCCTGCGAACAAGACAATCTCACACTGCGCTCCGGTCAGCTCCCTAAACCGGACCCAGACTTCTTAGGTCCACGAGTCAGAGGACAATACGGTCGGACCTATAACCGGACGATGCCCAGGAAGCGGAAGCGGCTCAAAGTTGTCACTTGCTGTAACTCGATACCGCGATGCGGTCCGTCGGCGGAGACCAGGGGGGCTAGACCTTGCTGGATCGCAGCATGATCACGCATAGATAACAGGCGGCTAGGAAGGTGAATTGTGACATAATTCATCTTGAGGACATCTTGTCGTGAAACACGGGGATCAGGCACTCCGTGTAATAGACAGAGAACCTGGTCGAGTAGATCTGAGAATCTTGCCGCGCCTCAGCTGGGAACGTGTCAATAGAATGGCACATTATTACCGATACGAGCAGCGGAGTCGTACTCTCGACGAATTGAGAGCGAAAGGTTGAACCGAGATAGATCTTCCAGCGGAGTCGTCCATTCGAAGCGGAGCGAGATCAAGCGCTCGGAGACACGAGGTGACTGGAGATAGTGCAAACTGATAAGAGCACGCATGTAGACGCACTAAAATAAATCAGCACGCCGTCGCCCTCGATCGTGTACCCCCACTTAGACAGTGGACGGGTGAGAGCTGACGTCGAACAATGAGTGAGTGCAGATTGCAAGAAAGATCAACGCTGACCGTTTACTCAGGCACGATCACAATTAACGCGGCTAGCAATGTCCGCGCACTCGTTCTCCTCCAAGATGGTAGGCACCTTCTGAGTGGTAGCGATGACGGCAGGATTCGACAGTGGCGTGTCAATGACGGAGTGGAGGTTGGAGAGGCGATGAATACGGGAGGTCATATCACGGGGATGGCTCTTTCTCCCGATGGTAACCGGCTCGTCTGCACCGGGTTCCGGGTTGCGACTGTATGGAATATGAGGACTCGTCAAAGGACCCTCACAGCAAACGAGCACTCGGATTGGCTGAATCCGGTTGACATTTCACCAGATTCGTCGAGATTCGCAACGGGTTCAAACGACAGGAGAGTGGTCATCTGGGATATTGCGACGGGCAAGCAACTCGTTGGACCGCTCCAACACGACGATCTAGTACTTGGGGTAAAGTTCTCTCCCAACGGGGATCGTATCGCCACTGGGGACCAGAGAACCCTGCGGATCTACAACGCGGTCAGTGGCGTGTTGCTTAGCACCTTTCAGGTCCCAATTACTTCATTCCCGAGCACTCCCATTTGGTGGTACAACGCCCAAAGCATCTTGGCGATATCATCGAATACGCTCATCCACCTCGATGCGAACACAGGGCGGACGTTCTCTAGCTGGACAATTCCCGGGGCCCCAGTCAATAACTTCAGGTCCATCGCCCTAGCCAACAACAACAGATTCGTAGCTTCCCACGTCGGCAACTCCATCTCGCTTTGGGATCCTTCCACGTCCGCGCGGATCAGTTCTGTCATCACAAACCCCTCAGAAGTATGGTCAAGCGCGCTTTCCTCGGACAGCAAGTACATCGCATCCAGCATCGGGGGTGGAGTAATCACCATACGCAATCTCGATTCTATCATCCCCGCCTATTACCTGGTTGGCCAACAACCCCTCGTGGGCGGGGCTGACGTTCAGCTGCAGATTCAGGCTCTCCGTGACGAACTTCTTGCACTACTACAGTCGCGCATTGGTGAGTTCCTCGGGAAGGAAACTTGCATTTGGCTGATCGCCAACCAAAATCAGACGAGTCGAGGTGCCGGTGTACGAGTACTCAGCCCACCCGCCCTCAAACAACTACACCACGCATTCCAGATGGTAGCTACCGCATCAAAAGCAATGTCGGCGATCTATACCTCACGCGCCCACAAGACAAAGGCGGCACGGTTGTCGTGCAACGATTGGATCAATCCAGTGTTTCTCAAAGAGTCAGTCATCTCTCCCTCTGACTGGCTCAATGTGGGTTAAACAACTGATTCGGACAGTGGACTGTTTCTCTCGCCAATGGTACCAATGGTGCCTACAGCATCACAGGTAACTCGGACGTATCGTTGACTGTCGGGATCCGCAATGCATTAGTCACGGGTCGCAGGGGTACCACTTGGAACCTTGACTCTAGAGGAAATGCATATGCGTCAGATTTACCCCTTATCGTCTGTATTATTCACTTACTTATCAACACAGGATCGGAAATGCTGTAAACATCATGACTATCCAGCTCGCACCGAATCGTCAAGGGGTAAGCCAGTTAATGTTCAACAAGTTGGGCCCGTGTATCTAATGGTTATTCTCAATCACACTTAGGTTTCAGTTTTCCCTCGCAACGTAGGTGCCGTTGATCGGATCATGTGATCAACGCTGACCTGCCTTGATCACAGAACAGCCCAAATCAGCTTTGGATCCTGGAACCTGCTACGAACTGAGTCATGCAGTAGATGTGGGAGCGGCACGAACAGGAGCTCCAACTCGAAGAAAGAGGTTGTCCGGTTTCTCGGTCGTGTATTGTCGTGTATTGCTTGATCTCAATGTGTACAACAACAGTGGATTCAATGTTATCCCGAATCTCGACTTGTGTCTTTATCCCGGTCTCTGAGCCTCTACTGATACAGGTCTGTCTTGTATGTATATTGGTTTCTAGCGATCTGAGCCTGTCACGACGATTGTATGCAGCGTCGTCGTTTTATCTGTCCCGATTACCTGATAACACACTTCGCAGGTCGAAACATATTGTTGGGTGAAATGTATTGAGAGGTTTATAATACACGGCAGACAAAGTACTCACCAGCGACCACTCTGTCTTTACTGTACTCGCGAGTAGTGAAAGCGTCCGGAGCCTAATAACTTATGCGTGACGTTGGGTCTCGGCAACTTTATCTATGAATCATGATCGATTGGTTACATTTGAACCTGAACAGCGTTCGATAAAACAACTCCTACTAGCGTATATCACATCCAAGCATATGTATCATCCCGGGAAGGTTGGTGGAGACAGTACCAAAAACCGGCATGCCTTCTAGGTCGTGCCAGTGCGGACCCAGGTACCATGGTATGGCAGACTAAAGCCGAACTCATGGATATCTACCTGATCAGGAGTCACATTTGACGTGGTATACCACCCGTCAGACCTGAATGCCCTGATAGATGGGATCGTGCGGGCCGCCCGAATGGCTTTGATGGGATCCATGGTGTTATCTACATCTTCGAGTCTAACCCAATTGCTTTCAGGGGCCCTATGTCGCTGGATGAAGCGCCACCCGTCATCGACGAGAATTCGCACAAACAGCGAGCTACCGTCATCGCCGACCGGGTGGATCTCAACATCGTCAACAAAGGTCCTCGCGCTCCCGGGAGTCGCCGCCGTGTTGGGTATAGTGAAGCAACTAATGCGATGACCAGGGTTGGCTTCCTCCCAACGAAGGCATTCGCGCATGATTCGTCTCGAGTTCGTGCTACTCATGTCTACCTTGGGGACCTGATCTGGATCAATAGAACCGCAAGTGTGACCTCGAAGTTCCATCCACATCGAGTCTAACCTCTGTCGCCAATGTCAACGACGAGGCTCTTTCGACGTCAGGGACACGCTCGATACGCACCTGGATAAAATCCACGGCACCATCCAGACGTTCAGGGTAGCTCTGAAAGAAGGTGTTCGTGATGGTTTCGATGAGCTGCTTCTGAGTGTAGTCTACAAAAATGAAAAGCCCTTTGTTCCTGTATGGGTCAAGACGCATGTAGTCATGTTTAGCGCTGCAAGGTGGTGAGCGCTGAGCATGTACAGAGTCAATCAGCATGAACAAACATACTTTCTGCCGATCAGCGCGTTCAACCGCAAGTGTTTGATCTGAGTGTTGGTGGCGACAAGTTGCATTTGACTAATCAATTGCCTCAACCTCTCATCTCCGACTCCCAGCTGCGTAATCATTTGTTCGATGCCGTCCTTCGAAAGTGATCCGTAGTCGTGTCGATTTCTCAAGCCCATGCCGAGACTAATCAGCGTGAGCTCGGAATTCGGGCCAAAGAGGTCTAGTGCTTCGAGGTATGCAATCATGGAGGGGTTGCTGAAACCAGACGTATTCGCCGCCATGAAGCCAAACCCACCCAAGTCCAACGGAGAAAAGAGACGTGGACATAAAGTGGCTCCAAGAGCAGCTTCCCAGACTTTCCACACATGGTCGGGGATAATTTCTGGGTCCGTAGTGCCATCTTGGCGCGCTGGTCTCGCATATGAGCGGACCCTCTCTGCGTCGGTATCAACCGCAGCGGATTGGGGTACCACAGTGACGAGGGTCTGTTGAAAAACGGTGAGCTTCGCTATGTGTGGAGTTATACATAGTCTTTACCCTGCATCTTCTGTTGGGCTCGCCGTCTGCAAGCATGAGTGCATCCGGGTTGCCGGCGTGCGTCTGTATGAGATTCTTCAAACTTGTCTCGAAGCGAGTGGTGTCGAAGGGAGCACTGCGAGCCACAATGTTTTGAATGGTGAGCGGGGGCGTTGCATCGAAGATTGCGCCCTCCAGATCATCGTAAGCCTTAATGGCGTCGTCACAGGTCATTCCGAGTCGACCGAGGAGAATGGCGATCAAACCGCCAGTGGCCGTGCCGCAGATGAGATCAAAAACGTCACTAGGGCGTGACGGTTGACCGGGCCTTCCACTGTGTCGTACCATCAGTTCTCTGAGGACGAGGAGCTGTGTGCGACCTCTGAAGCCGCAGCCATCGATCGAAAGCACGTTGCGGACTGATAGACGGTAAGTCGGAGAGAGAGCTAGGCAGCATATTTTGATCACCTGTCCTCCTAGACATCAGAGGAGACTATTGTCGGGGAAACTGTTATAACAGATGAAGACAGCACTTGCAGAGTTGGCAGGGTGATCAGAGAGACTTGTGATCTGGTGGTGGATCGCCCGGAGGTCTTGAAAGTACTTGAAGCGTTGAAACGCGAGATAACGGAAATCACCGGAAGACACAAAAGTACGGGTGATGCTCTGGTAATTTGGAGTCCGTCGGACGGTCTCAGTACCAATCTACTGGGCTACCATCACATGAACCTTCGAACCACGACCTCACGGCGCTCCGCTATCAATTGAATTGAATTCACAGCTTTACCAGACGTTCGAGAGAATACACGAGGCTCATGCGTGTTGCTATATTACCTCCGACGTATCTTCCTCGAAGCATGCTTTCCGCATGCATCAGGAATGGCATGCCCAGCAATTACACCTGGCGATTACCTCGCGTGCATGCAACTTGAGGCATCCACCAATGTTGTCATAGCAAATCCGAACGCCAGAGCTCAAATAGTCCGTCATTGGCTCGAATCAACGCTTCTAACACCACTGAATTGCATAGCACGATTCCAGCGGTTCGGTCTGTTCCAAAGTCCAGGCGTACTGCTAACGTCGCAGAGACTACATACATGTCGGTCTTTATTCCCTGTCGCCTATAGTATTTATTTACTATCAAGACAGAATCGGAAACGTTGCAAATGGGGACATGGCCATTCATCATCACGGATTTGTCAATTATGTTATAAGATTCTTATAGTCCCTTATCTACTGTCCCATTACCAAAATCTGTATAAATCCTTATAATGGTAGGTCATAGGCAACACAAGTGACGGCCTGACCAAAATGAGACAACTGTCACGTCCAGCTATAATCAGCCAAGGTCCATAAGAATTACATACCTTGCAAGAAAGTCTCCCCATTATAATGGTAGGTCCACTGTGTCAATTGTATCAGTCCGATACTGGTGAGCAAGACATCTAAGAGTCACATATGTTCTGAATGAGTGTCAGTGAATTTGCATAATACAAGGTGTTGCCAATAGTTATCAATATTCTCAATGTTCAAAACACGAGTTGGATATTCTCTTGTCTGCCAGCTACGTCTCTCACTAGTACATTGCACTAAAAAAAATGATTGTGATACATTGTCGATGAAACCATATCTTACGCATGTTAGCTAGAAGTACAAATATTTCGGAAGATGCAACTTTGGACCTGTGACATACTTGTTCGCACAGCGTAGAACATTGACCGGTAAATAACATTCGTTTTCGACTTCTCGAACCAGACAACTCTTTGCTTTTTTGATCGCTATACCCTCTTTTTCATTTGTCCTGCACAATAACTCATAGCATTTAATATAGTAATGACAATATATTGAGTCGCAATGTCTACACTTCCGCTCCTTGCTCGGCTCTGTTGTCAGTACGGCGTCTCTTGAACGAAGCTGCCACGGAGCCCTTCTCCACATTCTGTGGCCTATAGTTTAAAACGGCCTCCTTCCCGAAGACTTGCCTGGGTATTCTGTTAGCTCGCAAGTATGTGGCGAGATGAGCACTTACGTGTTCCACCACAACAATACACCGTCGACAAATGCTCGTTCCTCAACGTTCACCGTCTCCTCAAACCATCTGACAATGGTCGTATAAAATTGATGATGATTGAAGAGCTCGTGGACCTCCCTCCAGCTGCCACAACTCGACAGAGCAAATCGCAGCTACGAAGCACAGTTAGCCTAGGTTCCCGAAGGTTAACCTTCCTTACTTGCACGGCTGTGTACGCAATTGCTCGTGGAGTCACCTTCTTCATTTTGAGTATCTTAGCAACGCAGCTACGTGTGCGCCTTTCTCCACGGCCGCGACGTTTGGTTAGGACATTAGCAGTGGGTTGGGTATCTTGTTCAACATCGACTGAGCTTGGTGATGTGAATATCAACTTGAAAGCCTATGAAAGAATCGCAGCGGCTCAACGACGTTGTTATGCAAAGATGACATACCTTGAGTAGTATATTACCTCTGAATAAGCCGTTTGCTGGTTCAGCTGGGTCGTAGTGGTTGTTTTCGTATAGGAAACGTGGCCAGGAGTTGGCAGTGACCAGAAAATCGGGGTGCCAATCCCGGATCTTCGAGCGTTGCCTAGATGGGTGGGTACTTCAGTGAGTGCGAGTCAGCGGAGGGCGAGCATCACTTACTCGAGAGAGTCCCAGTCATATTCGACAGGGCAAAGCAGTCTGCCTGTGCTGTCGTTGTGAAAGCCCTGGGCATACTTATCATAGGGTTGAATCCGTGTGGCTGACGGTGCTGGGTCCTCGAGCCACCCAACCACCGCAGTCTTAAGACGACAGGTGTCATCGCTCCGCGCAGAATCCGCACCCTCGGAAAGCTATACCCACATGGTCAGTAGTCCCTAGTCCCCTTGCTTGACCCACACGCATTGATTGGACTCACCTCCTTCACAGCGTTGTTCAGGGCATCCTGATCGGTGGTCTGGGATATCCAATCAAATAATTCTGGTACATAGGTCTGGAGCTCTTTGTAGCAAGCATACCGCCAATTCTCTCTGCGAAAATGATCAACAAATCATGTGGGGAGGTAGCGTGCACATACTCTTGGGTGGCACTCTCATTGGTAGCTCCGGAGGCACCTCGTTCATCTCCTTCAAAGAGGAGATCCACGACGTTGTCGCAGAGGCTAACGAGCTTTCTGATACCTCTGCCGCGGGCGCGCCAGTCTACGAGCCTACGCAGAAAAAAAAAGCAGGGCTTGAACTCCGCGCTGATTCACAACGAGAAGTGAACTTACTTGAGAGTCTTTGGCTCTCGCGAGGTAAATGATCGAGGATCTTGGAATGGCGAAGACGCTAGTTGTGAGGCAGACTGTATTGAGCTGTGGCCTGACTGTTGTGATGCCTGACCGTTGGCAGGTGGGTTGGTCGACATGGCTAGAGGACGCGGCGAAGGAGCTGGAGTTAGTCAACGAGACGGGAGGCAAAGGATGGGGAGAGGGAGCTACGGATTTTGGCAAATAGTATTTATTAGGCCGATGAGCCTTCTGATGATCCGGGTTCAATAACGACACCCAGTTCGCTGACTCTGCATATGCAATCGATTTCGGATGGAACGCGTCTCCGTAGTCACCTATTCTGCTTTCAGGTTAGTCAGCCAGGGTCCACAAAAGATTTGGTCGACGCCGCGTACTAGCAGTTCCCCGTTTTCCCTGATGCATCCGCTCAATAATGGCACCTAGTTTACTGACTCCGCTTTGCAATAAATTTCGAACGAAAGAACCTGACGCACGAGGGGAAATGGAATTAAGTAGCGTGCGCTCGTTTCTTGCAGTCACCTGTCCTGCTTTTCGGGTCAGTAAGTCAGGGTCCACGAAAGACCTGGTTGTTGCCGCTACGGGATACTCGTTACCGCAGCGACTCTTACGAAAGCAGCTTCGCCCAAGTCGTTGTAACAGATACAATAGAACTGTATATGATGTTATAAGGGAGAGAGATAGTACGCAAGTGTCACTCGCCTTCCAAGGGACTCTCCATGTGCCTTCAATTTCCTCGACTTCCCATAGAACTTCAGCGATGCATCTTCTTGATGCTCAGGAGGGAACGTAAGGTTCACCACTATGCGCATGTGGCCAAGCGTATGCACATATGGTGAGCGATACACACTTGCACGCCCGACATACAACTCACCTTCCACAGGCTTGTGCCCTATTTGTACCGTATTGTACATCTGCGTGGCGAGGACACTGCTGTCGCATTCCTTGCAGGCCTACAACCGAGCAGCTCGTATGCGAAGAATGTCACGACCCTTTACATAGGAAAGTCAGTGACAACTGCTGTGATCGTACAAGTGCTTACACTGTGCGTGAACCTCGATGAGTTGACCCTACAAGCCGCCTTGCGCTTTGTTTCCGACGCAAGCAAGGGCCCACTGATGGAGCCCCTGTATAACCTGCAGCGTCTCAAGAAGCTGCACATTGGATTATCAGCAATCCCGACGCCTTACATTGCACACCTACCTGACTTCCAGCTATTCGGTGGCATCACCCACCTCCACTTGGCTGGTGGAATAGGGACTGGGACAGTGATCTCAGACGGAATGTCCATGCTGCCAAACCTAACCCACCTCTCTCTCCGATGGAGCATTGCCCGTTACTGTAACCCCACCCTCAAAGAGTTCCTGGAGCGCCCGTCAACAGTGGTCTTGGTTCTCTGGACGGCCGGTCTCGTGTCCCAGGAGGGGATTGAGAACGAACTCGGTTGGCGGGGCCTAGCACAGGCGCGTGTTGTCCTTTTGGGAGCAGCACAGATACCGGCATTCACGTTGAATGGAGGCTTTTGGGCATACGCTGAGCGTATCGCCCAATGGCGACTCGTTAATAAAGGTGCGATACGCCACTATGCAGTCTATCTCCGATTCTCATTAAGTTCTATAGTCGAGGGTTTGAAATGTCCCACCCACCTGAAGCAACCCCTGTGGTACCGCTTGCTCTCCAACGAGTAGCCGTAGCTTGGTGCGGTAGTTATTAGCTGCCAAAGCGATCAGATGGTGTAGATGAAGAGCGTAAGGATTAATGCCCACCTGTCATATACGTCGTCTATGTGGAAAAAAAATGGCACCAAGCTGACTCACATGGGGTGATCGGAGATGGGGCTTGAGGGTCGCCGTTGTACGAGGAGGGATGCGTTGCTGTTGAGCGAGACGAGAAGGGAGCGATCGAGTCGCCGCTGACTCGCCGGTCAATGAAACTGGGGGTCTGGGCTTACTTACATCATAATGATAGGCGGAGTTTTAAATATTCGCCTTCCACCTCGACACCCAAGATGCCCTCAAACCTTCACCCACACTTCGACCACCTACACCTCGACACAGACCATTATTTGCGTTGTCTTTTACTCGGCTTCTCCTCCTTTATTATCCTTTGTGGTGCTAAGGCAACCCAACTCATGCAACAATCAATATCGCTGTGAGGTCGGAGCTACACGAACGAAGAAGTCCACCAGCTGCTCCAATGTCTCATCGAATACAGAAAGGTAAATAGGCAGGCGTGCAGTTTCTCAGCCCCACTTTTCAGTCACGTCGCAAATGTCCTTGGCACCCAGAGGACCGCATCATCTCTTCAAACCAAGTTTTTTGCGGTACGTCGTAACACGTGTTTGTGTGATGACATTGATCTCAAGAATCTTGGCAGCTCAAGCAGGTGTACGATGCGATAGCGGCTTATATCCATGTATCTGGACCGGGATCGTGGTCTGAGGCTAATGGTGCGGATATTGACGATACCTCACCGATGGCGGTTGAGGCTTGGCAACGTTACATATCGACTCAGATTGATGTACGTATTCTAATCCGTCTCACTAACTCTTCTGAACCAACCCCATTCTAGGGCCATTTGCTAGTAGAATACCGCAACATTGGATGGCCGTTCTTTACACAAATGGCTGAACTATGTGCCAGCGGATACACGACCGGATTGCAGCTTAGTGAGCTGCAACAAGGCATTGCGACTGTGTCGCAAGGATCAGATGTTGCGTTGTGTGGTCAACTCGATGAAGATCCTTCGGAATCCACTAGTAGCAATGCCCTTGATGACTTTTCGTCCCAGCCCCTCTTCGAGAATGCAACGCAGGATGTCTCCGACGTCTTGCCATCGCAGCCCATCTTTCCGTTCCAGCCTGTGTCCAGCAATGCGACGCAGAACGTCTCCAACATGTTTCTATCCCAGCCATCCCAGCCTGTGTCCGAGAATGTGACGCAGCAGGTGTATGACCTGGACTTGAACCATCTGTTGGGGCTCGGGAAGGACATTACCTCGCCAAACCCAGCCGTTCAGATGACGGCGGTACACACTGCCATGTCAACAATTAGTCAGACGAATCGTATAGCCTCCCCTCTGTCGACACATCGACGTTCTCATTCCACCGCAAGTAGGGGCTTCTCGGACATGCCATATCATCGTCCGCCCTCCTCCCAGACAACTCCGTTCTCGACGATGTCAAAGGCTGCGAAGAGTAAGCACAGAGCAAGGACACCTGCCCTTGTTGTCGACACAAGATCTACCTCCCCTGCCTCCTCCCATCATAACAGTGAACCATCTCAATTCACTCACACAAACTCCAACTTCGCCCTGTCCAATGCGGCTGTCGCGTTGACGGGAATGACGGGTGCCATCGAACGGGCAATGGACTACTTGAATAACATCCGAGGGCTCTTAGTCCCACCTACGTCTAACATCCCTCCCGCCCAGACTTGC
The DNA here is from genome assembly GCA_025782845.1 of Boletus coccyginus. Classification (NCBI taxonomy): domain Eukaryota; kingdom Fungi; phylum Basidiomycota; class Agaricomycetes; order Boletales; family Boletaceae; genus Boletus; species Boletus coccyginus. The sequence goes on along the minus strand of JAHZSR010000059.1, from coordinate 83,741 downwards.
CTTCAAGTTCCATCTCAGGCCTCGTCGTTCCGATCGCAAGCAATAGCAAACCTCAACAATGACATGTCGCTCAATCCTAACATTCGAGCCAAACTTGCACTAGAATTCATGACCAACCCCGTTTTTTGCCAGCTCTACGCAGAGCTTGAGGACCCTGTAGTTCGCGAACATGTTGCGGTGACCTGGTATGAGGCCAGAGAAGGTGGATCGTCGACATCACCTCTTATTACATCGTAGTGTACTTGACTCGACTCGTGGTTTGAATTAGGTCTGTACTTTCATGATCCTTTGTATAGTAACGATACAAGTGCTACTAGTATGCCTTCCGCGAGCCGGCGCGCGCGTTTGTACGAGGGCAGGCGAAGGGGACGGGCAGAAGACTTTCCCAGATAGACACGTTCCCAGAAAGGCAATTGCACAGACGTTCTCAGCCACGGCGTCACGGTAGGTAAAATCACTCGTGCCACCCCCCCGCTCTGAGTCACACAGCCTGCATATGCGGGCTATACATCGCCGACAGAGCCTAAACCCCATCCTCTTATTTTTGGCTGTTCTATCAGTACTGACCTACATGTTTAGGTGTGGACCGGCTTGCCAGCGAACCTTCGGCTCTCGCAGGGGACTCACTCAGCACCGTGCCCATTGTTCGGCTTATCAAGCTGAACATGCTCGGCACCTCGAGAGGTTTGGCACCACGCTGCAGGTACTCAACGGGCCACAAGCCAGTAGTTCGAGTGTAGTAAGGAGATGTCTAATCGTACGTGTTGCGGCTCATCTGACTTCAAATTGATAGCAGCCTGGTGCTACGGTCCCAGAGGGGCCAATCGATCCTCCCCCTCCACCCTTCGAGGAGATTACAGCCCACAATGAGGTTCCGTGTTCTTCAAGAGAGCCAGTATCGAATCCCGCTCACAACCACGCCGTAGACTCCACAGCCTCGTCCTCTCAAGAGCCACGAGCACCTCGTCCGTGCAGGCAGCCTGCCAGGTATCGAGATATCCTTCCTGAGCCTCCTGTCCTGGTCGCTTCAGCTGCACCTTCCTCTTCTGTCCGACGCGTCATTCTGCACGTTTTCAACAGTTTCCGTACGGCATTCAACAAATTCCATATTGCACGGGAGTACCGCCACCGACCGACTCACGACCCAGATTCCTTCGTCCTCCCTGAAGATTTATTGGCCTTGTCTTCATCTCTGTCGTCGAGCCAACCAGACAACTCACATGCGCATGCGCCACCTTGGCCTTGGGCCAATATGTCTATATGGCACATAATGCAATGGATGATGACTGGCAGCCATCAAAAATCGAATTCTGAAGTCACACGACTGGTCCGCAATGTTCTACAAGCCCCCGACTTCAACATTCGAGAGCTGCAAGATTTCGACACACGAACAGAAGCTAGGCACTTAGATGCTGCCGTGAATGCGTTGCCCACGGACGATCCCCTGGGCATGGACCGATGGAAACGGGCGACTGTGGACCTACTCATACCCACCAGGGAAAAGAACTTGGCGGGGAATGGGCACACCTTTTCCATCGAGGGATTTCGCTACCGACCGTTACTGGATGTAATCCGCTCTGTATTCGCTGAAGCCTCGTCGAAATGGTTCCATCTTACTCCATTCAAAAAGGTATGTGTTCACCGCTTGCCAAAGACCATTTTTTCACGCATCCCCCAAAGGTTTGGAAGTGCCCTCAGACCGGCAAAGAACATCGAGTGTACGACGAACTTTACACTTCGGACGCATGGAACGAAGCCCAGGATGAGATCATGAAGCAGAATAGAACGGACGGGTGTAAGCTAGAGAGGGTCGTAGCGGGTCTGATGCTGTGGTCGGACTCTACACGGTTGGCTCAGTTCGGCCATGCATCTGCATGGCCGATCTACCTTTCCTTCGGGAACCTCAGTAAGTATGCGCGAAACACACCGGAATGAGGATCTTGTCAACCCATCGCGTTCATCCCATCGGTATGTGATTTTCCGACATCGCCGTCCAATAATGCTACTGTATCAAGTTGACTCTCATTTACTGCAGCTACCCGAGTCGTTGCGCAAGTTTGTATCCGACCTCTCAAACAAAAAAATCCATACCGACCTGCTCACCCACTGCAAGCGCGAACTCATGCACGCCATCTGGAGGATCCTATTGGACGATGCCTTCGTGGAGGCGTACAAAGATGGTATAGTTGTCAAGTGTTTTGATGGAGTCACCAGGCGCATATATCCACGCATATTCACTTACTCCGCTGACTACCCCGAAAAGTAAGTCGAATCTATAGAGCGTATCTATCTTACTGACATATTGGGCCTAGAACCCTTCTTGCGAGCATTCGGGACAAAGGCATCTGTCCATGTCCACGGTGTTTGATACCGAAATCAAGCTTCCACCAGCTAGGATTTCTCAGTGACCTCAGTGCCAGGATATCGAACATTCGACTACCTTTCATCCAGAAGATCCTGGACGCTCGGCGGGCTATCTATTTCCTTGGCAAGCCTCTGAAGAGCACCCTGGTGGAGCGCATTTTGAAGCCACTTTCCCTTGTCCCGACAGTGGTAAGTCACTTCCAACCAGGCCATGCCACCATCCTAAACTATGTAGAATGCCTTCACAGAGCGTCTCTCACCCCATGGCTTCAATATATTCTGCTCGCTCGTGGTCGATCTACTCCACGAGTTTGAGCTAGGAATAGCGAAGTCAGTCCTCAAACATCTTGTCAGAATGCTCTACGCAATTGATCCGTATCGTGTCCATATATTCAACGAGAGGTGTGTACATCAGGTCGTATGTAAGCCCTCGCAGAACTGACGCAATCTCCTCTTTGTAGGTTCACCGCTGTTCCACCTTTCGGACTCGATATATTCGGCGTTTTCCAGCCAACGTCGCAGATACCAGTCAACGCCCGGCGAGGTTCTTTGAAGATGTCCTTCAGGTAAGGCATACTCTACCTCAGTGACTCATCCAGTGACCGCCACCGTCCTCATAGTGCGCTCTCCCCGTGTTAGAAGGCTTGCTGCCTCCTACGCATGATAGCATTGTTCAAACCTTACTATTCCGTCTTGCCGAATGGCACGCGCTAGCGAAGCTGAGGCTGCACACCGAGGACAGTCTGGCACTGCTGCAGCAAGCACTACGACAGCTGGGTACCGAAGTGCGAAGGTTTCAGCGCGTGACTTGCCCAGCCTTTGACACGAAAGAACTCCCTTGCGAAACGGCTCAGAGGCATCGAAGAGAGACGGCTGCCTTGCTCTCCGGCCGTCGTCAGAAGTCAATCGGCTCTCTATCACTGCCGAAAGGTTTCAACGTCAATACCTACAAGTTCCATGCGCTCGGCGACTACGAACAAATGATTAGGCGCTTTGGAACTACGGACTTATACACGACTCAAGTGGTAAGTCTTCATTACTCTGGTCTTAATGTATCACATACAGTATTGACTTGGAACGAACCACAAGGGTGAACGTGCACACAAGTCAGTCAAAAAATTCTACAGTGCCTCCAACAAGAAAGACATCCAGGATTCGTTTGCAAGGCAGGAGCGACGAGAAACACTTCTGAGGCGGCAACTTGCCCTGGACGAACCACTGCTCGAGATCCAACGAATTGACCCCTCACCATTGTTACATTACTCCATGGCCACTGTCTCCCGATCTGACAATGTCTTTAACATTCTCGAGCTCCTTCAGGTACATCGCGCTGACCCCGCTGTGAAGGTAGATCGATTATTTCACAAAACCGTATTGATTTTGCTAACAAATGGGATGGTTTTCAGCCGAATTTCATGCAGGCCCTCAAGGACCACTTTCTTTCGAGGCTCCTCGGTTTGGATTACGATGGCGACGAGGAGACTTTCACACCCGAGCAGCGCACCAGCGTCCGCCTCCTCAATCTCAGTTCAGTCATCGAGTCTAAACTACTACGCATCAACTACACCACCTATGACATTCGGCGGGCTCAGGACGTCATACGAACATCTCATGGCAGTGTTATCATGACAAGTTCTCGAGATGAAGCACACCCTTTTTGGTATACACAGATCATCCGAGCATTCCAGGTGCAGGTACTCTTCTGTCCGGATGGGATCAGCCATTCGGTGCAGAACATGGATGTCCTATGGGTACGCTGGCTCGGAATTGACCAGGATCACAGATGGGGCTTGAGAAAAGCCCGTCTACCAAAGGTAGGATTCGTCCCGGATCGACCCGACCACATACCCTTCGGCTTCTTAGATCCATCACTGGTGATCCGAGGGTGTCACTTGATTCCTGCATTCTCGGATGGTCGCACTTCAGAACTTTTGCAGAAGGGAGCGTCACTAGCAAGGCTACCAGGGGAAGTGGACGACTGGGCAGCATTCTATGTAAACATGTGAGTGACGCCGTGTGTTCGTTGTAACCTTACAGTGCTGATGAGCCAAGATTTGCGGATCAAGACATTTTTGCCCGGTTTGTGGGGATAGGAGTTGGGCACCTCGTTCTGGGGACAGGAGATCATGTATCAGCACTTGATCTCAATCAGGATGAAATGGACGACGATGATGATGGCGAAGGTGATGGTGACGGTGATAGCGTAGTGATGCAGGAAGCTGATGAAGGTCTGAATTTCTGTGATGAACATGTTGACGAGGACGAGGATGAGGATATGGAAGAAGAGAATGACAGCGAGGGGAGTGAGGATGCAGAGAGTGTAGCTTCTGAAGGCAGTGAGAATGAGGTCTAGATGCGCCTGTTTCTGCCATTGTCATCTCCTGTAATTTCTTGACCCAACGGCCGCTTGGTGACCGTGCACATGGATGGGAATGACACTTCTTTCATAGGCCTATATTTGATTGTAAGATATGACCGTCATTCGACAAACTCATCACGATCTGACAGCAATGATCAAAGAATATATTTCGAGAAAACAGAGACATTATTACTGATGTTACTAGGACGCACAAGGATTAGGGTTATTCGTATCTATAAGTGGGTATTGCAAACCAACATCACAATGGCATTTGCTCAACACATCTTATACTCATACTATAACATACGTGGGGGGCATAGGATGTATATAAATCTGATGTCAGATCATATAGACCCTTCAACCTATTATAAGGTCTAAAAGATGGTTGTGACCATTATATTAGATTATCGCACAATATAACCACTTCGCAACGAATCTCTGCACGTGGGAAATTCATATTTTCTATCCAAGAACTGGGATCCCAGTGATGATTGTAAGCCAGTTCAGGTTTTCTCTGTGTTGACATCGAGCTCAAAACATCCATAGGTCTCGGTTTTACCCCGCGATGTGAGTGTCATTGATCAACCTATGCCATACGTACTACTAGTACTGACACGACTCGGCGGTCATCCTGGAAGAACAGTCTAACTCAACACTCGATCCTGGAAAGTGTGTGTTCTGGAACATCCGACACCACACCCACCTCAGGCTGACATTCTTGGTAATCCGATTCTGATCGCAGGCAATATATACTTGCCCGTCAACGTGTCCCGTACATGTCTCGACTACCCCAGCATTGCTGACGGTCTTCCCGACTATGGTCTGCAGTGGCGAATCCAGCTTGTGGTACTTTCTGTATCAAGCCTCTGAGATCCGCTCGATCTTTTTTCATCGCCGGTCAGCCACCCAGCGGCCAAAGCTTTGTTACTTCTCCCTCCCAGTTTGCATGCAGAATCGAGGTTTTGATGGCGGAATCATGTATGAAGGCATGACCCGCCCAAAGTTACTATTCATCACACATACAGACTCCCTGTTCTCACGACGACTTGGACGGCCAATCCTTCCGGTGCAAACACTGCAAGGGTACGCCTGTCGTTCTCTGTGGTCAGCATTGGGAAGGGATCAGGCTTGAAGAGTTCGGAAACAGTGAAAACGACCCGTTGGACCTGTCCCCCGGTTTGCTGGGCAAGGTCCACATTTATATACGCCGATCATATATGTACATATGCAGTCTATCCATGGAGGCTCGGAATCGAGGTGAAGTCATTACTAATGTACATATAGACCTTAACTTGAAATACATGGTGATAGTGATGGATCAAGAAATCGGATAGAAAACAGATTGGCAGTGCCATCTCTTTCCTCAGGTTGGCAAGCCGGTTCCCGCTCGTGCCTCTTTCGCATCTACTGCACGACTCAATTCCTAACAGGTTCCAAGACCCAACGCTGATTTGGGTTGTTCTGTGTTCATTAAAGGCACGTCAGTACGTATCACATGATCTAATCAACGGCACCTACATTGCGAGGGAAAACGGAGACCTATGTGTGATTGAGAACGACTATCAGTACACGAACTCAACTTGTTGAACATTGACTGGCTTACGCTTTTCCGATTCGGCGCGAGCTGGATAACCATGGCGTTTGCAACGTTTCCAACACTGTCCCGACGAGTAGTAGGTAGATAATATGGGCAATGGGACATGAAAACTGACACGAATGCATCTCCTCTAGATTCAAAGGCCCAAGTGCTACCCCTCCGACCCGCGAGTAATGCGTTGCGGATACCGACACCCAACGTCGCGTTTGAGTGGCTCATGATGTTGTAGGCACCATCGGTACCACTTGCAGGAGAGACAGTCCACTGTCCGGATAAGTTGTTCAGGGCACGACGAATCAGCTAAGAAGGCAACAGCGGACTCTTTGAGAAACACTGGATTGATCCAATTGTTGCACCGAAACAGTGCCGTGTGCATCTTGTAGCCATGCGAGGTATAAGTCGCCAGTGTTGCTTCTAATGCGGTAAGTACCAGCCGAAATGCGTAGCGGAGTAACCTGTGCCTGAGGGCGGTCGTTGGGTTGAGTATTTATACACTGGCACCTCGACTCATCTGAGTTGGGTTGGCATTCAGCTGCACGCAAGTCAAACTTTTGCCAAGGAACGCACCAAAGCGCGAGCCCAGCGAACGAAATTCGTCACGGAGGGCCTCAATTTGCCGCACAACGTCGGTCCCGCTCCCAGTCTGGGGTGGCTGAACAACATCTCGACCAAGAAGATAGGACATGGGGATGATATCATTGAGATTGCGTAGGGTGATTGTTCCGTTCTCGCTCCCGGTTGCGAGATAGTTGTTATCCAACGAAAGTGCCATTGACCACAGTCTTCCTGAACCTTGCGCATGATCGAAGACGGGTCCAATCTGCACACGTGTGGAAGTATCCCAAAATGAGAGAGAACGATTAGTAAAGGAAGCGACGAATCTGCCGTTTCTGGGTAAAGCGATGGACGAGAAGTTAGTTGCCTCGCCGGGGATTGTCCATTCGGAGAGCATGGTGCCCGTGTCGACATAAACGTGCCTGATAACATTGGAGGATAAGCTGAAGATGCGTTGGGAATCATTCGACCAGGCGATGGGATTGGTTGAGTATAGTGGCCCTGCGATGTTTCTGAGCAACTGGCCATTGTGCGCGTTGTAAATTCGCAACTCCTGGGTCCACGTCGCAGTGGCGATGTGATTCCCGTTGGGAGAGAATTTCACTGCCAACACCCAATTGGCATGCTCGAGTGGTCCGACGAGTCGCCTCCCAGTCGAGATGTCCCAGATGCACACTCTCCTGTCAACTGAGCCTGTCGCGAATCTGGTTGAGTCTGGTGAAACGTCCGCGCCATAAATCCAATCCGTGTGCCCGTTCACCGTATGAGCGATTTGGCGGGTCTTTCTGTTCCATACGGTGGCCACCCGCATCCCTCCGCCGACAATCCAGTTCCCATTGCCTGAAATGGCAATCGCATAGACATCGCCGCTCGCTGTGAGCCGCTGATCTTCAACCTCCCTTCCATCCTCGACGCGCCATTGTCGGATTATCCCATCCTCCCCGCCACTCAGAACATGCTTACTATCCTCCAAGAAAACAAGTGCGCGTACAGGCCTACGCCCCTCGATTTCGATTGTTCTTGCATTGTCTGAGCGAATGGTCAGCATTGAGCTACCTCGCAACCTGCACTCACTCATTCTTCAACGTCCGAGGCAGGGGAACGGGGGCAAGGGTTACAGCATGCTGGTGCGTTTAACACACGTGCTCTTATCACCACGAAGCAATCGAATCAGTTCTCACGTATTCGGTCACCTCGTGTTTCTGGGCGCCTGATCTAGTCGCTCTCTGCCCGAGCCTCGTTGGCAACATGGACGATAACAAACGCGAGGACGAGTGTATGTTCTTTCCTCGATCTCTGTTATCTGCTCAATCGAGGTTTTTACCAGCCTACCTTGTCCTTTCAATCGATGGTGGAGGTTTCAAGGGACTCGCGTGTCTTTTCGTCCTTGCGCATCTCATGGTAGAGATATCTGGTGGGGACGACGAAGATGCCCCCATTCATAGACCGTGTCAAATCTTCGATCTCATCTGTGGCACCTCTACGGGAGGTCTAATCGCCATCCTTCTGGGTCGCTTTGGCTTGAGCTGTGAGGAAGCGATCGACGTTTATAGAGAAGTCGGAGCGACGATGTTTGGTGGTGATGCAAACTCTGCAGACTTATGGAGACGTATAATAGAAGGGGGCCAACTATCCCCCACGATGTTCGAGAGGAAACTAGAAGATCTCACAGAAAAGTACACAGGAAGAAAGGACGCATTGTTTAGGCCTCTCAAGAGCGCTCCAGATACAGTCGTCCATGAGAGCACCAAGGTGAGCCGTCTTCCCTTCACGTGCGCAACCTCATTCGCATGGAAAATACAACAGACGTTCGTTACTGTCGTGTCGAAAATTGGAGCTGCTGGTGTCGATGCATATCGTATCCGTTCGTATCCACGGCCTTTATACGATATTGACCCTGCACCCTACGGCCACAAGTGGACCATATTCGAAGGCGCGCGTGGAACATGCGCAACTCCACTCTATCTATCCCCGCTCAAGATCCCAAGTGGCCATGCAACGTTTACATTCCAAGACGCAGGATACTCCGGGTTCAACAATCCTGCCAAGGTTGCCATCGACGAAGCCGAAAAGGTTTTCGGTTCCGACGCAACTATCACGCTTGTTAGCTTGGGAACTGGCCTGCGCAGCCTGGTCGATTGGGGGCAGGACGGAATGGGAGCAAATAGAGAGGCGGAGGCCGAGCACATTGACAGTTTTGTGCAACAAATCCTCGCGAACGTGGGGGAACTTGTGAGAAACATTCAAAATGCGCCCCAAGTTGCAAAGCGAGTAGCGAAGCAACTCCTCGAGGTTGCGACCGACACGGAGATCTCGCACTTGCACATGCATGAACAGTTCAAAAGACAGTATGTATGGTAATTCGAGCCTGAACCCCTGCACTTTGCTCACGATTGGTCACTCTTGGCAGGGGCCAACGACAACATTATCACCGTTTCAACCCTCCCCAGGGGCTAGGTGACATTGAGCTGACGGACTACAGACAAGAGGCCACAATTTCCCCTGCAACCGATGCTTGGTTGAGCTCGCCTGCTGGGCGAGCTGCTATATCTTCGGCTGCCGAAAACATAAGGGTAATGGAAGGTCTTTCTCGCAGTGTCCTCCATGCTAACGTCCCGCTACCACAGGATCATCCCAAACTAAAGCAAGCAAAGGAGGTTCCATCTGAGCCTGATGGCATCGAAAACCACAGTGTAACTCAGACCCACAGCATACCGCCGGAGCGTGCAAATAACGAGCTCCATAACCAAGCGTCGGTGAGCTCTTGATTTTCACGTAGAGGTGCCGACTTGGTGGTCCTTACTCTCCCTCACTCAGCCTTCCGAGGGGGTTACCAGTGACACCCGGGACGATGGAGAGTCGAGGAATGATCAGAGCAAGAGCCAGACCCGCCCGAGGAGGCGCTGGTCAGCTTTTAAGAATTACTTTGGCGGCCGAAATTGACTTGGAACGGGTTCGATAGCTTCTGTTACAAAAGGCCGAATAAAATTCGATGAGACGTGAACAGCTGATGTGTGCAAAGAATCCATCTCTCGAATTTCGTTTGATCTTGGTCTCACCATGCTATTGTCCGTACCGCATGGGCATCTGGACCCTATGTTCATGGTTCACTGTTTCATCTGAGCACCTGAGGTGAATTTCTAATCCGCATGATGGTCGTGACATGCATAACAAGTATCGTATAATAGTGACACACCGCCCACTGACTACCTTTCAGAGTGGCCTAGCTTGCAAAGTCCTGTGGCGAGCGGCTTCTAATCAAACACTGAACCAGTCTGAGAGCTGGCGACATCGAGCACGCCAGTCGATAGCTGTCGGAGATTACCAAATCTGCCTGTCCATGTCCAAAGTAGAAACTCACCGGCATTTGGTCATTGGGGGTGACTATTATGCCCTGCCTTCTGCAGAGCATCTGCCTTGCGCGCCAGAGAATCAATACTACTGTGCGCAGATAGGAACGAAAGACCGTCCTCACATGCATCCGAATTTCTCTCGAGGAAACCTAGGTTGCGAAAAGCTCGTTTGAGGAAGGTCGGCTCTGCTTGCTTCATTCGATGTGTTATCCACTGCACCTATATTGAAAAGTTGAAGCTCACCTTGTCCGCCTCCCGTGCAGGATGATTGTTTTGCCGCGACGGGAAACGTTTCTTCAGTGCATTGACCCACGAACCCTTGCCCTTGAGAACTGGAGAGAAACTGTCATTAGCCGTGGGCGGTGGTCGTTCGGTGGGATGGGCGCAGGACTTGTCGCGATGCTAATCATGAGTACAGGACAAGACGTGATGATTACGGGACGAATCACCTGCTGTTCAGGACTGGAGATGTCGCCTTGTGCTACCGAGGGCCCACCCTAATCACAGTTACATGGTATGGACGCATGTTGGTTGATACAATGTACAAACCTCCGGGACACCAGACGATTCCAGTTCATTGTCTGGATCTGGATCTTCTTCCAACTCCCGTAGTTCATTGAGTTGTCGCTCAGGACTTGAGATATTGCTTTGTGGCACCGAAGTGCGTCGACCCTGGGCCTACCACAGTTAGTACGGAAGCGCAGTTGCGGATGCGATGTGCAAACCTCTGGTACACCGGATGATTCCGTGTCGCTGTCAGGATGAGAATTCACTTCCGAATGCTGTAGTTCGGCCCGAGCCCGATTCTCGTCGAGCCGTTCCTACACCCCATCGATCAATACTATTCTACGAACTTGAGTTGGTAGAGTTTACCTTGAGGACACGAGAAGCTCTGGAGGTCTCCTCGGATCCTTCTGGTGTTCGTAGCCAGACGTTCGTCAAAGCCGTGATTCTCGGAACTTGAGAAACATCGGAAGAACGGAGATCGCCCAATCCCCCCGTTGGGTCAAAGCGAAAGTAGTTACGCGCCAGATTCCTGTAAGATATGGTAGATGTATTAGGGTGGTTAATCTTTCATTCGAGATGTAGAGCATACATATTTCTAAAATGTTTCATCGCTCCCTGGTGTGCTAGTTCTGTATCCCGTGCGACGCCCTGGAGTTGCTTTAGGAATGCATCTGACCAAAATATCCCCCGTGGACGTTGAGAGCCGGCAACGAGAGGTGCAGGTGCATGGTCTTCTTCTGACAGTTCATCGTCTGAATCGAAAGAAGAAAGAGAGACCAGGCCCGTCCCAAGACTGATGATCAAGGGCTCGAAGTCCTGCGACCATCGAAGCTCAATTTCGGAGATAGCCTCCTGTACAGGGTTAGCTGACCCAGAAAGAACAGCATCTTGGAAGGACTGTGATCCGATATCAACGGGCTTGAAATAACCGGGAAGTGCTACCGCTGCACGAACGACTTCACAGATTGTCCAATGACGATCGGGTACGCTCTCTATGCCACCACGAGGAGTCGTATATGAGCGGACACGATAAGGTTCAACTCCGGCTGCACCAGCCGTGGATTGAACAACCGTAACGAAAGTCTGTATATCGAAAGTGACTTTCTTTAATTTGTAGCTCGATAGATAGTATGATCGACTCACATCAGTGCTCGTGTGGTTGACCGTGTCTGGACGCGTTTTATGGGTCTTCATTGGCGTGTCCTTGTTCCCCGTATACTTCTCGACAATTGTAGAAAGCTTTTCTTCGAACATGCCTGGGAAAAGCCCTTCGTCGCCAACGATATTGTCTGTTGCCTTTTGGTCGACATCCGTGAAGAGAGCGGTAACAAGCTCCTTGTATACGGACATTGCCGTTAGGCAATCCAATCCCAGTCGACCTAGAAGAATGGCAATAAGACCACCCGTGGACGTGCCACATATCACGTCAAAGACATGGCAAGGCAGTGGTATGCTGTCTGCGGGGTTCGAGGTGAGTTGTCTCATTAGGTGGTGGAGTTGAACGAGACATGTGTAGCCGCGAAAACCACCACCGTCGATGGAGAGTACATATTTGCGTGCTAAGTGACACCTACATGATATTCAGGCCAGTGAAAATGAAGGGAAGTATCACTACCTTTTGCTGTGCCTATTGCGGCCATGAACTTCTGCCTTGAACGACTCGGAAGGATTCTAGAAATGTTTGCGTGACGGAGGAAATGCGATTTGTGCCAGCTAGCATTGCGCCGGCAGGGGCGGGTAAGCCGGCAACATGCGGAAGAGTCATGGCCCAGGTTTACAGTATTACTAATCAACTCATTGTCGGCCACTGTCCGTCCCACTGACAATCAGCTTTCCATCTTGTTGACACCGCAATATCGAAAACACGATTCAGACTCCCTGCGTCCATTGCCGTCCCCACCTCCTTGCCATCGCCTATGCGCCAGCGCTGAAGCTTCCCATCAGCGAGGACCGCAACGGAAAATATGTCCTTTTGACCATCGATTACGGTTTTGCTTCCTTTCTGTGAACGACGCTGGCAGAGGAACTGATTCCGCTCGACTCTAGTGTTCTCATCAGCATCGTTCTTTCGACCCGCCCTGTGCTCACCATTCTTTGACCTCTGGCGTATGTTGGACGACATAACCCGCCTAGGTATCAGATCGATGGGAAGAAGGATGGTGGTCGTTTATCCCGGTACGCCGTTGGCACCTGGTATACACGTGTCTCCCTATCGAATCCCCCACAATCACCTCTTCTCATGGCCGAAATGCACGCTCTACCCAGTCTTGATGAGTATACAAAAACGAAAAGCAGCGCTTCCAACAACTGTCCGTCCGCTAGCAGACGCCCAAAGAGTCATGTTCAATGCTCAGATCCACCAACCCGACTTCAACTCGAACGTGGAGGCACAGGCGGAACATCCTTCCGATCGTTCCTCCTATCCCCTACACCGATGCCATCCGCGAACCCAACTCATCCACGTTCACCTCTATCATACCCCTTTCCACACTCTCCACGCACATCCCCACGTTCCCTTTTCCTTTCCGCCGTTCCTTCGCCCTCTCTCGTCCCCTTTCTCTCGTGCTGCTCCCGCTTACCCCGCTCATAAAAACATACTGCTCGCACCGCCGCTCGGTGAGGTGCCGACACGGGCGGTGTACGCGAGATGTATGTTGAACCATGACGATCCACCGGGGTGGTGATTTGCGGCAGAGCCGGGTTGCTATGGCGTGGAAGAGCTCGATAATTACCATTTCCCAGTACACCTCATCGATTTCCCCGAGGAAGACATTTCAGGGGGTTCCTTACTTCGTACACTCAAATCAGCTTGTTTTAATGCAGGACAGAGACCATGCAATATGTGGGCGACGGCGGTGAGCGAACTGATGGAGTAATTTCCGAGGCAAAATTCCTGTAGAATGTCGGAGCATATGTCACGCCCAACCCAAGAACAGCTTCACCCCAAAACTGCCTGAGTCATCTATTCGAAATGGAGCGAGATCAAGCGCTCGGGGACACGAGGTGACCGGAGATGTGCGAACTGATAAGGGCACGCTGTAGATGCACTAAAATAAATCAGCACGCCGCTCGTCTGTGGACAGTGGACAAGTGAGCTGACGTCGAACAATGAGTGAGTGCAGATTGCAAGATAGATCAATGCTGACCGTTTACTCAGGCACGGTCACGATTAACACGCCGGGTAGCAATGTCCGCGCACTCATTTTTTTGCAAGATGGCAGGCACCTTCTGAGTGGTAGCGACGACGGCAGGATTCGACAGTGGCGTATCGATGGCGGAGTGGAGGTTGGAAAGGCGATGAATACGGCGGGAGGTCATATTACGGGGATGGCTCTTTCTCCCGATGGTAACTGGCTCGTCTGCACTGGGTACCGGGTTGCTACTGTATGGGACATGAGGACTCGTCAAATGACCCTCACAGTAAACGAGCACTCAGAATGGGTGAATCCGGTTGACGTTTCACCAGACTCGTCCAGATTCGCGACCGGTTCAGTCGACAGGACAGCAGTCATCTGGGACATTGCGACTGGGAGGCGACTCATTGGACCGCTCCACCACGACGACTCCGTGCTTGGGGTGAAGTTCTCCCCCAACGGGGATCGCATTGCCACTGGGGACGAGCTAACATCCCTGCGAATCTACAGCGCGGTCAGCGGCGAGTTGCTTAGCACCTTTCAGGTCCCAGTTACTTCATTCCCAAGCACTCCCATTTGGTGGTACAATGCCCAAAGCATCTTCGCGATATCCTCGAATACGATCTTCCACCTCCATGCGGACACGGGGCGGAGTTTCTCTAGCTGGACAATCCCCGGGGCCCCAGTCAATCACTTCAGGTCCATCGCCCTAGCCAACAATAACAGATTTGTAGCTGCCTACGTCAGCAACTCTATTTCGTTTTGGGATCCTTCCACATCTGCGCAGATCAATTCTGTCATCACAAACCCCAGGCAAGTGTGGTCAATCGCGCTTTCCTCGGACTGCAAGTACATCGCATCCAGCATCGAGGATGGAGTAATCATCATACGCAACCTCGATTCTATCATCCCCGCCTGTTACCTGGATGGCCAACAACCCCCCGGGGGCGGGGCTGATGTTCAGTTGCAGATTCAGGCTCTCCGTGATGAACTTCATACGCTACAATCACGCTTTGGTGTGTCCCCTGGAAAGCTGACTTGCATTTGACTGACAGCCAAGCCAAACAAGACGATTTGAGATCCTCATTTACGAATACTCAATCCAGCAATCCCCCTCATACACAAACTACACCACGCATTCCGGATGGTACTTACCGCATCAAAAGTAATGTCGGCAATCTATACCTCACGCGCCCACAAGACGGAGCCGGCACAGTTGTTGTGCAACCATTGAGTCAAAGCAATGTTTCTCAAAGAGTCCGTTCTCTCTCTCACTCTCTCACTAACTTAGTTTGGGTTAACAGCTGATCCGGACAGTGGACTGTTTCTCTTACCAATGGTACCAACGGTGCCTACGATATCATGGGCGAGTCGGACGTATCGTTGACCGTCGGGATCCGCGATGCGTTAGTAGTCGTGGGTGGTAGGGGTACCACTTGGAACTTTGACCCCAGGGGAAATGCATACGCGTCAGCCTTTACCCCTTGTCGCTTGTGTTATTCACTTACTTGTCAAGACAGAATCGGAAATGCTGTCAACGTCATGGCTATCCAGCTCGCACAGAATCGTCAACGGGTGAGCCAAAGTTGGGCTCGTGTATTTTAATGGTTGTTCTCAATTACACATAGGTTTTAGTTTTCCCTCGCGACGTAGGTGCCGTTGATCAGATCGTGTGATACATTCCAACGCTGACCTGCCTTGATGAATACAGAACAACCCAAATCAACTTTGGGTCCTGGAACCTGTTACGAACTGAGTCATGTAGTAGATGCGGGAGCGGCACGAACAGGAGCTCCAACCCGAAGAAAGAGATGGCAGTGCCATACATTGTCTATCCGGTTTCTTGGCCTATTGTCGTGTATTGTTTGACATCCATGTGTTCAACAGTCGATCCAACGTTATCTCGGTTCTTGGTTCATGTCTTCACCTCGGTCTGCGAGCCTTCTAGCATCGCTTGAAGCATATAAATGTGCTATAGCCTCTGAGTCCCGCAACCGGCATGGGTTGGACTGCCTCCCAGCGCACCTAGAAGTCCGCGATATCACACTGTCAGTAGTTCATGCTCGATGAACTGCAACATGCCTGTCTGGACCTTACGGCGTGCCCAGGCCGCCATCGTGAAGCCACAATGCAGAAGGACAATAGGTAACTGCTTGAAGGTCACAAAGGTGCCAGGATAGTCTCAAAGGTCCAAATCTATCTACTGTACGTCAACCATACGGATGCTGTTTTTCATCAATTCAGTCAACGACGTCTCCTCGCGCACTCGAACCATTGATCAAACTATCCGTCGCAACCCGTCTGTATTGCGCGCGCGCCAGCGGTGCAAGCAACAGTGCCCCAAACGACTGTCTGAGCCGGACGACAAGCCGCGGTGCCCATGTGCTATCGTTGAACAGAGCAGCACCGCCGTGCGAGAAATCTTCGTCGAGAAGGGGACTGATCCAGGAGGGAATGAGAAGTAAGCGGTCCATCCCGGATAAGTCGGCCGTGGTCTTGATCTCGACATCTCCGAGCATGGGTGACATCGCACGAGAAACAAGCAGGTCAGAGTCGGGATCTGATTCCGCGAGAGGGACGAGGTCAGCGAGGGGAATACAATCCCTGGAAGTCTGAGCCGACCAGCGACAAGCGATAGTGGGGGGAGGCTGTTTACAACGCTACAGTCAGGGAAAGGTAAGGTAAGGATGAGAACGCTGTGACCATGCCTTCCATCTCGGGCGTCTCAACTGATTTTGGAACATGCGGTGGCACGATTGGGTTGTAGACAGGACGTCAGATCTCCAAGGGAGATAGCTGTGCTGGCTACTCGAGTCCCTTCCAGTCCAGGCGAACAGTGTGACATTATCTGAACGTGTCAGGATGTGCTCCAACAGCCGACCGACTGCCTGATTGCCCTTCCCATACATGACCGGGATCGCATCATTGAAGATCCCAAACAACGAGTGAGCGATATCCTCTTCGTGAGTCGTTTGACGCATGGAAGCTAGGTAGAGCTTCTTGCGGGCCCTGTCTAAGCCTGGTTGAAGCGTGACCAACTACTGTGTACCTTGGCCGAGGCACTCAATTCTTCGCCCGGTGAGCCACAAATCAACATTGCGCCCGCCCACTTCATCAGTACACCATTCGGGACTGAGTGGTAACGTAGTAGAGTAAGGTGCAACTGCTTCGTCCGGTTTCCTGGCGTTTTATGCCTCATCTCCAACAGCAATTAATCACTATGCTAATACATGGCGCAGAAACCCACCGGCAAGCCAGTCGACGATGAACTTGTTGGCCCTCACATCGTCGTTTACAGTATCCATCAACTCGAGAAGATATTCCGCGGCACCCTGTATGGGGCCGTGGAGCATGGAGGGACTCGCATTGATGTATCTGCTCGAGTGTATGGTTGATACCATCGGCTTTGTGTTGAGCGTCGGCCAGTACACTTGAGCGTGTGCAAGGATTGGCACGAAGAGCGTTGATGGTTGCGTTGAGGGCATCATTTTCCTGATTGGCCGCGCGCCGATATTCGGCGAGCCTGTTGCGGAGTTTCCGGATTGTTTTTTCGAAATGCGCGATTTTACTCTCTAGTAGACGTGAATCAAGGGAATATGCATCGGTGTAAGGGGGACATACTTGAGCACTCTTCTTGAGCACGTAGGGACTGTGTGAGGGTATCCCTCTCCTGACGGGCTTCCTATTCGGCGAGTGTATTGCGCAGGTCCTGGGTGGTTTTCTCGAGATTCGCTGCTCTCTCGTCTGATGGGCATGGTTATCAGCAACCGGGACCAGGGTGCAAATAGACGTACTTGGACCGTCGTCAACTTATTCGACCTCTGTGTGCTAAACATGCGGGGGGTCAGCAACGGCGAATAGGGCGGTTTGGGATGGCAAGGGTTTTTGTGCAAGTACACTTATATTATGCAGGTAGAGAGAGGGAACGGTGGCGCAGAGTGCCCGGGGTGATTTTCTTGTTCCCGCAGGTTACGAGGTCGTATATTGGTGACATAGCCATGGACCCAACGAAGTGAGTGAGCTCGACGACAGCCCTGATTTGCTCGTGTGTCGTAGTATCTCAAAAAGAGACCGATGAGGCTGCGGTGAATGTGCCGTTGCTTGCCAGGGCGACGCATGTGGGATTGATGCTGCTGTGAACGCGCCATTTCGAGAGCGTGGTCTTGGCAGACGCGTTGACACGGTGGATGTTGCCGTCCTGTAACAAGGTGAAGAGTTGCTTGGTCCAGGCGAGGGATTGGCTGGAGTTGACTTGGACTGGGAAGTCGACGAGGAGGCTGCCATTTCTGACTGTCGTAGACCCGAACACAGTCACGATGCAATGTGGCAGTGGCGACGAGCGTCCGTCGGATGAAAACTTGGGTAGTTGTGTTCAGTCGCGATCTTTGTCGACGTCGGGCAAGACTCATTCGTAGTGGCGGTGTCCCGACCTGCCCGTCCCGCTGACGGTTGACACTGCAATGCTGAAAACATGATTCAGACTCCCCGCATATATCCCCTTGCCATCGCCTATGCGTCAGCACCGAATCTTCCCTTCTTTGCTGCCACTCACGACGTGCTTCTGGGAGAGGAACTGATTTTGCTCGACTCTGGTGTTCTCATCAGCATCGTTCTTTCGACCCGCCCTGTGCTCACCATTCTTTGACCTCTGGCGTACGTTGGACGACATAATTTGCCCAGGGATCAGATCGATGGGAAGAAGGATGGTGGCCGTTTATCCGGTACGCCGTTCAAGTTGACGCCTGATATACACGTGTCTCCTTATCGAATCCCCCACAATCACCTCGCGTCATGGCCGAAATGCACGCTTTACCCACTCTTGATGATTATACCAAAACGAAAAACAGTGCATCAGACAACCGTCAGCTAGCAGACGCTCAAAGGATCGTGTTCAATGCTCAGATCCACCAACCCTTCAACTCGTACGTGGAGGCACAGGCGGAACACACTTCCGATCGTTCCTCCTATCCCCTACACCATACCGTCTCCGACACCGATACCATCTGCGAACCCAACTCATCTACATTCACACTCTTTTCCACACTCTCCACGCACATCCCCGCGCAGGAGGCGGAAGCAGGTCAAAGTCGTCACTTGCTGTAACTCGATGCCACGATGCGGTCCGTCGGCGGAGACAAGGAGGGCTAGACCTTCTCAGATCGCAGCACAATCACGCATAGATAACAGGCGGGCTAGGAGGGGGGTGCAAAGGCAACTGTGACATAATTCATCTTGAGGACATCCTGTCATGAAACTCAAGGTGAGCCAAAGGATCAGGCACTCCGTGTGATAGGAGAGAACATGGTCGAGTAGGTCTGAGAATCTTACCGGGCCTGGGCTGGGAACGCGTCAATAGAGTACACTCTTACCTGTGGCGTATTGCGGTGCGCTTATTTTGTGTATGTTGACACCCATAGTTACCAGCTATGGATGTGAGCAGCGGAGTCATACTTTCGACGAATCGAGAGCGAAGAGTCGAGCCAAGATAGATCTTCCAGTGGAGTCATCTATTTGAAGTGGAGCGAGATCAAGTTCTTGGGGACACGAGGTGACCGGAGATGTGCGAACTGATAAGGGCACGCTGTAGACGCACTACATAAAATAAATCAGCACGTTATCGCCCTCGTCTGTGGACAGTGGGCAAGTGAGAGCTGACGTCGAACAATGAGTGAGTGCAGATTTGCAAGATAAATTAATGCTGACCGCTCACTCAGGCACGATCACAATTAACGCGCGTAGCAATGTCCGCGCACTCATTTTTATGCAAGATGGCAGGCACCTTCTGAGTGGTAGCGACGACGGCAAGATTCGACAGTGGCGTATCAATGATGGAGCGGAGGTTGGAGAGGCGATGAATACGGGAGGTCAAGTCAGGGGGATGGTTCTTTCTCGCAATGATGACTGGATCGTCTGCAGTGGGAAACGAGTTGTGGCTGTATGGAGCATGAAGACTCGTCAAAGGACCCTCACAGTCAACGAGCACTCGGATTGGGTGAATCCGGTTGACGTTTCGCCGGACTCGTCCAGATTCGTGACAGGCGCAGATGACCGGACAGCAGTCATCTGGGATATTTTGACTGGAAAGCGACTCGTTGGACCGCTCCAGCACGACAGCTCCGTGCGTGGGGTGAAATTTTGTCTCGACGGGGATCGCATCGCCACTGGGGACGAGACATCCTTGCGCATCTACAACGCGGTCAGCGGCGAGTTGCTTAGAACCTTTCACATCGGAATTACTTCATGGCCAAGCACTCCCATTTGGTGGTCCAGCGCCCAAAGTGTCTTTGCGATATCCTCGAATACGACCTTCCACCTCCATGCGGACACAGGGCGGAGTTTCTCTAGCTGGGTGATTCCCGGGGCCCCAGTCAATCACTTCGGGTCCATCGCCTTACCCAACAACAACAGATTCGTAGCTGCCTGCGTCGGGAACTCTATTTCGCTTTGGGATCCTTCCACGTCTGCACAGATCAATTCTGTCATCACAAACCCCAAGGAAGTATGGTCAATCACGCTTTCCTCGGACTGCAAGCACATCGCATCCAGCATCGCGGATGGAATGACCACCATACGCAACCTCGATTCTATCATCCCCGCCTGTTACCTGGATGGCCAACAACCCCCCGGAGGCGAGACTGACGTTCAGCTGCAGATTCGGGCTCTCCGTGACGAACTTCTTCCACTACTTCAGTCACGCATTGGTGCGTTTTTTGGAAAGCCAACTTGCGTTCGGCTGACTGCCAACCCAATTCAGATGAGTCGAGGTCCCCATTTACGAATACTCAATCCAACAATCCCCCTCATACACAAACCCCACCACGTATTCCGGATGGTACTTGCCGAATCAAAAGTAATGTCGGCAATCTATACCTCACGCGCTCACAAGACGGAGCCGGCGCAGTTGTCGTGCAACCATTGCGTGAAAGCAATATTTCTCAAAGAGTTCGTCATCTCTCCTTCTCACTGAATCAGTGTGGGTTAACAGCTGATCTGGACAGTGGACTGTTTCTCTTGCCAATGGTACCAATGGTGCCTACGATATCATGGGCGAGTTGGACGTATCGTTGACTGTCGGGGTCCGCGATGCGTTAGTAGTCGTGGGTGGTGGGGGTACCACTTGGAACTTTGACTCCAGGGGAAATGCATACGTGTCAGCTTTTACCCCTTATCACCTGTATTATTCACTTACTTGTCAAGACAGGATTGGAAATGCTGTCAACGTCATGGCTATCCAGCTCGCACAGAATCGTCAACGGGTAAGCCAAAGTTGGGCTCGTGTATTTTAATGGTTGTTCTCAATCACACATAGGTTTTAGTTTTCCCTCGCGACGTAGGTGCCGTTGATCGGATCGTGGGATATATTCCAACGCTGACCTGCCTTGATGAATACAGAACAACCCAAATCAGCTTTGGGTCCTGGAACCTGTTACGAACTGAGTCATGCAGTAGATGCGGGAGCGGCACGAACAGGAGCTCCAACCCGAAGAAAGAGATGGCAGTGCCATACATTGTCTATCCGGTTTAGTTCAGTAGGCTATCAAAGATTCAGAAAGTACTTGTGTCTTTCTGCAGGCGCTCAGAACAGTGACATGATCATGAAAGTTCCCCCGGTGGAACGGCTGCATGCCGTTGCTTGCCAGGGCGACGCATGTGGGATCGATGCTGCTGTGAATGCGCCATTTCGAGAGCGTAGTCTTGGCAGACGCGCTGACACGGTGGATGTTGCCGTCCTGTAACAAGGTGAAGAGTTGCTTGGTACAGGTGAGGGATTGGTTGGAGTTGACTTGGACTGGGAAGTCAACGAGGAGGCTGTCATTCCTGACTGTCATAGACCCGAACAGGGTCACGATGCAATGTGGCAGTGGCGACGAGCGTCCGTCGGGTGAAAACTTGGCTGCCACCACGAAGTAGTTGTGTTCAGTCGCGATCTTTGTCGACGTCGGGCGAGACTCATCCATAGTGGGGGCCACCCCGCCATTGCTGACAGTCTTCCCAACTATTTTTCTGCAGTTGAGCATCCAGGAGGCATCGTGTGAGACTTTCTGTATCATGACTATGAGATCCGCTCGATCTCTTTTCATTGCCGGTCAGCCGTCCAGTGGCCACAGCGTTGTTACTTCTCCCTTCCGATTTGCGTCCAGCCTGATCAGGGAGAAACAAGGTTTTGATAGTGGAATCAGGTACGATGACATGTCAAGTTACTATTCCGAGTCATCACGCATACAGACTCCCTGTTCCCACGACGACTTCGACAGTCGATCATAAATACTGTTGAAGGGTACGGCTATCAGTCTCTGTGGTCGGCATGGGAGAAGAAACCAGGGTTGGAAAGTTTGGAAACAGTGAGAACGAGCTGTTCAACAGACCTGTCCGCCGGTTTGCTGGGCAAGGCTCACACTTATATACGCCAATTTATATGTATATATATGCGGTCCATCTATGGAGGTTCGAATTCGGAATCGAGGTTGTACACATAGACATCAACTTGAAACATAGTACATGGTGAGAGTGATGGATCGAGAAATCAGGGAGAAAACAGATTGGCAGCGCCATCTCTTTCTTCGGGTTCGCAAGCCAGTTCCCACTCGTGCCTCTTCCGCATCTACTGCATGACTCAATTCCTAACAGGTTCCAAGACCCAACGCTGATTTGGGCTGTCCTGTGTTGCATCAAGGCATGTCAGTATTGACACGTATCACACGATCTAATCAATGGCACCTACATTACGAGAGAAAACAGAGACCTGTGTGTGATTGAGAACGACTATCAGTACACGAGCCCAAGTTGTTGGACATTGACTGGCTTACGCTTTGACGATCCAGCGCGAGCTGAATAACCATGGCGTTTGCAACGTTTCCGACACTGTCTGGATGAGTAGGTAGATAGATGGGCGGTGAGCCATGAAAACTGACACGAATGCATCTCCTCTGGATTCAAAGGCCCAAGTAGTACCGCTCTGACCTACGACTAATGCATTGTGGATGCCGACACCTAACGGCGCATTCGAGTGGCCCATGATGTTGTAGGCACCATTGGTACCACTGGCAGGAGAGACAGTCCACTATCCGGACCAGTTGTTCAGTGCACGATGAATCAGCCCAGAAGGCAACAACGTACTCTTTGAGAAACACTGGATTGATTCGATTGTTGCACTAAAACAGTGCCGTGTGCATCTTGTAGCCATGCGAGGCATAGGTCGCCAGTGTTACTTTTAATGCGGTAAGTACCGGCCGAAATGCGTAGCGGAGTAACCTGTGCTTGAGGGCGGTCGCTGGGTTGAGGATTTATACATTGCCTCAACTCATCTGAATTGGGTTGGCATTCAGCTGGGCGCAAGTCGAATTGCCAAGGAACACACCAAGGCGCGAGCCCAGCGAACGAAGTTCGTTACAGAGAGCCTCAATTTGCCGCACAACTTCGGCCCCGATGCCAGTCTGGGGTTGCTGAACAACATTTTGACCAACAAGATAGGACAGGGGGATGATATCATTGAGATTGCGTAGGGTGATTATTCCGTTCTCGCTCCCGGTTGCGAGATGGTTGTTATCCGACGAAAGTGCCATTGACCACAGTCTTCCTGAACCTTGCGCGTGGTCGAAGACGGGTCCGATCTGCGCATGCGTGGAAGTATCCCAAAATGAGAGAGAACGATTAGTAAAGGAAGCGACGAATCTGCCGTTTCTGGGTAAAGCGATGGACGAGAAGTTAGTTGCCTCGCCGGGGATTGTCCATTCGGAGAGCATGGTGCCCGTGTCGACATAAACGTGCCTGATAACATTGGAGGATAAGCTGAAGATGCGTTGGGAATCATTCGACCAGGCGATGGGATTGGTTGAGTATAGTGGCCCTGCGATGTTTCTGAGCAACTGGCCATTGTGCGCGTTGTAAATTCGCAACTCCTGGGTCCACGTCGCAGTGGCGATGTGATTCCCGTTGGGAGAGAATTTCACTGCCAACACCCAATTGGCATGCTCGAGTGGTCCGACGAGTCGCCTCCCAGTCGAGATGTCCCAGATGCACACTCTCCTGTCAACTGAGCCTGTCGCGAATCTGGTTGAGTCTGGTGAAACGTCCGCGCCATAAATCCAATCCGTGTGCCCGTTCACCGTATGAGCGATTTGGCGGGTCTTTCTGTTCCATACGGTGGCCACCCGCATCCCTCCGCCGACAATCCAGTTACCATTGCCTGAAATGGCAATCGCATAGACATCGCCGCTCGCTGTGAGCCGCTGATCTTCAACCTCCCTTCCATCCTCGACACGCCATTGTCGGATTATCCCATCCTCCCCGCCACTCAGAACATGCCTGCTATCCTCCAAGAAAACAAGTGTGCGTACTGGCCTACGCCCCTCGATTTCGATTGTTCTTGCATTGTCTGGGCGAACGGTCAGCAGTGATCTACCTCGCAACCTGCAACTCACTCATTCTTCAACGTCCAAGGCAGGGGAACGGGGGCAAGGGTTACAGCATGCTGGTGCGTTTAACACACGTGCTCTTATCACCACGAAGCAATTGAATCAGTTCTCACGTGTTCGGTCACCTCGTGCTTCTGGGCGCCTGATCTAGTCACTCTCTGCCTGAGCCTCGTCGGCTTGAACATAAACGACAAACATGAGGACGAGTGTGTGTTCTTTCCTTGATTTCCGTTATTTGCTAAACCGAGGCTTTTACCAGCTTACCTTGTCCTTTCAATCAATGGTGGAGGCTTCAAGGGATTCGCATGTCTTCTTGTCCTCGTGCATCTCATGGCAGAGATATCTGATGAGGACGACAAAAATAGTTCCACTCCTAGACCGTGGTTCAATCTCATCCGTGGCACCTCTACGAGAGGTCTAATTCCCATTCTTCTGGGTCGCTTTGGCTTGAGCTGTTGGGAAGGGATTGAAGTTTATAAAGAAGTCGGAGCAACCATGTCTGGCGGTGAGGCAGACTCTAGAAACATATGGAAACGTATCATAGAAGAGTGCCAATTATCCTCCGCAATGTTCGAGAGGAAACTAGAAGATGTCATAGAGAAGTACACGGGAAGAAAAGGCGCATTGTTTGGGCCTCTCAAGAGTGCCCCTGATACAGTCGCCCATGAAAGCACCAAGGTGAGGCTTCCTCCTTTCATATTACTGAATGTAAAATCTCATTCGCATGGAAGACACGACAGACGTTCGTCACTGTCGTATCGAAAATCGGGACTGCTGGTGTCGATGCATATCGTATCCGCTCATATCCACGGCCTTTATGCGATATTGGCCCTGCACCGTACGGCCACAAGTGGACGATATTCAAAGGCGCGCGCGGAACTATGATATGCAGCTCCACTCTATCTATCCCCACTCGATATTCCAAGTGGCCATGCAATGTTTACGTTCCAAGACGCAGGGTGCTCGGGGTTCAACAATTCTGCCAAGATTGCTATCGACAAGACTGGGAAAATGTTCAGCTCCGACGTAGCTATCACGCTTGTTAGCTTGGGAACCGGCCTATGCAGCCTGGTCGACTGGGGGCAAGACGAAATAGGAGCAAATAAAGAGGTCGAGGTCGAAAATATTGATAGTTTTACGCAACAAATCCTCGCGAACGTGGGGCAGCTTGGGAGAAACATTCAAAATGCGCCCCAAGTTGCAAAGTGAGTGGCGAAACAACTCCTCGAGGTTGCGACAGATACGCAGATCTCGCACTTGCACATGCATGAACATTTCAAATGACAGGAAGGCAATGTGAACCTGTCCCCTCGGACTTTACTCACTACTGGTCACCATTTGCAGGGGTCGACGACAAAACTACCACCGCTTCAACCTTCCTAGGACTAGGTGACATCGAGCTGACGGACTACAGACAGGAGGCCACAGTTTCGTCAGCGACCAATGCTTGGTTGAGCTCGCCTGCAGGACGAGCTGCTATATCATTGGCTGCTGAAAGCATGAGGGTAATGAAAAGTCTCTCCTCGCAGTGGTCTCCATGCTAACATCCCACAAACCACAGGATCACCCCAAACTAAAGCAAGCACAGGAAACTCCTCACGATCTCCACCGACAAGAGGCCTTCATCCCACGACACGTAATCCTTCGTCGGCCGTCAAACTTTTCCCGTCTTGAGCGTTCATTTCAGCGGCTTTGCAGACCTGGGTCCTGTCATGAAACACAAGAGGAGGCCCAAAGATCACTGGCAGGTACTCCGTGTAATAGGCAGAGAACATGCCGGTCAAGGAGATCTGAGATTTGAGTGTCGACTGGGAGCGTGCCGATAGAACGGTACATTTTTACCAGCTATGGATACGAGCAGCGGAGTCGTCTATTCGAACTTCGAAGTGGAGCGAGCCTATCAGGCGCCGAGTGATACGAGGTGACCGGAGATGTGCGAACTGATAAGGGCACGCTGTAGACACACTAAAATAAATCAGCACGCCGTCGCCCTCGTCTGTGGATAGTGGACAAGTGAGAGCTGACGTCGAACAATGAGTGAGTGCGGATTGCAAGATAGATTAATGCTGACCGCTTACTCAGGCACAATCACAATTAACGTGCATAGCAATGTCCGCGTACTCCTTTTTTTGCAAGACGGCAGGCACCTCCTGAGTGGTAGCGACGACGGCAAGATTCGACAGTGGCGTATCAATGATGGAGTGGAGGTTGGAGAGGCGATGAATACGGGAAGTTTAATCACAGGGATGGCCCTTTCTCCCGATGATAACTGGATCGTCTGCAGTGGGAAACAGGTTGCGGCTGTATGGAACATGAGGAGTCGTCTAAGGACCCTCACAGTAAACGAGCACTCGGATTGGGTGAATCCGGTTGATGTTTCACCAGACTCGTCCAGATTCGCGACAGGCGCAGATGACCGGACAGCAGTCATCTGGAATATTTCGACCGGCAAGCGACTCGTTGGACCGCTCCAGTACAACAGCACCGTGCGAGGGGTGAAATTCTCTCTCAACGGGGATCGCATCGTCACTGGGGACGAGACATCCTTGCGCATCTACAACGCGGACAGCGGCGAGTTGCTTAGAACCTTTCACGTCGGAATTACTTCATGGCCAAGCACTCCAATTTGGTGGCTCAGCGCAAAAAGTGTCTTCGCGATATCCTCGAATACGGTCTTCCACCTCCATGCGGACACAGGGCGGAGTTTCTCTAGCTGGACAATTCCCGGGGCCCCAGTCAATAACTCGAGGTCCATCGCCCTAGCCAACAACAACAGATTCGTAGCTGCTTATGTCGGTAACTCTATTTCGCTTTGGGATCCTTCCACGTCTGCGCAGATCAGTTCTGTCGTCACAAACCCCTGGGAAGTAAGGTCAATCACGCTTTCCTTGGACTGCAAGCACATCGCATCCAGCACCGCGGATGGAGTAATCACCATACGCAACCTCGATTCTATCATTCCCGCCTGTTACCTGGATGGCCAACGACCCCCCGGGGGTGGGGCTGACCTTCAGCTGCAGTTTCAGGCTCTCCGTGACGAATTTCATGCACTACAGTCACACGTTGGTGCGTTCCTTGGACAGCCAACTTAGGTTTGACTGATAGAAAATCCATCTTAGACGAATTGAGGTCCCAGTTTACAAACACTCAATCCAACGACCACCCTAATACACAAACCATACTACGCATTCCGGATGGTACTTACTACATCAAAAGCAATGTCGGCAATCTATACCTCACGCGCCCACAAGATGGAGCCGGCACAGTTGCCGTGCAACCATCGAGTCAAAGCAATATTTCTCAAAGGGTTTGTCATATCTCCCTCTAGATGGCTCAATGTGGGTTAACAGCTGATCCGAACAGTGGACTGTTTCTCTTGCCAATGGTACCAATGGTGCCTACGATATCAACGGCGAGTCGGATGTGTCGTTGACCGTTGGGATTCGCGATTCATTAGTCGTGGGTGGTAGAGATACCACGGGTACCACTTGGAACTTTGACCCCAGGGGAAATGCATACACGTCAACCTTTACCCCTTGTCGCTTGTATTATTCACTTACTTGTCAAGACAGGATCGGAAATGCTATCAACGTCATGGCTATCCAGCTCGCACAGAATCGTCAACGGGTAAGCCAAAGTTGGGTTTGTGTATTTTAATGGTTGTTCTCAATCACACATAGGTTTTAGTTTTCCCTCGCGACGTAGGTGCCGTTGATCGGATCGTGGGATATATTCCAACGCTGACCTGCCTTGATGAGCACAGAACAACCCAAATCAGCTTTGGGTCCTGGAACCAGTTACGAACTGAGTCGTGCAGTAGATGCGGGAGCAGCGCGAACAGGAGCTCCGACTCGAAGAAAGAGATGGCAGTGCCATACGTTGTCTATCCAGTTTCTTGGCCTATCGTCGTGTATTGTTTGACATCCATGTGTTCAACAGTCAATTCAATGTTATCTCGATTCTCGGTTCATGTCTTCACCTCGGTCTGCGAGCCTGTAGCATCGCGTGAAGCTCACATTGGTGGCCTTGTCTCTTCTAAACTAGGGTTAACCCGTGGGAATCCGCGCAGCCATTGACAATCGACAGCTTGCCTCATTGTACCAGCGATTTCCAGACCACCGTGCGGAATCAAGTTCAGTAGGCCATCAAGGATTCAGAAAGTACTTGTGTCTTTCTGCAGGCGCTCAGAGCAGTGAGATGATCATGATGTACCGCCGGTGGAACGGTTGCACTCGTATGTAATTCCTCCCGTCATCAAGTTTGGGAAACCAGCTGATCTCTTCATTGGTACAAGTAGCTTGGGGGAATGGAGGTCCTTGACGAGGCTTTTTCCCCCGGCCGAGAAGCACTCGACTTTCGCCTACCAGGGTACCCAGGCGGGATTACCTCTCTGATCAACTTTGCATTTTATCTCCACACGCGAGTGACGATGCAACTAGCTCGAGGAGACGGAGGATCACGACAAAGTCATTGTTCTCGACTGAGCAACACTCGACTATCGCCTGCAAGGACACCCCGGCCGATCGTTGTCTGACCAACCTTGAAAGTTGTCTCTATACTCGATACGGACACCTTGGGGGAATCGGGGACCTCGACGAGGCTATGTCCTCGTTCGAGAAGTACTAGCCTGCAAGGATCTTACCCTGATCAGTGGGTGTCTTTGGACACCCTTTGCCAATACACTGTATGGACCATTCAGCATTCACCAGTCCACAGTGGCAGGATAAGTGCAACCTCGTTTGCCATCCCAAGTCAACGAACATATCTCATGACTATGCTAAACGAAAGGTCAGTGACAGACGCGCAGAACGCCATGTTGTCAGGAGGACTCCCATGGAATGCCTAGCGGGGAGTCTGCGCAGCCTCTCGACATGAATTATTAATCTCAATCCAGTGGTGCACCGGAAATCACGACATTCTACTGCATTATAGACCCGCTCGCCCCGGCAGCGTCGATCATATCACAACGCGAACATGTGCGCATCGATGAGGTTGTGTACAATCCCGTGTACGCGTAAAGAACCTAAGCACGTCACGGTACCCAACGAAACGACCGTCGGTCACCAAAACAAGGGAGATGCGGCAAGAAGCGGACGGACCAGGATATCTGAGCTTGCTGTTGGTGACAATTCTTGACGTCCTGATCGTCTGTCGAGCGGGGGACTCTGTTGTGTCCGAAAGTTGAGTGCACCAACGATACTCACGCCATGCCTCGGAATGGGGTAAGGAAAATGCCATTTCACGTTGAAAGCAATGAGACCTCTGGCCATGTCATAGGGACGTACAGCGTGGCCATCGGGAGGTTGTGCATATGGACGAGAGGCGTAGCGGCGTATATGAACTGAGCGAACGGGTCTTACATACGCATCATGAATGTGTCGGGCACATAACAAAGACGTCCTGCCGTTGGATTGGTCGTAAGTGGCCGGAGGAAGAGTCGAGACGACAGTGGACAATTGCCACGTGACCGGCATTAGTGACGTCACTTAAGCAAACTTGTATAACAAGATCGAGAAAAAGGGGTTACCACACTCTTCACCATGTCGCTACCCATCACCAGAACTGATATAGACGCCCCATCCAAGAATATGCCCAACGTGATGGAAGATCGACCCCCGTCTTCCAGCCCAGGAATCTTCATATTCCTACAATCTCTCTGCCTCATCGGCTTCGTTTACGCTTGCATCATCACGGCCGCCGGAATCAGCCTTCGCTCAGCAAACAACGCAGGTTACCTCGCTGTCTACTGGGTTTACATGACAGGAACCTCGTGCCTTGTCACCCTTTCAGGCTGGAGCTCTGCCCAGAGGGGTAGAACATATGTTCCATTTTGGCGCATTGCACTCCTCCATCTCTTCCTGGGACACATTTTTGGCGGCATGGTATATTTACCAGGTGAACTCGGTGGCATCCGTGCTTGTGTCTCTTGTGTTACTAACTTGGCTAAACAGGGACTTTGAATGCGACTATCATATCCTTTTATGGCATCATCGCTGTGGCATTTGTTGGGGTCGCTGGTTATGCACTGGACTGGGTTTATGGAAACGCCACGACACCAGCAGGAAATCGCGTCCAGAACAAGGATACTAGCAGCATGTTGTCCAGCTCCAATCGATGGGTCGGTGGCATACCAACGACCCAGCTCTTTTCTGGCGGCCGGGAACAGGAGGTGGGGGAAACGTTGCCATCAAATCACGAAATGACTACGCTTGGTACCAGTGGACAAGAGCATTATCTTTCGAGCGCGGAAAGCACCCCGAGTGAGGAGAAGGAACACCTACTCAGTAACGCTGACCATATAGTTTAGCCACCGCGGATGTACATCTCACACCATTTCCATTCATGTAATCTAATTGCACACCGACGACATGGAGAGCGTGAAGTTAAGAAAGGACCATCGCGGAACACTGCCAGGATATCTCGCCGATGAGCTCACCAGAGTGATGTGCAAGCATCTCGTGGACCAACACACGCTGATTAACTTCCACCGATCCATTGGACAGCCGCAAACAGCAAAACGACATATATATATGGTCGACAGTAGTGCTAGTCATGAACAGCAGTGATTGTAATGGTTGATAAATCCGTGGCACAAGCCCACCATATGCTCTCAATCGTTTCATCTCCAACAGCCTCTTGGCGGTCTTCGCTTTGATCCTTCTTTCGAGGATGTCTCTCTAGCTATATGATCGAAGGATGATCCTCCTCGTCCCTCGGAGTTGGTAAACTCTGGTCAATATTCGGGTGTGCAATGCCCCACCGAACCGGCACGCTCTGCTTGCTAAGTAGTTCCTGATCTTCCTCGGGGACCCGTTCGTCTCTCTTTCTCAGCCCATTCTTCACGAGCCTGCTTCCTTGGCAATTTCTCACTTACCTGCAGCTGCTCGTCCTTCTTTTCTTGGCAGTCTCTCCTGCGTACCAGGTTTCTCATTCGCCTTATATGCACTGTCCCCAGAATTGCCTTGCCTCGCCTCCTTGGGGATTTATCGACAGTATCGGAACCAGGCGGAACTGGATCACCTTCATTTTCCCCTTGCGAGGCGGCTTCGCCAGTTTGAAGACCCTCCTTCGTTAGCCTCAACAGGTCCTTCTTTATAATGCACGTGCCAGCGAGCCTAGGGAGTCCGGAGGGGCGACAAGGACACATCCGAGGAGTCTCTCACCCGAGTCAATTCCAGAGTCGTTTTCACTTGGTATATCAAACTCTATCGGGGAAGGTGTTTTGTGGAAGAATCTAAAAATGGGCAGTGCTCCTGCCGTCCCAAATCGCATGATCTGGCATCGGTGACTGTAGTAGGTAAGAACGAACCACGTCGTCGAGCCAGCCAGCCAGGCCCGGGTGACGACGTGCCCAGCGACACGCGGTACTGCGCCCGAGACAACCAAAGGTGACATGTCCAACCGGCGATGTTGCAATGGCTCGCCAGTGAACGTCGAGTGGAAGCGAATGCCGCCGCAAGAGGCGCAAAGGACACTGCACCGTGATTATTGGAGTCGTTTGTGGAACGTTCAGATGACCGAACGCTGCAGCACCTTTTCGTAGTTGGAAATAATCTGCATGAATCTGAGGGTGAATGTTTTGAGTAGTTGGTGATAAACGGTTCGACAATTCGAAGAGGATACATATGGCAGGATGGTCATCGTCACTACTCCTGCACGCTGGACAAAAGATGTTCCGAGGTACAGATAAATAGATCTTTGCCGACACTGGTATCATCGCATGGATGGGTACAGCACCTGCCTTGAACCCTGCACGTATGATTGTCAACGTTGCTTATTCTTGCCTCGGGACGCGTTAAAATTACGTACTGGAGAATTTGACTCTAGTCTCTCGCACCCCGTTGTTGGACTGCGTCAACCAAATGAAATACGGTGAATGAAAGCCGTCTTGAGGATAGGTGAATAGGTGTGTCGCATTGTGAATGGCTTCGATGATCCCGAATGGCACTCGCACCTTGAGCGTGAGAACACCGTGGCCACACAACGCGCCAACTTGGAGAAAAAATGCTAGGAGGCACTCGGAGTGTTAGTGTACGTTATGTAGAGCGGGTCAACGTCGGAAGCAATTCACAAATCGGAGTTGACCACGCGTTGACCTCATTTCTCGTCATGAGCAAAAAGAACGCCCCAGTATGCCCGCACGCTTCCCGAATCTCCACCTTTCTTTTA
Organism: Boletus coccyginus; assembly: GCA_025782845.1. Classification (NCBI taxonomy): domain Eukaryota; kingdom Fungi; phylum Basidiomycota; class Agaricomycetes; order Boletales; family Boletaceae; genus Boletus; species Boletus coccyginus. The sequence goes on along the minus strand of JAHZSR010000059.1, from coordinate 51,288 downwards.
GACTTCCACTTCTCCGTTACCTAAACCCATCCTTTTTTCCCCTCGACGCGCATGGGTCCTGTTCTGTCCTTCTTTTCACCTTGCACACGATGCTGGGACGCCGGCGACACCCACATAGTCATCTCTTCAGGGGGCTGGACTCACGCACATGCACGTCCCAAAATTTTGTTCTACGAGAAATACAAACCGTATTACGAGTTTACGAATTTCTCGCCGCACGAGGTGGTGTACGAGGGGAGACGCTATCCGACGGGCGAACATCTCTTTCAGGCATTCAAGGTACGTTGCACGGCGAATGTCGTTCGTGGCGATGCCAACACAGTGCTGACGCGACGGTGGGGGTGACAGTTCCTCGACGGACATCCCCAGATCGCGGAGCGTATACGAACGTGTGGCCCGAAGCCAATAAGTGCCTTTGACGAGGCGCATCGACACAAGACGGCCGTGCGATCGGACTGGTCACAGGTCCATGTCTCCAAGGTGTGTCCTTCCTTTCTCACTTCTCATACCCTCTCCTACTCGACCCGCCCAACGCACACATCTGACGCTCTCCATGGCCGACTGTTAGATGGAAACGGTGCTGAACCTCAAGTTTACGCAACATGACAATCTGAAACAGATGCTTCTCGATACGGGCAACGCAGAACTCCTCGAGGTACGTTCATGTCACGACACTCTGCGTCTATACAGGCCTTCTCAAGGAAAATTTCCCAAGGATTCGCCACGGGACTGGTTCTGGGGAGTCGGCGCGGACGGCACGGGAAGCAACGAGTTGGGCAAGGCGCTGATGCGCTTGCGCGACGAGCTCCGTGCGTTTTCATTCCCGTTCCTTTGCGTCTCCCGCGAAGTTTCGTTTGGCATTTTATGCTCAAGGGTGGATTGTTGCCTCTGACAGGGAACGAGGCGAACGGGGATACGCCAACGCCTTCGACGACGCCGACCCCGGCTCCTAAATCGACTCCGACTTCCACTCGGAATCATCGATCTCAAGGACACTCAGGCAAGGGCAAGCGTCAAGCGCCGCGTACACACGCGTCGGGCGGTTCGCCGAACGGTGTGTGTGAGGTGAGGTTCCTGCGCCTCGCCACACCGACGTTTTTTGCGCTCACCTCGCCTTTCTCTTATGTTTCTGTTTCACCAGTTTTGTCGTGGCAAGCCGACACACCAACGCTCCAAGTACTGCAGTCGCACCTGTGCAGATCGTGCTGCAACGACGTGTAAGGTGCGTGGGTCTCGATGTCGCTCTCGGTCTCAGCCCGTGCGGTCGCGCAAACGGGACTGGACACTAACTTTTTCGCCCAGTACTGTCGGACGAAACCAAGGGCGAGAGGACAAGCTTCCTATTGTTCGCGGACCTGTGCCGACAGAGCACGTGGCAAGTAACCCCCTGGCGAACGCTCACACCGCTCAATCTCGGTTTTCCCGCCTTGACTTATTGTGGATGCTTTATGTACTGTTGGCTGGTGCATCGGTCGTATTGGCTGACCTTTTAATATGTTTTTTATGGTTGCTATTGTACTTATCTCTCTCTTCGGATCCCACGCAACGATACCATGTCACCACATTCAATATACCCCTGGAACGAGTTTGTACCGGACCCTCTCTGCCCATACCTCCCATTCCCCTTTGAACCGCGCTCTCAACATCCGCTCCTCGTCCGGGATTCTCCGTACGGCACCTCCCGTGGCTAGGATAGCACAAACGAGCGCCACATGGCGCATCCCAAAGCTCACCCGCTCGACGATGACACCCCAAGGCGCGAGGTCGCTCGCCTTGAGCGCATCGAGTTGGAGCATGACAAGACCCATCGTGCACAACGCGAGCCCTGCGTATCCCGGATGCCGGACCAACGCGTATGGTCCGATCGTGATCAGCGCGTGTGCGTGGCCCCTTTGTGCACCGCGTAGGACGACGGGTACGCACGGGCCTGGCCCTCGATTGCGACAGGCATAGAATTGGCCAAGGGCGTCGTAGGCGGCGTAGCGCAGAAATGCGCCTGCGAGGGCGAGCGTCATTCCTGCGACGGTGGCGAGAGGCAAGGGAAAAGAGAAATGGAGGGAAAGGAACAAAGGTGGACCGAAGCTCCGGTCCAGTTCCCACGTCGAAGGTCTAATCCTGGAGATGAGCGTCCCCGCAGGGGGGAGGGAGATGGGGGGAAGCGTGGGGAGCGAGGTGGGCACGTACGGCGCGAGCAAGACGAGCGTGTCTGCGAGTGCGGAGGCCCAGTAGAAGCCCTAGGGATTCGAGTCAAGGACGTGAGGGTGGGCATGCGTGTGGTGGGTGTGGGTATGAGTGGGTTGGACGGACCTTTGTGAGGGTGGCGGCGATGAGACGAGCAGTGGTGCGGATGGCGATGCGCCTATCACCAGGAGTGTCGGCATCAGATGTCCATGGTGGCGACATAGAGACATGGAACGCGAAGGCGGCAGCGAGGGTGAGCGGCACGCGGACGAGGGTCATGGTCATGGTGGTATCGGGTTGCGCACGAAGCGTCCTCGATGGCCGCTTATGTATGGTCCATGATCAGGCCACTGAGGCTATGATCTGAGGGGCCGGAGCGACATATATAGCAGGCCGGAAGTATGTATGACAAGTCCGCGTGCCGTGCCATCATGATGGCACAGGGTCGACACCGAGGTGCTGTGGTCATAATCAACGCCATGATGAACTGAGTTAGCACAGGGTAAGGACGAAAGATGAACGTTGGACATTTAGACCAATACATGGCAGCCTCCAACGAAACGACGGGGAAGAAATACAGCATGTGGATGGCGTTCTGATTCGACAAGGATGAGGCATGTACGCGAGACGCCACCGACCGTAGCCGAAGCGACGTCCTCCGTACAGATGCCACGGCAAGGAATCACCGTCCGGGAATCAACATAGTACCCCCGAAGCGCGACACCACCGCATCCTAAGAAGGTGTGCAAGAGGCATCTGGTCCCCACGTTCGAGTGCAGTCCTCCCTGTCCGTCTGAAACTGCACTGCGTCTCATCGTCCTCGTCTGGACGCCCCAGACGGCGAACGACCTCGTCTTTCCACCCTCTCTAGATAGATTCTTTGAAGCACAGAGACGCATGGCACGGCCAGGGTTCGTCACCCTCAGAAACCAATATGCCATGTCAGAACAGCGCTCCCAAAGCTGACCACCCGGGAGACAAAAGCGTCAACTTTCCTTGAAACCACTTTCGGACCAAAACCATTTGAAGACACGTACCAACCAGAGATGAACCCGCACGGGAGGCACGACGCGGCCGGGATCAAGGTGAGTAGGATATGGATGGTGTGCAGCTACGGGAAACGACGGTCCGTGTCGATCGTGTGACGGATGAGTAGTCTCTCGTTGGGTAATGTCTTGCGCATCTCCTTCAAGTTGGATCGCACGAGCCCGCGAGATATGCCAAGCGACCTTTCAAGCATCTCCGTCCCAGAGAGCCACGACCCTGATCACCACCGTAACTTGAGGTGACCGGGACCCAAGTGCAGCAATGAATCAAGGTTTTACTCTACCACCGGGGTGGAGGGTCTCTGGTCTCTGAAAGTACAGTTCAGGAAAGGACTTGCAAACGCCATGCAAAGAGTCGATTCTGACTGCCTGGAAAGGATTGAATGGTACCAACCCAGTCAGCGTCCGGGATCATAGCCTGGTGGTTGGCTGGTTCGTTACTCCCGGGCCATGACTCGGAGGCAAGCCACGACACGACGATCGAGGTTCGACATGCCACGGCGACGGCTTCAAAATTGCATTCATGATCATACCTTCGTTTTCGCATTGCGTACAATGTGTGTCCTCTGGAGTGTCACGGTGCAATGTATTACGAGAAACCAAAGAGACATGATCACCACGGACGTGCCAATTGGTTCAAGGGACGGTCTCGGAAGGTCCAAGAAGTTCGAATCAAGAACCGACTTTGCATCCGAACCTAATCCAGACAAGTCTCCGTTCCTCTGCAAACACGGACCCGAACAAGATCCAGGTGGGCCATGCGCCACACGTCATCCACAGGCTCAGATAAGGGGGCGATTGCGCCTAGCTTCCCCAGTCCCACCCTATCCCACCCCCGATCCCACTTTTGCTAGCCTAGTGAGTCTTCCCCTTGGATGTCGCATTCGCGGGGGCACAGTGTGAACGCGGTTTCTTTGTTGTTGACAGGATCCCCATGAATTCGTATGACATATGGGGTGGCCGTTCTCGAATTCACTGGGAGCGGGCTATCTCTGTCGCTGCGACATTCGTAGCGGCCTCTCTCGCTCCATACCGATTCCTCTTGAAAGCCGCGTCCCACGAAGACACTTACCTCGAGGATGTGCGATCGGTATGCCTATCCAACGATAACACTGGGTGGAAAGAAAGCAGTGCAAGGTTAGATGCCGCTCAAAGCAAGGAGGTAGATCGGGCGTACATGTTTATTCGCGAGATCGGGGAAAACATTATTGTTCCGCTTCTCCGCAGCGTCGAGGCCGAGGAACAAGCACGCAGACTCGTCAAATTCGATCAACGCTTCAAGGACCCGAACCGGCTGAAGAACAAGGTAGCTGATCAGCTACGATTGGTACCGGGCCGCACACCCATCGAAGGGCTGGCCGTAATACACGACACATTGCGGTTTACGTTCCAGCACATGGAGAACGACTATGTCACAGGCGTTCGGAAGGATATGGAAAGGCTGATGGATCGGGGGTTGATCTTCGTCTCATTACTCAACACGTGGAGCGGTGACCAGTACAAGGGTATCAACACACGGTGGCGAGAGCCAACGTCGGGGCTATTGTTCGAAGTCCAGTTCCATACGCAGGCCAGCTTCACGGCGAGAGAGTTGACACACAGAGCGTATGAACGTATACGTTGCGGGACCATGTTAGTAGGGGGGGCGGAGATGGCAACACTGCGGGAATTTCAGCGGCAGACCAATGTCATGGTCCCGATACCCCCAGGGGCCTTGGATATTGGGGGGAGGTGATGGCTGCATGGAGACGCCCGAGTCGTCGCCGGGCCGAGTGGTGAACGGACGGACTCGGATGGAAGTGCCAATGACATATTACGCTGTACTATCACTTGTATGTTCACCTACCTGCTTCCCTACGCATAGTCAGGCTGCACTGTAAAATATCATCAGGAATGATCTGTATAGGTCAATACGCGTTGCTCGATACACACCACTAACACATGCTCCAACTCACCTTCAAGTTGCATCTTTTCTCCCAGGCCAAAGAAATTCTACGACGAAGAGACAAGAGGAAAAAAGGCGACGAAAAAAAGGCCCTAGGGGTGTCAGCCGCGCCCCGCCAATGATGAAGTATCAGGAAGAAGCGATGAGAGTTGGTCCGTACTTTCGACACGGCATGCAGACACAACTCGAGGAGAACAAGTTCTCGTCTGTGTACGTCGACCAATTTGCCTTTTTGTACTTGGAAAGAAAAATATAACTTTCCCTGATAAGATAACTGGAATGGGCATTCCGTACCGCTTCCTCGTGAACGCCGCTCACCACTAAGACACCCACCTCGAGGATGTGCGATCAACGTGCTTATCCAACTATCGCACTGGACGGGAGAGAGCAACGCAAGGTTATAATTACATTGACATGCTGCTCAAAATAAGCGAACACAACCTGATCAAACATCTTTACACCCTCGAATCACATGCTACTAGTACATAGTACACAGTGTCATGTATCACATCCAACGCTCAACACTATCTCAAATCACCACTTTACAAGAACCCTTCCGTTCAATCGACTGGCAACAGGTTGTCCACATACCAACTGGACTCGCGCAAAAGCGCATCCGTGATTGTAGACGCCTTCTTCCAGTGATGGCCTTCATCTTTGTAAAACCTGAATTCCTCGCCTGGCGCCACAAGGGCGCTTTGTGACAGGAAATCGCGGACTATCGAAGGGGGAACGACCCCGTCAGCTAGACCCTGTAATATCTACCAAGGAAGCGTGAGGTCAATTAATCCACACATTATGACAAAGCGCAAGGTGTCGCGTACAAGTAACGGTACATCAAGGTTAGCGACATGCTTGATCGGGTTCCGACTGTCCCAAACGGGGCCGGGAGGACAACCAAAGAGCGTGTCGATGTAGTTCATCTCGAACTTTTCCGTGACCTTGGTAAGCGTCTCGACATCTGCGACGCAACCGTAGGCACCGCAGGCAGTCTTGTAGTACGTCAAGATTGCCTCTGGGGCGAAAGTCACCGAGGCCAGCGTGGTATAAGCTCCTGCAGAGCCCCCCCGGATCGCCACACGCTTCCCGTCGACAGGAGTGCGAGGGTCAGAAGATAGGGTCGTAGCCGCGTCCTTGCAGTCCTGGACGTCATAGATTCCCCATTTTCCATTGAGAAGGTCACTAGCCAAGGTCGTTTCAATCAGAATACGGACAATGTGCGTGACATTCTTACATGTAGTCTCGACCATATCCAGAGGATCCACGATAATTAACGTCCACCCTATGAGCATATTTTCAGACAACATGTTCACAGGAATGATCGCATGGTACTGCTTACCAAGCGAAACCACGACTGGTGTAGTACATCTTGGTCCAGTTCAGAGCCTGAGACTCCAGACCAGTAGGGCCTCCATGCACGCCGATGATACAAGGTGGCTTTTCCCCCGGGATGCTTGACCCGGAATAGTCCGGATTGTAGGGAGGGTAGTAGACGACGTAAACCGGGTACCCACCCGACATCTGCAGCGTCTTTGGCTTTGGTCCCGAAATGTACTTTTCCAAATCCGAATGAGGTGCGCTGGCCTTGACTACTTCAAAGTCGACAGTGTACGAACCGGGCGAGCCCGAAACTGTGCCTTTGATAACACCACCTGGTGCTGAAGAGTTACTTGCTGTGAAGACAAATGTGTTGTCGCTCGCCATGCGGACATGTTGTGCGACCGTGAAGTCAGAGTCTTTTGGGGGGGAGATCAACACTGGTTCAGATGGTGCAGTGAGGTCGATGATATAGAAAATATTTCCACCGTCCTTGAACGCAGTGAATATACCATATTTTCCGCCACCCAGGATGGCGTAGGGGTAAAGTCCGAGGTTCCATGCCGGTTCGGCAAAATCCTGCTCCAACGGCTTCTTCAAAACGGCCGTCGACGATCCCGTGTCCGTGTTGAATATGTACGGGTTCTGGAATCTGTTGAACGCGTCCGTTGTAAAAGCAAGGGTAGTATCTGTGACCCAGCTAGGGAACGTCGCGGATGCCGTTCCCTTGCTACCTGCGACTACCACAGGGTTCGAGACCGTGAGACTTCCGGAATCGACGGTAACATCGGCAGCGTAGACTATGCCACCTTGCCAAGGCATATCGGGCAAATCCCATTGCTGCCACGCAATCTTGTTTCCGGATGGATTAAGCACTGGAGAGGCGTAAAAGCCCGCACCGTGGACGATAACGTTTACAGCGGGTGTCTCTGCTAGAGTATCAACGACGCAGATCGTGTTGACGACACCTCCCGGATTTGTGCCCTGAGGGTCATCGGTGTGGTCCTCTCGGAGCGTGACTAACAAGTTAGTTTGCTTGGGGTGGATTGCAAAGTTTGCATAGCGCCACAAGATATTCTCTGTCGATAAGTGTTGAGCACGCATGTTATAGATCGAGGAATGAGAACGCTACCGGGAGTGATCGGTTTTGGCTGAGATCCAACAACCGTTAGATCTAGGGAGTAGATTTTATTGTCACGTTGGGCCGCATTTCCGGTATCGTTGGAGAAATAGATGATGTTGTTGTAAACAATTGCGGGGGCACCCCCGTACTCCTGCACAAAGGTTCGCGCACTGTAGGAAGGCGGCAGGACATCCCGGTCGCCCTTGGCTAGCTTTTGCAGAATGATACAACGGCCATCCTTGGGGCTTTCCTCGAGATAATATATGGTTTGTGTGATAGGATCGACCAGTACGTCGTCAAACGTGATAACCTGATGCGGTTGTGAGCTTTACGAACAGTATTGAGGGCCGATATCGGGCCGACATACATCGGACACGATAGCCTTAGCATCGATGGGAGAGACCCATGTTCCGTATGGCGCCGACTTCGACATGTCGAGATTAGAACTGAGAACGGTGGTAAAAGGGTTGGTTGAGAGACGACACGGTGCCCAGAGAACCTTACTTATAGCTGAGCCGATTTCGATAAAGGGAACGGCCTCCAACGAACTCCAAACGGAGACGGGACACGAGGCATGAGATGTTCCGAATTACAAGTCACGGCGCAAACCGAAGCTGAAAGAAAGACCCCTATATGCTCGTGTCTAGATCGGCGTTTGACGGGAAGGCACTTGAAGAAGGGGCCCTGTCAACATGGAAGGCCCCCTCGGTTCTCTCGGTTCCCACCAGAAGATAGATCGCGACAGACTACTATATAGCGGCCCAACGATATGAATCATATGACGCAGATGTGGCGTCCAGAAACTGAAAGCCAATCAGCTTGTGGATTGCGGTGAAGTGTGGCAGGGACACACCTTCCTTTGCTGCCAATCACCGCTCCAGAACGCTTGTAGTCGTCAGGTGGTCACGGAACACGCCGTCTTTGCAGTCTGGCCCATTTGGGGATTTGAAAGTCCTCTCCTTGCTTCCGTCTCTCAGTGAGACAGCCACAGTAGGGTCCGAGGTGATGGTATTGGTCCAAGCTGCGCCGATTGAAAAACTTGAAGGCAGAAAAGGCTGCCAGTGGATGTACGCATCGGTTTTTGTGCCCGTCTTGGACAGCTCAGGGTCTATTGAAAGTTTAGATTATCAAGCCTAGATCGATTATCATTGATTACATGCGTATGGAGGCATGTGATCAGTGCTATTTGAATATACCCAGACGAAGAATCTAAGATACGCACCACACTCTCTGTAAATCACTCCCTCGTAACCGAGACATGATATGGTACTGCATTTTATCTCCCTGGTCCTGGCGGGGGAAAAAAAGGTCTAGCCTTCAACGGTTAGGGCTACGGTGTTGCACCGCGAGGACCTACGTCGCACGTTCTTTAATGGGAGATTCTTAGAAGCTGCTGCGATTGTAATTCACAGGTCACGTGACCGACTGAACGGCCCTCGAATCATACAAGCGCGAAGTCCAGCGCAAGAACTCTGGATCCACTTCTTTTCTCACCAATGCTTGCGCTCAAGGGCATCCCTGATCGTGGACACGAAGTGACTGCTCCCCCGCCCAGGTAAAAGTTGGATTTGATGCCGCTCCGTCGCCCCCAAGTTGGCAATCAGGTGCATATTCATTCGCGAGATCAGGAAAAAGGTTATCGTTCCGATTCCGCGCGGCCTCGTGGCAAAGGAACAAGGGTGCACCCTTCCCAGATCCGACCAACGCGTTTCAAGGACAGAGCCGGCGTTGGCGGGATGTATTGCCGACATGCAAGGAGACCAAGCCCGAAAACAAGTATTTGAATTATCTGTCCCAAGACAGTATGAATTGTACATGATGTGCTCATACCCCCTCCGCAATCAGCCTCTCCGGGTTCTCCACCCACCCCCGCCACGTCTCTACAAACGCAGCCAACTCAGCCCCCTCGATCATCCGATGGTCCGCACTCCAGCTCACGTCCACCTTGAGCCGTCGTTCCCCACGTCCTTCGGTGGCATCCCAGACCCCCTCGCTCACATCCCAGACCCACCGCGCTCGTCCAACCGCCACGATCGCGACCCCACCTCCAGGAATGAGCACCGGGCTCGCATGCTCCCCTTTCCCAATCGCACCGACGTTGCTCACGCTGATCGTCCCACCCCGTCGTGGCATCTCGCGCGGTGTCAGTCCACACGGGACCTGGCGTCCCAGATATGCAAGGTGCGCCACCCGCGAGGCGAGTCCGTGGATCGAGAGCGTCTGTGCAGCACCAATCGTTGGGGTGTAGAGCCCTGTCGGGGTGGACAACGCGAGGGTGACGTCGGCCGTGGGCCGAATGGTGAGTGTCGGCTTGCTGCTCGCGTCCGCGTCTGTAGTTGGCGTGATAGACGCGCGGAAGAGTGGCCATTCCATCATGGTATTCGCGAGCGTCTTGAGAAGGAAAGGGAGATATGTCAGTTTGGCAAATGTAGCGCTATCTGGGACGGATGGCGGGGCTGATGCTGGATGGAGTGCCGAGGGGTTGACCATCTGTGACGCACGCGCGTGTGTCGGGGTCGATGATGGCGGTAGGTAATGGGTTGGGATGTTCGCATTCAATGACGGTAGCACACCATGGAAGCGCGTGAGATCCAGCGAGGTAGAGTATCTATGCCAGACGTCAATAAATCATCGCTCGTCCACACAAAAACACGTACCCGAATCTGGGTATCTCGAGACTCTGGGCACCATGTATAGGATAGTCAGCGACGCGAGGACAAAGACGACAATCTGGGGATGCACCTGTGTCATTGCCTTCCACATTCCATACCTTGTCCTACCTAGCTCGACCACGACATCCTTATCTTCTGCCCGAACACCCGGTTCCATTTGTACTCCAGGGACGACACCTCCCCTGGCAATGAACGCCTCGACATCCTTCTTCTCGACACGTCCGTCCCGCCCACTCCCCGGTGCGAGGGCCGCGATATCAACGCCTTGCTGACGTGCAAAGTGGCGTACAGAGGGGGTAGCAAGAGCATGATCCAACGTCGACGACGCAAACGACGCAGACGCCGCATTCGTCGGATCAAGCGGGTGTTTGTTTCCCGTGCGTGGTGCACCCACCTCCGCCTCCCCATCTCCCCTTCCCTCCGCCGACGCCGCCGGATCTTGGGCCACCTCGGGCGCAGGCGTGGCGGATGCATCCGAGTTTGCACGCGGATCATCCCCATGCTCGTCGTCCTGCTCGACCTCTATGAGACAGAGCCCCGCGCCGACCTTGGCTATCTCGCCTTCTTGCACCAGAAGCTGTTTCACGACGCCGTCAAACGGCGAGGTGATCTCGACGCTCGCCTTGTCGCTCTGGACCTCGCACAGCGCATCGAAACTCTGCACGGGCGAGTGCGCCTTGACGGACCTGCACGTGCCGCGTCAGCAGAGGGTGCGGAATGCAAAGGGAGGTGTGAACGGACCACTTGATGACTTCGCATTCGGTAATGCCTTCGCCAATGTCGGCGAGGTTGAATGTGTGGAGGACTTTACGTGCGGCGAGGAGTGCGTGGGCGGTGTGGAAGTTTGAGCGGAGGAGAGGGCCACGGACGAGGGTGCGTTGGATTCGAATGGGCACCTTCATCGTGGTCATGAACAAGATCCGGTTGGAGCTCGATTATACCATGGCTGGTTGCATAATGGACTCATCGGATGCAAACACAATTGTTGAGGCATGTACCACTCAATTATTAGAGTCCTGCTAGATCTTAGATACTCGTTTTAATCAATGATGCGCGATGCGCTGGTACGTCGGAAGCCATGAAATTGGCCAAGGGTAGGAAGCGTGACAGGAGGGCTAGAAAGGGGTGTCACGCCACCAGTCTGGATGTTCAATCGGGCTACCTTTGACGTGTGTGACAGACCGTGACAAGATTGCCTTGGTCTTACCATTCGGACAATGTCATTCGAACAAAAGCACCAAAGTGTAGTCCACACGGGGGACTGCGGGACTCCATCCGAAAGCTCTCACTCACGGACTGTTTGTTTGACGACGATAAACTCTCTCTTCTTTCTGCAAAGAAATCGCTCGGCCATCGTTCTCAGCCAGGTGGGGGTACGACCCATCTTGATGTGGGCTCGGGACCATCGGTCAATCTTCCATCCAACAACCATCCCAAAGAGACGAGTATCATAGAAGTGCCGCTTGTCCGGGACCGGCGTATACCCGCCTCTGCATCAAGCTTACCGTTTATGTCAACAAGACCCTTGCAGACGACACAATGCAACTGCGTTGCGGCGCTGCCCGTGGCGGCAAAGTGGTGGCACGATGGAGAGGCAAAGGAGACAGGAGCCGTGAGATGTCGAGGCGGGGTGAGCAAGGTTCTGCGCTTGTTTGCCATCCTAACTTGTCCACCGTCGCTTTCGCGGTGTTCGTCTTATTGCCAACTAATAGGGCCATCAGACCATCTGTCGTATATATCGCAAAACGCTGTGCAACACCACGTCGAAAGCACGATTTTTTTTTTCTGAACTTGTTGAAGGATCTATGCGCCATCTCTCTGTACCGCATAATGACCCCACGACCAGGATAGAGCAGCAGTAGGCGGCAGTTCATCGCCAGGGCCCATGTCATTTCGGGTCAAGTCGTTCAACCCCTGTCAAGAACTTTCCAACGATCTCAAAGTAACGATCAGGTCCCTCGAAATAGGCCAAGTGATTGTGCTGTTCGCAAAGATCACCCAGCGCATTTTCTCATACGTCTTGTGCTTCATCATCCACCCCTCGTCAGAAGAGAACGTGAACTCTGACGGACCCAGCTTGTTTCACAATGTCAGTGCTACGGAATTTCCCTCGCCAAACCTCAGATCGGCCTTTCTTAAGCGTTCAATGAGTGCCCAGTGAGCTCGACGAGACCGCTTAGCGCTTTTTGGAGTCGCTCGCAGTCTGTTTGGCCAATGAGAGCCTCCCAAAAGTGTTGTAGAACGAGTACGCTACTCTGACGCTTTCCTGATTGGCCTCCCCGGTAAGCCGTCAAAGTCTTACCAGCCTCATATTTCATTTCCCGCTAACTGTGAATTCGACTTAGGATTTTTCTTTGTCCTGTGAAGCTGAACAAATAGAGTTAACCAAATGTAGCTTGCCGTCCACCCAGTGCCTCAATTATCCTACAAACAGCTCGGACTGCCAATTCCAGTCACTTCAGCGATCTTTGTTGTCTTCATATGAACAGACATGACTATGATTTACTCTTTCGGATATGTCGGTAAGTCATAGAGGGCACGACAAGGGTAAGCAGCAACCTGAACGCTTAGCGCTCAGAGCAGCGCTCAGCTACATCTAGGTTAGCTTTATTTGTTCCGCTCCACAGTATAAACAAAAATCCTAAGTTGATTTTTTTTTTAGAATTCGGCCTACGAATTCACAGTTAGCTGTCACTCGTCCCAGTGCAGATCAGTGGTGTTGGCAAAAGGTGAGGTAAGGCTTCGGCCTAACTTGAACCTTGAGGTACAATTTTAGATCGCCGCTAATATTACTAGTATAGGCTTCTGACACATCGGGAGTGGTAGGTGGACTTGAGGTGGACGAGGTGGCGGGAGCACAGCCCTGCACCGCACGTAAAACTTTCGAGATAATCGGATGTTCAAAGAACACCCCCACAACAAGAAATCAGCTTGTTCCAGAAATGCGTTGACGCTGGGATGGAGATATCAAAGTTTCCGCTGTACTTTACGCTTCTAAAGTCGCATCCCAGATGAACCTCACCTACAAAATTCTTCTCGCCGTCAATCTTCTCGTCACGATTTGGAGATGTGTCGATAGATGGTCCTTGAAGGAGCAGCCAGCAGCCCGTAAGTCACTTTACAAGAGTAGTCCACTGCGGTCCACCGACTCACCTCCATCACACAAACATTGACAGAACCCGCAAGATACAGCTATCGCGGCGATGATTACCCACTTCAACTGCCACTGGACATCTCCGACGGTCCAGTCGCCATGACTCTCCACGAGACCATCCATTTCCCGCTGAACGGGTCTGATCCCATTGCTCAGATGGAGTGGGACAATCTCGTCGCAGCCCCCAAAGAGGCCGGACGTACCCGTCTTGGCCCAGATCATAGGGTGTTCACCATGGTGTTCTGGCACCATTTCCACTGCTTGTGGTCAATCCAGAGGGCATTGAACGACCGGAATGATACCTACGGCGGTTACGCACACCTGCATCATTGCTTCAATTATCTGCGGCAAACGCTGTTGTGTCAGGCGGCGGATACACTTGAACTGGGAGATTTCATGGAGAGGGATTTCGAGAATGAACGTGTTGGAGACACGTTGGTCTGCCGCGACTGGCAACAGGTCTATACCGCGTTGGATGAGAATTATCAGAACTGGACAGAGTGGGCAAAGGAGTGGAATTGAAGCTTGAAACGGGCCCTGCAGTGAATCTGATTGGCGTTGTTGCCACACTAACATGTTATGATAATACAGATCTGGTTCGCTATGATCAGGGCTGGTTAGATTAGTGCGGTGACTGACTTTCAAGCAGGCTGCAATGGTACACGCTCGTAGGTTTCGAAGCGTCAGGGAACAAGGAGTTGCAGTTTACTCATGGTACACAATGTTACCCCGTAATAACATTTCATTTCTGAGCGCCTCATGGCTTTGGTGCTGATCCCTACTTAGCCCCAGCTAGGCGCCCTCCTGACGATCAGGAGGCGGTCACCAGACTAGTCAACGTTGGAGAAACCTTCCCTCGTTGCCAAGGATAGTCTTACTCTCCCGTATCGAGGCTGCAGGCTTCAGTTCACGGTGAGAGTATAATCCGCGCCGGAGCAACTAGCGACATACCGCGCACAAAACACCGTGAATTCTTTACGGGGGTCTGTTGAAGACAGCATTCGAACGGACAACCTCGGTGTCCTCTGGTTTGGGGGTTGGCGGCTCCCGGACGTGAAACAAAGACTGGGGCATCCTCGGAAAGTTCTAGGAGACCCCAGTATTTGAAGGACGTTGACTTTGAGACGCAACGCGCACATCCAATGCTACCACATTCTCGCTGGATACATTATACTTTGAGCCCTTGTCTGAAAGAACACTGGTTGGTCGTGCGCAGTCTGTATGGCCCATCAGACGATCGAAGAGAGTAACCGAGGAGAGGTGAATATTATATGGTAACGAAGCCTTGGGTAAAAGTCCGTCAAGTAACACCATGTAGCACTCTGTGACATACGCAATCTAGGCGCTGCTATCATAAGAAATTCACAGCATTGAACGGAAATGTAAAGGACCATGGCCCGAAGGGCCATGGTGTGCGATCTATGTGCGAAGAGGGACGCTCGGGCTGTCAGTCCACTCGCCTGTCCGTGGGGCGCTCCTCTCCGAGGATCAGAGCCGGACCATGGAAAACCAACCGCTAGGGCACGAGGCCAGACACGGCCGGCAAAACCTACAGGTCATTCGGGCGCTGAGGCTCCTTTCGGAGATCCCCAGCGCACTTTATCCCTGCCATGCGGTCCCCACAGTGGGATCGCTCTTCACCATCCGTAAAGGATTCGATAAGCGACATAGACCGCACCACAACACCGAAAGTCGACTAGTCAGTGGTAGTCTCGCAACCAGCCTCATGTTCGGGGCTTGAAATCTTGACACCCCGAACCCTGTGAGGCTGTGATCCTACGTCTCGTTACGAGACTGGAAGGTTGGTCGGATCATCTTTATATCTCTCGCGTCAAACAAATGGCTCGACTACGAATTTTGTGGATAAGTTGTGGGCGCAAAGCACAACAGGCACTTTGATATCAAGTATCGTGATGAGTGAGCTCACCAAAGTTCGGGTTATCGGCGCGTCTGTGAAGCAAGTCCCCCTCTTCGTGATAGCTGTCTTCAAAGTTATCTGCGGTAGTCTTTTGGGAAACAGGCTACGCCTGCTTCATCATTAGAAGCACACCGCCTGGCAAAGTCATCAGGCGATTGAGTTATGGCTTGATGCGTCATGGCCGCCATCATGGTGGAGATGAGAAGGGCTGATCAGCGCCGTATAGCATTATCTAGCCGATGTTTTCCATCACAATGTATCAATCACACTGTCCTGCCAATCCAACTTGAATGGGTAAGTGCTCCGAAGCGCATCATTATCACATCTGTTCAGACAGTGAAAGCCTGGCGCCTTTGAGAGCTCGCTCCCCTCAGGAATTAGCACTCCTGTCAGGCTCGGCGCTCGAGCGATGCTGTACTCATCAAGGGCCTCTCGCAGATATATAAATGGTCAGTGAGAACCCCCTCTCACTCCAGTAGAACTTCCTGACCTCTCTTCGCACTTCTTAAGCACCTCGTGAGTCCAATGCTATCCGCAAGCAACTCTGCCTCACTGTCGTTGCATTGTACAGATACAATGCACTTCGTACGGCCTTTGTTCATGACCTTCTTGCTTTGCTCTCTAGCGCTCTCTAAGCCAATAGAGTTTGTGAGACGCGAAGCCTGTGATGATTCTGGGGATGGTACCGGTGTGGGTGTCGTTATTGGTGAGGAATCAATTTCACCTTGCGATGCGTCACCATCCTCTTCTAACTTTGCTTCTCTTTCCTTATGGATGCTTAGGATTAAGATGCGCCTAGTCGGGGCTCAAGCGATGAACAAACTGTTATTAATGGTTATATGAGTGGATGACTCTTTCATGTTGCATCTTCGAGGTAGAGGGGGATCAAAATGTTTTATACTAGTCTGTGTTCGCATTCTCGCTTGTCCCCTTGTTTCTTTCGGGTATCTCCCTCGTACTTAGAATTTCACACCTATTCTTCGGTTGGCACCCGTCTATACACGTTCTCATCCCCCTTCTTCTGAATCGCGGATGAGTCACGGTACCTCTCCAGGCGCGCTCTCTGTTCCCAGCACACAGTTAATATATCATGATGGACCGGGATTTCCGCATCTTTATTTTATCAGCGGGGGTTATATCTGAATGATCTACAGGGCTGTGGGAGCTTATCGTGTAGCTTTCCGTACCTGCAGATCACCATCACATGACGACGGGGAACTTGCGTGCCGTGTGGGTCGGGTTCGTTTTAGGGGCTGCCCCAAGCCACGTGTGGAACAAGAGCAGGCGCTCGGACTTGACACTCGGGGCTTTGTTTCGCGATGTAAGCATCGTTGATTAAATGATATACGTACCTGCGCTGACATTCCTCGGTGAACACAGACTCAAAATTAGCGCTGGGTCCTGGAACGTGTTATGGATTGAGTCAACAGAAGAGAGACGAACAAGAGTGTAGACAGAGAAAATGGATATCATGATTCAAAACCATCACCGGTCACTCTGGCCCATGTTAAACGCCGCCAGAGGTGAATCACAGGTGAAGCCCAAGAAAAAACCAGATCTCACTCATGACGAAGCTCACACCTCCTCCATAACCCGATTCGAAAACCATGTTACGTACGCAGCCTTGGGCAGGACGACGGGCACTTTGACCTGTCCGAGGTTATTACTGCCCTCCTCAAGTTTCATTTGCCGAAAGTCACTAAATGTCCCAGGTCGGACGAGCCGGATGGTCGGTTTGCGGAAGAGCTCGTGCGCAAGGGCCCAAGAAATATTCTTGTTTGATCGTAACAACTCGTCGAGCACACGCTCCGGCGCGAGCGCGAGTTCTGGAACTAGGAACGATGTCCAACGTGAAAAAAGTGTTGCATGAGCAAAAGCGATAAGAAAAAGATACGCGGGGAGCGGTACCGAGCTCGCTGGCGAGCTCGACAAAGAATCCAATCGTGGCAGGGAGACATCGATCGTCGATCGTCGCAGTCCAATCCACCACTTTCGCTAGCATATTCGGACCCACAGAGGACATGGCCACCCTCAACTCATTTTCGGTGACCATGAAATCTGGGAATCGGATGGCCACGCTGCCGAGCGGTTGGTCAGCGAACGCATGTGGGTGTATGAGAACGCTCACTTGCGGCGCTCGACGAATTGGATGATGGGTACGCCATCTGTCGGATCGAACCCAGAGATCTCGACCACGTCGCCGAGACGATACCGCCATAGGCCGTTTTGAGTCGTTAGCACGAGTTCATACTGACTCCCCTGCTCAACTTCCCACTGCGATACTGATCAGCATGGCCCTTCATTTCTCGAGGAGTACCCACGAGTTGTGCGAGGGCACTAATCGAATCACCCTTGTTGATATCCAAAAACTCGATGATGATTTCGCTATTTGTCTTGAACTGGTTCAGCTCGAGTGGGTCGTAAGGAGACCCAATCCAGGACTCCGTACTGCCATAACCAAGAGCACGTATGTCCATGTTGGGACCAAGGAACCATTTAGCCTATGCAGGGACAGTGACGAGATGCAGAGATGATGCATGGATGATAGACCCACCAACGGAACAGACGATGTGAAGGAACCACTGGCAATAGCAGTGATTGAACGCAGGTTCGGCCAAACGTGACTACACCACCCTGGCAGAGAAAACGGACGACCGAGACGGCGCAGCTCCGCCGCACGTTCGGGGTCCGGGGAAATATTCGACTAGTACGTAGTTCAGATTTATACTCTGATATGGATTTTGAAGGCCGGTACAGACCTCCAAGTGATGTCGGACTTCGGCTATCCCATCCAAATCTGGGATAGTGCCCTTCGCAATACAGTCCACCACCATGTCGAATTCCACATCGAGATGGCGGATCATGTCCACAAACGTACTGATGAACACCATGCGCATGGTCTCAAGGGACCTGCTACCGATTGCGAATAGAGCATGTATAAGAAGGAAAGAGCGCTGTTTCCCTATGAATCCAGCTGCATACGGTGCAGCGTGGTCGAGTACTGGAAGGGTGACGAGTCAGCATAACATGGAGGTCGGAAAATTTGCATCATACTGAATGCTCCCATCTTTTCTCCGTCCCTTTTAGGGTCCAGACACAACTCCATCCTCTCAACGGCGGCCGAAACGAGGGTTAGGTAGATTGTGGCGGTGTTATCTTCATCCTCGACATCCATCTGATTGTACTCGAGGTAAATCAAGTACGCTTTGGTGCGTCTCCAGAGAGGGTCAGAAATCGCCCACGATCCACCATCTGGAGATCTAATTTTCGACAACCAGTTGTATTTGGGCAAAGTTTTCGGAAGACCACCGAACGTCGAACTAGACCAGGCAAGAAAATCGGGCAGTCCAGGGGCAAATAAGTTCACTATAGCACTTGCTTTGCATGGTTTTTCGAAAAACCTTGCAAGCAATGGTGCGTATGAGTCATAGGTTGTGAACTGAACTGTTTCTCGAAACGACTGGGAAAGGATGTTATCATCCATCCCATCGACGAGGCCAGCTGTCGCCAGACGAAATGTACAGAGCTCAGGTGCGGTATGAGCGAATTCTGTGTTACAGTTGGCCCTGACTATGTTGGACAGAAGCTCCTCGGTTTGCCACCTCAACTGCTCCAGGAGCGATGGCGGATTAGAGAGAAGGAGATCTGGGGGGTGCATGAGTCGTAGTTTGAGGGTGTGCGGCAGTATGGCGGTCATTTTGCACAGAAAATCCGCAGCGCGCGGCGCGCGCTACTTCTCATTGAGTGCTGTATGTACTTTTCACTGGGCACCACTTTTCGTTGAGCGCACTACATCATACTGAGTGTCCTGTCTTACGCGGAGGCGGTCAAGCACAAACTGTATGAAATGACATACGAGAAAATCTCGGCCAAGTCCCAGGCCCATCTAGTGTCATCGTGGGACCATCATTCAGCAGAGTAATGATCAGAATCATAAAGGGAGGGGGGTCGAACTTGAACGCGAAAGCCAGAAAGGCTGGTGAAATGGCAGACGACGATAGAGTACTGGGTTAACCCCTGGCCCGGGCCCGGGCCAGGCCCGTCGCGGCGGCGGCGGCGACCACACCTAGAAAATAGCAGCCGAGTTCTGTGACGAGATCCCATTGGTCTTACACTCAACCATTCGATAACTTTCCGCCAACCAAATTCGAACACTCAGGGTGAGGTTATTCGAAAAAAGCACCGAAGGGTAGTCCGTACACGGGGGACCGCAGGACGCTCCTCCACATCCGAGTCCGAAAGCCCCTTTTCTCTCCGAGGAAATTGTTCCGCCATCGTTCTCAGCCAGGTGGGGACACGACCTATCTCGATGTAGGCTCAGGATCATCTGTCAATCTTCCATTCAACAACCATCCCAAAGAGATGAGAATCGTAGAAGAGCCGCTTGGCTGGAACTGGCGCACACCCACCCCAAGTACTATGCTGTTTACGTCAACAAGACCCTCACAGACGACACAATAAAGCTGCATTGTCCGTTGGAGCGGCGCGGCTCGTGGCTGCGAACCGGTGTCACAGTGTGGAGGCAACGCAGTATGCAGGAGCAGTGAGATGCCGAGGCGATGTGAGAGGAGAGCAAAGTTCTACCCTCGTTTTGCCTCGTGCGCCGTCCTAACCTGTCCACCCTTGCTTTCGCAGCGTCCGTCTCATTGCCAACTAATAGGGACCCTCGACCATCTGTTGTATACATCGCAAGACACTGCGATAATTTTTATTGTCAAGTCCCGTTCCATCATCGCGATTTTCATGCCTAACGTTCCACTTCCACCCATTCTTTACGCGATTATGTACACGAAGAAAAAGATAAACACTTATTAACTCGTTGAAGAATCTACGCGCCATCTCTCTGTGTCCTGCACAACGACCAGCCTGAGGATACGGCAGTAGGCGACAGGTTCATCACCAGGGCCTATAGTACTATTTCGGGTCAAGTCATTCAAGCCCCTGTCAAGAACTTCCCAACGATCTCAAAGTAACGATCAGGTTCCTCGAAAAAGGCCAGGTGACTGCTTTTTGCAAAGGTCACCCAGCGCACTTTCGGGATCTTCGCAAAGAACGGCTTCACACAAACATCTTGCGCTTCGTCGTCCACCCCGTTCGTGAGAAGTGTCGAGCAGCCGATAGTGTGAATTTGGTCCAAGCAAGACCAATCCTTCAATGTGCCGATGATCGTGAACTCTGACGGACCCAGCCTATTCCACAACGTCAGTGCTACCGAAAAGGTAGGTTCATAAAAGTACCCACATCGTCGAATAAACAGTGGGGTCGGCTTGCATAGCAGCAAAGGAAGTGTTAAGCTCGTCCGGCCACGGGGTGAGTTTGCAAACGTGTTTTGCATAGAAGATATTCATCCCATCCTGATACTCCTTGGCGTCCGTCGTCCCTTCCCTTTCATGCTTTTCGATTGCCTCTCTCACATCCGTTGGCAGCTGCTTCAGAAGTTGACGAGTGCTCTCCACCCAAAGAGCCATGGATGGCGCCGCACTCGCAAGGACTAGGCGTTGTAACCCAGGAGGGTGTCTGTAGCTCACATAGTGTGCCGCGAGCATTCCACCCCACGAGTGTCCGACGAGATCAAAGTTGGCCATGATACCAAAGTGCTCGAGAACGTTATCGAGTTCGTCCATAAAGAGGTCAACTGTCCAGAACTCCTTGGGGACGTCTTTCGGATGAGAGGACTCGCCGATACCGATCTGGTCGTAGAAGATGACTGGTATGTTGAAGCGAGTGTGAAGTTCTCTGAAAGGGAGGACATAATGATGCGAGATCCCAGGGCCGCCGTGCAGTACTACTACGGGTCGAACGCCTGATTTGAGGTCACCAAAGACCTTGTACCATGTCTGGTACGTTTCGCTGCCGACACGAAAGCCTATCTTTCCTGTGCTTCCAGACATCGCTGTAGTGGGTGGTGGCTCGAGGATGAGTTGTGGCGACAGCCACCAAACGTTTCTTATATGCAGTGGATTTATCTGAATATTCTCTGCCTACTTCCTGTTGTGCCAACCTTTTCTGTTTCATGATCCTTGATGGGGTGTGGACTGTTAATTATTACGGTCAGGTCGGCGTTCAAACGTTCACACTGGAAAAAACCCATCAGACAGGTATTTATTTTTGCTTCGGAACCATTTCTGGATCTTCACGTGAACTCTGCTAATATTAGCAGAGTTCACACTCCTAACCTCACATGGGCGTACGTATTGCTGTACAGAACACCCCAAGGTCTGATCCAGGGCTTGGGCTACATGCCGTTTGAGCTGAGCTTGAAACCCATCTTCGTTGGCCCGGATCTTCGAAATGTTCGCCACCGCACCGCCCTCGTTCTTTGTCCATGCGCTTGACAAACGTCAGCGGAGATATGATTGCTCTTTTCATGAAGGCTTTCGTAATGATTCGTACAGTTCGCGGTCAGCGCTCTACAAGCAGCGGACGTGCGGCGCCTTGCGGTGGTTTGACAAGTGACCGCGAGCGGCTCGAGCTCGTCCTACAATTCGCCGTGTGACACTGGTAACCAGAAGCAGAACCCCGCGTCGAAATAGCCTAGACATGTGCGATCTTTTCCCGCTCGAACCCCTTGAACGATACCGTGGACCATATGCAGCAACCCATCTCATCGCCACACGTCTGCATTCGTGCGTGAGCGCCATCATGTAATTACTACTCCTGTGCCACACTTTCCCCATCGCCACACAGCCGCCTCCACTCTCCTGGCACATGCTCGCGGTTTCCCACTACGGCGGCGAGTTCAGCCCGCCAAGCGATCATTTATCTCCCATCGACCAACATTTCAACCCTGGGTGGCTGGAAGAACGGCCGCATCTGAACATTGTTGTCCGTATGCGCCCATAACCCAGCTATGGTTGGTTCCCGGATCACTAAATGCCGTCTGCCGTCCCACCTCGTGGTTCAGACTACCCGGAATAGGGACACAGAAGCTGATGGGCCAGCTGATACGGCGGACTGACCCTGAAGCGTGGACAGACTTTTCCGACGGGCAGTGCAAGCCGACTGACGACACAAAATGCACATGATCATGGTTCCAATCCCGCAACTGCCCAACTTGATAGCTCAAACTTTGACGGCAAAAAATTCTTTCAGGATCTAGGACATCTTGAAGCTCCGCAGTGAGTGGCTAATATCATCGCGATCTGAATCCCAGCATAATATTCACATAGCTTCTATGAGATCATACTTTACAGGATATCCCACACTTCGAGTGCGTGTTATTCAAGGTGAAACTTGAAAGCGGTACCCGTTTCACCCAATTTCCGTGGGTAAAGGGCTCACCCAGGGACTTCAGATCCATAATGTTCGGCGCCGCACTCGCACTCGTTCTCTGCACGCACTTTTGTCTCTTATCTGCAGATGCCAGTGGCATACGTTTGTCCAAAGGTAAAGCGAGGCGATCGTATCCCCCAGACCCACTCTCACTTTGCATCGTCCAAACGCAGACCTGTCGCTTTCGGTCTCGTTTGGAGACCCAGTAGCGATCCGTGTAGACAAAACTGCCCACTACAGCCTTGAGTCGGACGAGGGTAAAGCCGAGTTCGACGCACTCATTCCGCACGGGGGCCACACCGTCGTCCTGCCCGACCCTAGAAACGGCAAACCCGTCACATACACGGTCACCCTTCTCCATCAACTCAAGTGCCTCGGCATCATCCGCGACAACTACAACTCTCGTGAACCCCCATCGCAGCTCACGAAGCATTGCATGAACTACCTGCGCCAGTCGACCTTGTGCAATATCAACACGAGAATAGAGCATTCAGTCAAGCCAAAAGGCAACGCTGTGAGAGGGTACGATGCGGTGTGTCGGGATTGGACGAAACTGTATGATGAAGTAGAGCGGATCCAGTTTGGGGTTGCATGACGATGTTGGATTTCTTGCTTTGAAACCATAGTATTCTCACGTAGCGTTGTAGCCCTTGCGACGCAGATGGGATTGCCTTCGGGGCACCGGCCCCCATGCCCCAACGGCGAATTCTGAAACAATTGAGTACGCCGCCACCGTCCCACGGGTCTGCTCGGGAACATCTCGAATCTCCAGGACTAATCTGATCAAAGTGGGCGCATGATGAGTCCAAGTATAGGAGTGTCTACTCTTTCCTCTTCATTCCTCCCACGCTCTTTAGTAACGACGTGTGCGGCGACGAACTTCCATCGACTATTATGATCACGGCAATTATTCGTGATCATGGTGCAACGCTGTATCCAGGGCCGTGACTCTGAAAGGATCAATGATTGTTCATTCAAGAATAGGAAATTACGCAACTCAAATGCATCAACAGTTGCTGGGGCTAGCTCCGAGGGTGCACCGTGGTGAATCCCCTTGGAACCCGCACGGACCAGCGCCATTAGGACAAACAGACGCCGGTGCCTCCACGTTCTTTAATTATCCTGTGGACATGAGGTAGGTCACAGTCGAGTCCGCTCACTTCTTCTCGTACCTCTAACATGTCGTCCAACTCGACTTGGGTCCCGGATGAAGACTCTCAGACCCTCTTCTCCGAGAGGTGCTGGCTTCAAGGTGTTGTCGTCAGCGCCGTCGCCTACGGGATTACCGTCTCGCTGTACCTTTTGTCTTTCCATCTCCTCACGCGCCAGGAAAATCGTGTGGAATTCAAGAAACGGATACCCTTGTTGATTTACATCACCCTCACCTTCCTTCTGGGTACTATCTTCATGATTTCACTCGCCGCATTCACCCAGATGGCGTTCATCGACGATCGTAATTATCCGGGCGGTCCAAACGCGTTCGAGAACGACATGTTCTCTATCCCTTTGGACAATATGGGTAACGCGGCATTTACTCTGTCTAACTGGTTTTGCGACGCTTTACTGGTCCGTAGTTCGGAAATCATCGAACTAGGCTGTCTACTTGACGACTCACCGTACCATCAGGTGTGGCGTTTCAAAGTTATCTATCAGATGTGCCCAGCTCCTCTCTGGGTCGTGATGCTTTTCCCTTGCCTGATGCTTGCAGGGTCGGTAGGTCAGCACCTCTGTTCCACCCTAAGCTTGTGAGATGGCCTCACAAACGTTACGAAAACGCAGCCCTAGGGATAATGTTCCTCATTCAAGTGTCGACCACAAATGCCTACGTCACGAACGGCGTCAACTTTACGCTACCTTATCTCAGCCTTTCCCTCGCCTTGAACATCATCCTTACGATTGCGATCGTTCTCCGTTTGCTGACCTTTAGATATCGCGTCATCTCGCTTCTGGGACCAAAACACGGGACACAGTACACATCGATCGCTGCGATGATCATCGAATCCGCTGCGCTCTACTCTACGGTTTCCATCACGTTCCTCATTTTGTTCGGAATCGGAAACGCGGTTTCGCAGGTGTTCCTACAGTCCTTGAGCCAATTCCAGGTGAGGCTTGCTTGACTCGAAGACGCTTCTCGTTTCCTTCTCACTCCCAACTACAGACGATCGCCACATTCCTCATCGTGTTCCGCGTCGCACAGGGCAAGGGGTGGAGTGCAGAGACCGCCACATATGTGATGACAGCTCACGACTCGGGGCTGGAAAAGATGCGGTTTGCACCTGGCGCCTCCGTCACGTTGGCAAGTTCCGCTGGGGACACGGTGAAGAACGCTAGTGGTGTGGAGTCCCAAGACCGTCCAAACGCCTCAATGAGAAAAATGTAGTGTAGCGTCGGAAGTTATGTATACCCCCTGGATACCCTACCAGTCAGAGCAGACTGGCATAGTTCTGTTGTACTTCTACGACTTACTATTCTTCATTGGTATCTGTGTATTGGGACTTACGACCGCTTATAAGGCTCTTTGTGGTCTGTGACCGATCGACTCGTACCGCAGTCGGAACATTGGTCAACTGGATATTGTTGAGTACTAGTAGAGAATACGGCAGTGTGCCGTTGCTTGAAACCGATGACTGCACAAAGACGAGCGTGTTGCTGACTACAGCATCCACGATAACCTCAAAGCCAACACCCTTCAAACGTTGAGTGAGCACCAATTCAACTGGGTCGTGGCTCGTGGGCCAGTGTGACCAAAAATTCGTCCAGTCAGTGCAGACTTTTTAGCTGCAAGCTCCACCTCCCGGACCATCATGGCATTCACTTTTAGACTACGAGACAAGTCTTTTTGATCCAACAGCAACAGCTCTTCGAAGGTAATTTGACGACCGGACCTCTCGCTCCCAAAGCAGGCACATCTACAGATGACGGTCCAAACCTGTGCCTTCGCTAATCCGTTACGGTGGTTCCAAGTGATGGGCGGTTGAAACCGAAGAGCGGATATTATGTGGGTGTGATCATTTTTGTAAGTGAGCCTGAGAAGTGCGGACTTCGCGATGCAAACAGTGGCGCCAGCGCTGATACTTTACAGCATCCACCTTGCGGCGGCGGGCAAGGTGATCGATCGCACACGATGGCTGTGCGAGAGTTTTAACTGGAACGAAATCCTTCAGGACCCTGGCAGGACAGGTTTTTCGAGTGAGCGATAGTTGATGTCGATGATGATCGCAATCCCTAATCTACTACATAACGTGCACCAGTTCCGACGTTTTGTGGAGACTCCACCACGATGTTTTTTGCACGCTCGAACTACTATGTCCCTCTACTGAAGGAGAGTCAGCTCGGCCATGGCAATTGCGAATCCTATGACTTCGACCCATCTACCCCCCACGTTGACGAAAAGCAGCGCAAGTCCCAAGCGATTCCGTGGACGCTTGTTGTAGTTATCATGTGCACGCTTCTCAACGTCGCACTCAGTGTCTTTCCTGCGGTGCTCAGCCCAAGGAAAGAGGTACCTCAGGCTGACACACTCATCACAAGGCAAAACATCCACCTCCTCCGCCGACCCAACCAATACATCGGGTTTGATGAGATTCAGCGGCCTACTCCCCCTGTCAGTCGGCAACTGACCACATACCCTATTCTGCTCAGCTTGGTGGACGCTGCATCCCCAGACACTGTGTTCGAAGACGATTTTGCCAAGGGAATGTTCCATAGTGGTACCATCACGCCTGATGATAGAAGAGTGCGCGTTACGTCCACTGTGAGTCCATTCGGATCTCGAGTTTCAAAGTCGATTCATTTCTCTGACGCAACACGTGCAAAGGTGTCGACCATCATTCAGTTCCGCGCAATTGACTGGGGAATGGAGATTTGCGAGCTCCACGTAGACCTTCCGGAGTCCTTTGGTCAGGAGGGCCACTCTGGTTCGCTCGCACTGTACCGCATCGACTCCACGATTCCGTTGGACACGTCTTCCCTTTCATACAACACCCGCCCCCGTCGTATCGCCAAGCTTGGAAATATTCCATTCGGAAACGTGACGTGGCATAGGAAATTCAACTGCGCCACGGACGAGGTACTTTCATTCGAGCTCAGCTGCCTTCCATTAGTGGAATCGGGCGGTGATTCCAACTGCTTCGTGGAGTGGGTACAAATTAAGGATGCAGTTCCTGGTGAGCCATCCCATCAGATCAGGTTGTCGATTTGATGTAATGCTGGGTTCTCATGGGCGTTTGCAGCCATCCACATGGTGCAACATTCAACCATCTGATCCGATTTCCGCTCTTTTGCCGGAGCGGGGATCAACGTTTCGACATTCAAGCTAGGGCGGAGTTAGAGGTGGAAACGAGTTTATGTTACGTATACTAGTGCTACCCGTGACGGTGTATTTTGTATTGCTTATCCGTGTCTGAGGCAGCTGTCTTCTGCGAGACAGACTGCCTGAAAGTCGGTCACTGTACTAATTTACTCTGACTATAGCACACCAAAGGTGTATTATCATACCGTATTACAGTTAGTGTGGCAACAATGCATCGGATTCACTGTGGGGCCTGTTCTAAGCTTCAATTCCACTCCTTTGCCCACTCTGTCCAATTCTGATAATTCTCGTCCATCGCAGTATAAACCTGTTGCCAGTCACGGCAGACCAACGTGTCTCCAACACGTTCATTCTCGAAATCCCTCTCCATAAAGTCTCCCAGTTCAAGCGTATCCGCCGCCTGACACAACAGCGTTTGCCGCAGATAATTGAAGCAATGATGCAGGTGCTCGTACCCGGCGTAGGTATCATTCCGGTCGTTCAATGCCCTCTGGATTGACCACAAGCAATGGAAATGGTGCCAGAACACCATGGTGAACACCCTATGATCTGGGCCGAGACGGGTACGTCCGGCCTCTCTGGGGGCTGTAACGAGCTTGTCCCACTCCATCTGGGCGATGGGATCAGACCCGTTGAACGGGAGATGGATGGTCTCGTGGAGAGTCATGGCGACTGGACCGCTGGAGATGTCCAATGGTAGTTGAAGTGGATAATCGTCGCCGCGATAGCTGTATCTTGCAGGCTCTGATGTGTATGATGGGGATGAGTCAGTGGATCGTGGCAGTAGATTATAAAGGGACTTGCGGGCTGCTGGCTGCTTTGAGGACCATCTATTGATACAACTCCAAGTCGTAACGAGAAGATTGACGGCGAGAAGAATTTTGTAGGTGAGGTTCATCCGGGATGAGGCTTGGAAGTGTAAAGTGCAGCGGAACTTTGATATGACATCCGCCGGGGGCGTTAACGCGTTTCAGAAACAAGCTCGTTTCTTGTTGTGGCAATGCCAGTGTTCTTTGGACATCCGATCACGGTGAGTGCACTGGTCTTTTGGGAATTCACAGGTCGCGCCTGTGCTCAACTCGCTTGAAGAAGGGCCCGTCTCGGGTTTTGTACCGAGGAAAAGTCCCGGGCCAGCGAGTAACTTTAATCGGAGATGTAAATCAATGTGTACCCTCGACGAGGAGCTGTACTGACAGCGATGGGGATAGAAACTAATACTGTCAACTCTCTGGCATACCCCTTCGGAGACTCATCCAACACAAGAGCGACAAGAACTTATTTAGATACCTCAGTGGGTATGACCTCTAAATTGCCTGTAAGACATACCTCGTTAACGGGATGGTGGTTTGGCTGCCGGTGCTTCCCAAAGGATTTTGGGGTATAACAGAGTTGAGTGCATTAGCGCGGATTCAATAGCGAAACACCTCCCGAACGTCGTCGACGATCGGGAGTTTGCGTCTACTTCAGGCCTCTCCCCAAGGGGTGAAAAATGTTTCCGAGAAGATCTCACGATAAAATAGTGAGTCTCCCAGTAAATTTACTCGGCCGCTTCGGGACCTTACTCTTTCAAAGCGGTTGGTGCATACTAATCTGATATCCCCCATTGAATCATTCTTGGCATCCAGGACTCGGCGTGCGATAAGACACATGAACGGGTCCGAAACCCCTGCCATAGTTCCTCGTTGTCTGCATCTACCTTTCTCGGTGGTTTTCGCTCTGGGTGCACAACCGGTCGTACGGCGCAAACATAGCGCGGGTCTTATTTCCTGGAATTTCCAACCCGATACCCGACAGCAACAAGAAAGAGCTCTTTGAGTCCTATCTATTTGATACAACATGATAGTCTTCCACCAATAATAACAACTTGTCCGTTGCTGGTCCAAAAATTAGGCGCATTTGTCTTCTAAGCACTCATAAGGAAAGAGAAGGTCAGAAGAGGAAGGTGATGGCATCACAAGGTGAAATTGATTCCTCACCAACACTGACATCCGGACTAGAAGTCGAACACGACTCTTCAAATCCCAATGGCTTAGAGAGAGCTAGGGCGCAAAGCAACAAGGTTATGAACAAGGGCTGCACAAAGTGCATTGTATCTGTACAACGGAACAATAGTAGGGCATTGCTATTTGCGGGCAGCATCGGACTCACAAATTTCTTTGCGAGAAGGAAGGGTCAAGAAGGTCTACCGGAGTGGTGGGGTTCTTGCTGACTATTTATATCTGCGAGAGGCGTTTGATGGGGCCGGTACGGCATTGCTCGAGCCAGCCTGACCAAAGAGCAACTCAGTACTAATTCGTGAGATCTCGCCAAGGGACTATTCAAAGCCTTTGCGCCAGACTTTCACAATCCGCACAGGTATGATAAAGATGCACTTCGGGGAACTTAACCATTGGATTGGTAGGATGTGATTGGTACGTTATGATAGATTTGTGCAGAAGGTCATTTGTGTTCGGAATCAAATAAAGGTTAAACCCGTTCTTCGGGCATCAGGATTCCTCGGACCAACACCATTAAATAGACCCCTTGTGGAAAAGCGTGGGGTGGGGGAATCTTGAAGTTGGGGGGGAAGGGGAAACAGTTTACTTGTGGTGCTCTCAACACGTGGGGTATCACTGGCGTAATCCGCTCGTTTATTCCGCATCTGCGTTCGCTTGATCACCATCCCCAGCGACAGCGCGTGGTGGAGGGAGTCATACCATAGTCGCAGGCCACGAGGATGTGGCAATACGAGAACAATGCCCCGCGATCGTGAGGTGCGATCAAGTCACACAGAGGCCAGTCAATAGCTTCTCCTATCCCGTGTCTGTTGCGTTGAGACCCCTACTATTAGTCTAGTGTGTCCATATTATGCCTCGTGTCGATTCAGACTTAGACTAGTCCCATCGAAGGTTGATCGAAGGTACGAGTAGCCCATGGGCATGAGGCTAGATAATACTATTGGCAGAGGCGATCAGCTGCTCTGCTCCGTGAAATCTCCACATTGAGGGGAGCCAGCCGCATCGCTGCATAATTCAACCACCTGGACGGGTGTACTTCTGATGGTGACGCACGCGTGGCTTGTTTTCCCAAACGGCGACTACAGATGCGGCTAGGACGGTCCGACTCACGGACCCAGGCGGATCACTTTCCCTCAGGGCGCATGCCCGGCCGGCTTTCGTCCACCGGACGGATCAACACGTCGCCTTTCCCACGACCTAGAATTCCCGCACTAATCAATATTGCGCAGACTCTGAGTCGCCGCATGATCACAGATATCAATCAGTTCGTATTCTTTCCGATATCGACCGAGAACGTGGCAGCGTTGAGTGCGCGCGTTGCGTTTCCTCAAAGTCGACATCTCTACTCAGCGACCCTCCAGAGATGCCCAGTCTTTAGTACCAGCTTCGCGTTGGGAACCGCTAATCCCCAAACCAGAGGACACCGAGGTTGTACTTTTGATAGCAGGACAATGGTTGCTGTCTTCAACAGACCCTTGCAAAGAGCATTCCCTTGGAATATGAACGCCCACTTGTCGAGAATGTCCTAGGGTTCAAGGGGTTTTGTACGTGGTATGTCGCCAGTTGCTCCAGTGTGGATTGTACTCTCACTGTGAACTGAATTCTACAGCCTCGATACGGGAGAGCAAGATTATCCTTGGCAACAAGGGAAGATCCGTTTTCTTGGTCGTCAGGACAGCACCAAGACCATGCGACGTCCGCGCGGACAGAAACGTGATTACAGGATTAACGTTGCACGCCACGAATAAACCGCAATACATTGTTTTTTGGCATTGGCGTTTCGGAACCTACGAGTACCACCGCAGAGGATATCGTCGACAACGGCCGGTGCGTAACAGTTCCAAGGGTTGATTGTGCATTGCCGACAGCTCAGTAAGAACCCAATGATAGTCCTTGACATCGGTCTCTCTCCGATGCGGTGCGTCCAGTCACATTCCACCTTAACGGAATGAATATTTTGAGCGGGATAAGCGATGGGATGATTCCACGATGGTGAGTTGCAGGACTTTCTTTGGTTTTTCGGTGGCACATTCTACGATAATGGATCCTACAGTGAAACACCTCCCAAACGTGCCCAGATCGGGAGTTTGCACTGCGCTCTGCCGTGTACCTCGGGCCTGCCCAAGGGGTAAGGAATACCTCTGAGAAGGTCTCATGTAAATTGTGATAAAATGCCAGTGGTGAGTCTCCCAGCAAATTTCCTTGGCCGCTTCCTTCTCTTTCAATTTCAAAGTAGTTGGTACGTACTAATTTGATATCCCTAAATGATTCGTGTGAACGGCAATGACTATCATTTGTGACACCGCAGAGTGACGGTATAGTACTACCCACTTGTGTTGGCCAAGATCACATCAGCGCCTGGAGGGTCTGAGGCAGTTCACGAAGTCGCTGGACTGCACAGCGCAGGCTTCTCGGCGCTGGGCTTGGCACCCGGGACACGGTGCGCAATAAGACCCATGAACGGAGTCCGAAACCTCTGCCATAGTTTCCTTGTTGTCTCCATTTACCTTTCTTGGTGGGTTTCGCTCTGGATGCGCAACCGGTCGTATGGCGCGATCATAGCGCGGGTCTTATTTCCTGCACACCACCACCCTGAACTTGCTATTGACCAAGAACCGTGTGATGCCCGTTGATAAAATATAGCCACGAGGATTCCGAGTAGGTGGGACTGGCACCCGAGACATGGAAATCACGATCCACCATGATTTATTAGGTGTATGCTGAGAACAGAGCGCGCCCCGGAGAGCCGCGATTCAGAAGGAGAATATGGTTGGCCGAGTGACAACCAAAGAACAGGTGTGAGGCATGAAGTTCCAACTTGATAACATTGGTATAAGACAGCAACAAGGAAGAGGAAACAAAGGAGAATGCAGACCAGCGCAAAACCCTTCGAGTCCTATCTATCTGATACAACATGATAGTTTTCCACCAAATAATAACTCGTCAGTTGCTGGGGTCCAAAAATCAGGCGCATCTTGCTTCTAAGCACCCGCAAGGAAATGGAAGAAAGGTCAGAAGAGGATGGTGATGGCCACCACAAGTGAAATTGATTCCTCACCAACAGTGTCATCCAGATTAGGAACCGCGCATAATTCACGTCTCACAAACTCTATTGGCTGAGAGAGAGCTAGAGCGCAAAGTAAAAAGGTTATGAACCAGGGCCGCACGAATTGCATTTTATCTGTACAATGCAAGAACAGTAAGCCATTGCTATTTGCGGGCAGTGTTGGACTCACGAATTGCTTTGCGAGGAGGAAAGGTCAAGGACAAGAAGGTTTACTGGAATGAGGGGGGATTCGTGCTGACCATTTATATCTGCAAGAGGAATTTGATGAGTACAGCATCGCTCAAGCAGCACAGCCTGACCGGAGGTAATTCGTGAGGGGTTGCGAGATCTCGCCAAGGGACTGTTCAGGTCAAACCACAGCTAGATAGTGCTATGCAGGGGCGATCAGCGCTCAGCGCTCAGCTCTGCTGAGTCTGCTCCGTGAAATCTCCACCATAATGGCGGCCGCATCGTTGCATACTAATTCAAATACCTGATGTGACCTTGCCAGGCGGTGTGCTTCTGCCAGTGATGTGGCGATGCAGGCGTGGCTTGTTTCCAAATGGCTACCGCAGATTAGAAGGCTCCATCTATCTAGACGGGTACGCGGATCGTTCTCCCTCAGGGCGCGTGCCTCGGGTTTTCGCCCACCTTTCCCACGACCTCGCGAGTCCTACACAGGCGCATGGTCACATAGTTCAGTTCGTGTTCCTTCAGACAAGGCCAGGAAGCTTACAACGTATCAACCGAGAACGTGGTACCATTGGATGCACGCCGTTGCGTCTCCCCAAGGTCAATGTCCTTGCCCAGCGACCTTCCAGAGATGCCACTGGCTTCGCATAGGGAACCCCCAATCCCAAAACCAGAGGACGATGACGAACAGGTACTGTCGGCAGCAGGACAGCAGATGCTGTCCTCAACGGACCCTTGCAAAGAACATTCTTTTGGAGTAGGCGCCCACTTTTGGGGAATGTCCTCGGATTCAAGCAAGCTTGAGCGACGAAAGAAAATCTTGCTAAAACAACGCTGCCTACCCTTCCATTTTTTTTCAATGGCATAACTTTTAGTGCGTGAGTTGTACGTTGTACTGAATCAAGAAAGCGGTCTCACGCGAGAAGACCACCAAAAGCGCCTGCCACAGTTGCAGCGGAGGTGAATATCGCGATACGCTTCGCCAGCTCAGCACGCGGATACCACAACGAAACGTAGTATGTCATGCCCGGGGACAGCTCAGATTCTGCCAGGCCAAGGAAAATTCGGGCCCTGTACACGACCGAAACCAGTGTCAGTGATCATGGTCCATTATTCTTCAAACGCTTACTCAAGGAGTTGAGAATATGTCTTCACAAGACACGTCAAGATCGTGACCAGACCCCAGGCAATCATGAGCGCAGGGACTATATCATGCATGTTGGATGAGCATTCGAAGCCGCGCTGCAAAGCTGATTACTGTACTCCATCGAGACGGTCGAATCAGCTTTAGGACGACAATCCTATGAATATTGTTGGTTCACGAATCACATATCAAATATACGTCGCATCCACTCACGATGGAACTTGTCCTAGGATGTACGGAACCTAATCAAGTTTTAGTCATACCAGGTCATACGCCGACATGCAAAGAAAATATAGATACGCACAAGGAAGATTGCGCCAACAGTATTGTATCTACGACCAACAAGGTCCAGGTCTGTCGACATGCCTGCAATTTTGGCGTTGCCTGAAAGCTAGCGTAAGAGGTATGGGACGTTCAAGACGTAGAATAGAGCTCGTCGATATTACTGCGGTCATATTGCCAGTGTCGGTGGCATCTATGTCGATGCCAACTTTTAGATTGTCAGAGGGGAATTTGGGCATACCAATAGGTCAAAGCCGTGTGAATGGAGTGGGCTCCAGTACCGCGGCTGGGTATCTGGTATCTCAGGTAGTATTATTTTCTGAAACGGGATATGGCCCGAGTACGTTTGGGCCGTGTTCCCAAGGCCAACGCTCAGCGCTCATGTACGGCAGTTCACACACCGGAGTCCCTTGAGCACGCAGAGCCGATATTGATATTTCCTTCACGACTGGACCGAAGCGTCACGGTGTGCCTCACTTGAGTTGACATAATGGTACATAGTAGTGAGGAGTCGTAGTACGTACCACAGCGAGACATTTACAAAATATGGGTTGACGAGTTGGAGGAATGGATCGGCGAACAGAACGCTTACCTCAGCAGCACAGCTTGTAATTGTTGTTGACGGCCGAAACTCTTTGGATTCGCTTCTAGTGGCACCGAAGTACTTCAAGTTTGTTACTCCTGGCATTCCCCCCGCGCGGCGGCGCCACTCACTCGACCGATCGTGATCAGAACGCTGGAGGCTTTGATCACGGCACCATTCCTATTTCATCATCTCACCGCTCGTCCTCTCAAATATTGCACTCTTAGCTGAACATAGTACAGCTTCCTCAGTCGACGTAAGGAGCTTTATTTGGGTCATCGGAACTGGCTCTAAGTTAGTAAGTATCTAATTTTTGCAAACTTTTCTGACCACGTCTCAGGTGTAACCACGAATTGCATCACAAGTTGCGCCGTTCCCAAGTGGAATATTTCACGGAAGCGAATAAAAGTTGGCATCTTTGTGTCTCTTCTGTCAAACAAATGTGTCGACCAAGAATTTTATAGGAAGGTTTCATCCGAGGCGACGCTTGTAGGCGCAAAGTACAAGTTGCACAACAGAGCTGATACCTAATTGCTGAGCTCGCCGTTATTGCGTCTGTCACTTGAAAGCAAGTTCCCTTCTCAGGCTCGTCGTGACAACGGCCTCATACCTGTATCATCATCAGAAGCCCACCGCCCGGAAATGTTATGTACTATGGAGTGATGGCCGCCGCACAGTGGTGATTTCATGGAGAACAGCTGATCGCAGCTCCGTATAGCTTTAGTTGGCTAATGTTTGACTTCCATTCAGTTCCGAACACAGGTGGCCTGCCGTGCAAGTCTGTCGTCATGTATCCTACCGATTCAGTGGGGTAGGCGCTCCGCAGCGCGTCATATCTGTGCGGAAAATGAATGCCCCGGGCCGGCGCTGTTGAATTAGTGCCATGTTGCTTCCCGCTCAGGCTAGGCCGCCCGAAGATGCTGTACCCATCAAAGGCCTCTCGTGGATATAAATGGTCAGTAAGAACCCCTCCAGTAGAACTTTCTGACTATTCTTTGCATTTTCAAAGCAGTTCGTGAGTCCAACCCATTCTACCCAGAAATGGTATCGCCTCACTATCTGTTATGTTATACAGATAAAATGCACTTCATGCGGCCGTTGCTCGTAACCTTTTTACTTTGCGCTCTAACGCTCTCTACGCCACTAGAGTTTTTGGATCTTGGAGAGTGCGCGACTCCTAGTCAGGATGACGTTGTTGGTGAGGAATCAATTTCAGCTTAAAATGCGTCACCATCCTCTTCTGATCTTGTTTCTCTTCCGTGCTTAGCAAGGGATTGCGCCTAGTCTGGACTCGGGCGATGGTCAAGCCGCTATTATTGGTTGGGTGTGTGTAAGACTCTTTCATGTTGCATCCCCGAGGTTTTGTACTAGTCTGCATTCTCACATGTATCCTCTTCCTTGTTGCGTTCGGCTATCTTGCTTGTAGACGGTTGTTTCTTCAGTTGCCACCACTCGTCCAACCACGTTCCTGTCCCTCCTTCTGAATCGCGGATGCCATGGTGCTTCTCTAGACGAGCGCATTCTCTGTTCCCAGCCCACACCTTGCAAATAATGGTGGACCGGGATTTCCATGCCTTTGGTGTCAGTCCCCCTACTTGGAATCCTCGAGGCGCGTGTTCCGGGCGTGTGTCTTTATTGTACCAGCCGTCGGTCAGTGATGTGCAGCAGACAAGACTTGCACTCTGATAGCGTCGTAGGACTGGTCGTGCATCTGCACGCTGGACCGGGGTCACCGGGATGGGCTGCTCCCACTCTCAGGAGAGCTCCCGCCGCAGGACGTGGAAGGAAGGAAGCAAGGATGGATGATGACTAAGTACGGACACACGGACTATGACCTACGAGGACTCCAGCCGCTAGGACTCCCGCCACTCCCTACGGGGACTCGGATTCAGGCCCTTGCCAGACCTCCCCAGTACAACGCAGATCGAGTTCCTATCAACGAAAAAGTCAGTGCAGACCACCAAAGGCAGTGGGGGTATATGTATGATCGCGTTTGCAAGCACATCGAATTTTTATATAACTTCCGCGGGCCCGGCAGGTGACTCATCATGAAAGCTGGAGTGTCGGAACGCCTTTCCTCTGCATCCATCTTGGCCGGTCGAGCAATCGTCTTGTTTCTGAGTTTGCGTAATGGGCAAGGACCATGCGGTGACTCGGCAGCGGCCGTGCCACGGTTTCTCCTAGAATCTCAGATCGTTTGGTTGGAAGAGAGTCGTTCCTTGACGACGGCCTGTGAAACAAGGGGCAACTGGTTCGAGTGATACTTGATCAGAGTCCAGCCAGCCCGCCAGTGCCCGTCATTGTCTCACCGGCCCACATCCTAACTTTAATGGAGTCCCACGGTCTTCCTAGATTCGCAGAATTTGGTTGTTTACTGTGTGTACATATTGACAGGATGCTAACAGGTGGTGTACCAAAGTATTCGTTTCTCTTCAACAGACTGACCACTCTGGCAAAGTGTCATTTAACGATTGACAGTTAGCTGCAGATAACCCCAAGTAGACCATTCGAGACGACGCCCAACAGTACCACCGCACGCTCGAAGCGGGCGGCCGTATCCCGAGTCCCGGCTAGGCGCACGCTGGTTCTAATCGCCAACATGATGTCAGAGGACGATCACCGTACATTAGAGGGGATCGGTCCCTCACCGATAGTGGCATCAGAATCAGCAATGGCACATGCAAAGGCAGACCTTACGTCTACTGGCGCAGTGAGAGCTGGAGTACAGAGCCAAAAAGCTATGAGCAAGAACCGTGCAAAATTCATTCTGTCTCTGCAGTGTGACGATGGCCGGACTTTGCCGTTGACACGAATCGTTGGGGGGATATCAATTAGTACGCACCAATAACTTTGAAAGAGCAAGGGAGGATCAGAGTAAATTTACTGAAAGACTCACTGCTGGCCATTTTATCATGGTATGCGTGAAACACTTTGTCCCGGAGGCAGTTTACCCCCTGGATAGGCCCGAAGTAGACGGCAGAGCACAATGCAAACTCCCGATCGGCGCACGTTCGAGAGGTGTTTCACTGTAAAATGCATCATTATGGAATATGCCACGGAACCGAAAAAATGTCCCGGAACTAATATAGTCGATTCTCTTGTAACCAAAAGGACTTCGGGCAGCACCGACCGCCAATCCAACATCCCGAAAGGGACTGGGAACACAGGCAGTTGAGAGGTTGCACTACAACCTACCCACCGAGTAAAATTTCGCCCTTCTTGCATTGGATGTCTCCGGATAGATACAAGAAAGTTGACTGTAGTAGCTTCTAAATTTAGCTCAGTGGCCAACGCCCGCTCGTCGAGGAAATCCTTTTACACATTTATATCTCCGATCAAAGTTACTTGTGGGTTTCTTGCGGCGAGATGGCAACTGTCAGGTGTGACCTGTTTCGCAAAATACCACCACAATCGGATCCAAGGAACATTGCCACAACGAAAAATGAGCTACAAGTTTCAGAGGTGCGTCAATGATAACGATGGCTCCAGCCATCACGGGAACGTTGGGATCGAGATATCAAAAGTTGACGTTGTACTTGACGCCTACAGCGAGTCTGCATCACGGATGACTTTCCTACAAAATGCTCGTCGCCCTCAATCTTCCCGTCACGATTTGGCGATGCGTCAATAGACAATTCTCAAGGGAGCAGCCAGCGGCCCGTAAGCCACATTACAAGATATCGGAGTATTTCAGAATCTGGACCACCTAGTTGACTATTTCCCCGGAACGAACGTGTGGCGAAGCTGCGCCATCTCGGTCGTCCGTATTCTCAGCCAGGGTGGTGTGGTCACGTTCGGCCGGACTTACGTTCTGTTGCTAGTGCTTCCTTCGCATCGTCTGTCCCACTGGTGGGTTTATCATCCATGCATCATCTCTGCATCTCATCAGTGTTCCTGCATAGGCTAAATGGTTCCTTGGTCCCAACACGGACATACGTGCTTTTGCCATTTGGCTATGGCTGCACGGAGTCCTGGATTGGGTTCCCTTACGACCCACTCGAGTTGAACTAGTTCAAGACAAGTAGCAAAATCATCATCGAGTTTTTGGATATCAAAAAGAGTGATTCGATTAGTGCCCTCGCACAACTCGTGGGTGCTCCTCGAGAAATGAAGAACCTTGCTGATCAGTATCGCGGTGGGAAGTTGAGCAGGGAAGTCAATATGAACTCGTGCTAACGACTCAAAACGGCATATGGCGGTATTGTCTCGGCGACGTGGTCGAGATCTCTGTTCGATCCGACAGATGCGGCGTTCCCATCGTACAATTCGTCGAGCGCCGTAAGCGGGCGTTCTCTATGCCCACACGCGTTCGCTGTCCAATCGCTTGACAGCGTGACCCTCCGATTCCCAGGATTCATGGTCTCCGAAACTGAGTTGAGGGCGGCCATATCGTCTGTGGGTCCGAATATGCTCGCAAAAGTGGTGGATTGGACTGCAATAATCGACGCGTCCCTGGTGCGATTGGATTCTTTGTCGAGCTCGCCAAGTGAGCAGGGTATCGCTTCCGGTGTATCTTTTTCTTGTCACTCTTGCTCGTGTAACACTTTTTTTTCACGTTGGACATCGTTCCCGGTCCCCGATCTCGCACTCGCGCTGGAGCGTATGCTCGACGAGCTGTTACAATCAAACAAGAATGTTGCTTGGACCCGAGCACAACAGCTCTTCCGCAAACCGCACATCCGGCTCGTCCAACCTTGGACATTTAGTGGTTCGTTATGAGTGAGTTCTGGCTTTCTTGGGCTTCCCCTGTGATTCCACATGGGTCAGAGTGACCAGTGATTGTTTGAATTATGATACCGTTTTTTCTCCGTCCATATCATATCCGCTCTCCGGTTTGAACCGCCCGTAATCAACTAGGCTGCCCCAAACACGGATTGGCGACTACAGGGTTGGACCTCCTGCCAGATTTAGAAACGAGAGACCTGAAGGACTGCGTACGCCAAATTACCTTCAAGCTTGGTTGACGTCGAATTAGAAAGACTTGCCCCGTAGTCCGAAAGTGAAAGCCGCGGCAACGGCCCGGGCGGGAGGTTTGCAGCATGATCGTAAAAAAAGTCCGCATTGATGCTAAGGTGGATCGGACAGATTCTTTGTCAGTGCTCGGCGACCCAGTTGAATTGGACGAGTAGATCGGTTGTACCCCAAGGAACCCAACCCCTCAAGTTGCAGAGAAGTATAACAGAACTACGCAAGTCTACTCTGATTGGCTGGAAGCTTCAGAAGGTAACATAGACAACGTCTGACGTTACACTGCATTCCTCATTCAGACACGTCCACGGTCTTGGAACTCCCCACTCGCGTTCTTCACCACATCCCCGGAACTTGCCAGCGTGAGAGAAACGGAAGGCGAGGCAAACCGCAACTTTTCAGACACCAAAGGATCCGAGCTCCTAGCTGTCATCACTTGTGTAGCTGTTTCCTCAGTCCACCCTTTACCCTGCGCGACGCGAAACACGATGAGTAGCGTGGCGATCGTCTGCAGTTGGGAGTGAGGAGATACAGTAGTAAGCATTTCCGAGTTGAGCAAGCTTTACCTGGAATTGGTTCAAAGTCTGTATGAACACCTGCGAAACCGCGTTTCCGACCCCGAACAAAACGAGGAACGTGACAGAAACTGCAGAGTAGAGTGCAGCGGATTCGATGATCATCGCAGCGATCGATGTGTACTGTGTCCCATATTTTGGTCCCAGAACAGAAACGATGCGATATCTAAAGGTTAGCAAACGGAGAACGATGACAATCGTAAGAATGATATTCAAGGCGAGGGACAAGCTGAGATATGGCAACGTGAAGTTGATGCCCTTGGTGACGTAGGGATTTGTGGTCGAAACTTGAATGAGGAACATGATCCCCATGGCTGTATTTGCGTAGCGTCCGTTAGGCATTCTCACACGCTTAGGATAGAACAGAGGCGCTGACCTACCGACCCTGCAAGCATCAGGCAAGGGAAGAGTATCACGACCCAGGTAGGAGCCCGGCACCTTTCATATATGACTTTGAAACGCCACACCTGACGGTACAGTTAGTCGTCAAGTAGACAGCCTGATTCGATGGTCGGTGAAGTACTGACCAGTAGAGCGTCGGACAACCAGTTGGACAGAACAAAGGCCACGTTTCCCACATTGTCCACAGGGATGGAGAACATATTATTCTCGAACGCGTTTGGACCGCCCGGATAATTACGATTGTCGATGAACGCCATCTGGGTGAATGCGGCGAGTGAAATCATGAAGATAGTACCGAGGAGGAAGGTAGCGGTGATGCAAATCAACAGGGGTACCCGTGTCTTGAATTCCACACGATTCTTCTCGCGCACGAGGAGATGGAAAGACAAAAAGTAGAGCGAGAAGGTAATCCCGTAGGCGATGGCGCTGATGACAACACCTTGAAGCCAGCACCTCTCGGAGAAGAGGGTCTGAGAGTCTTCACCTG
This sequence comes from Boletus coccyginus, assembly GCA_025782845.1. NCBI lineage: Eukaryota > Fungi > Basidiomycota > Agaricomycetes > Boletales > Boletaceae > Boletus > Boletus coccyginus. Next base: position 10,672 of record JAHZSR010000059.1, on the reverse strand, counting down.
GGACCCAAGTTGAGTTGGATGACATGTTGGAGGTACAGGAAGCGGACTCGACTGTGACCTACTTCATGACCAATGGATAAATGAAATATATATATATTGAGGCGCTGGTCCGGGCGGAAGCGGGATTCGCCGCCGGTGCACCCTCGGCCGCCGTGGGGCTCGGGGCCAGCCTAGCAACTGTTCTGCGGTGGTTGGAGTTGATTGTAAGTTCTTATTCCTGAATAAATAATGGTACCTTTCAGAGTCGTGGATATAGCGGTGCACCACGATCATGGTTACCCCAGTCGTGCCGCATACGTTAAGAGTGGGAGGACCGAAGTAGACAATCCGATAATGGGACATTAGACCACGCCGCATGGCCCCGCCGGCCCAGCTCAGTCCTGGAGATTTGAGATGTTCCTGAGCAGATCCCCGATCAGCCCGCAACGCATCTACTTACTTGTTTGTTTCAGGCTGTGGGAGCGCTGCCGCGCTGGTCGTAGGCTTCTCGTCCACGAAGATCTCCATCGCAACGGCGCGTGAGGCTACCACGATACTATGTGGTATAGCGTTCTCAAAGTAATATGAAGTGAGCAGTTTAGTATCGTCAAAATTTAGCCCCAACTTGAAACTGAATCCACTCTACTTCATACAGTTTCGTCCCATCCCGTCAAACGGGTCGTACCTTCTCACATCGTTTCATTTTGGCCCGACCGAATGAATGCTCTATTCCCGTGTCGATATTGATATTGCAGAAGGTTGACTGGCGCAAGTGATGGAAGCTTAGGGTGGGTCTGGGAAGAACGAGTGCAACGCCGAAGATTGTGGATCTGGAGCTCTTCCATGAGCCCCCTACCCACGGAAATTGGTTGAAACGCGTACCGCTTTCACGTTTCAGTTTCAACTTGAATACACACCTGAAATGCGGGAGGAAATGCGGGGTATCCTGTACAGTGCCATCTCAGGGTCTGAGGAACCTCGGCGATTTGGTTGTAGATACATGCGTTCGTTGCTGAGCGCTGAGCACCGATTAGATTGTCGGTTGCACGTGGCAAAATCCAGGGCCGATTCTGAACCTGAACGACGAGCCCATACATGTCATGGTCTGCAAAACTAGGGTGATGTCAGTGTCAGCTCTATTGGAATTCTGCAGAGAAATTCACATCATGACATCGTATGCTGCGCGATGCTGAAAACCCTGACCCTTTCCTGCGCGACAGTATCACTTCGCAAGGACAGGGAAATACTCGTTTTCACAGAAATGAGCGACGTCGATGGTGTTTCTGGAGGGAATAACCTCATCGTTCCGAGGCCGGAAGAGCGAAGACGGTCTTCGAAGAGCTCTGCATGAATCTTCGCCATGCGCACGAACTTGACGAGGAGAAGTTTGGTGCTACTGTCTATACCTGCACACACAGAGGAAGGCCAAACCATATGTGGTATGTATTTGCAGCGCCAATAACAAAATCCTGCAGGACGTGGGAGATGCATTACCAGGTTTTGTCAAGTCGTAAGCCAGTAACTCGAGTTCCCGACAAATGATGCATCAGTGCAACACACTGGATTGCACGCGCGTGCAGAACGACTGACATGGAAGCCCCCTTGTTTTTCTGTTTCACGAATCTTGCCGTAGTGGGCAAGTTACTGTCTGATAACCGCAAAGTTTGCTGTATAGAAAACGGGACGACGACAAACAACACGGGATAGAAAGTCAAATCCCCAATAAGAATACGACTCAAAAGGCACCAACGTTGTTGGGGTGAGAGGATTCAGGTGCAAGTGCGAGGCTGTTGAAAATTGACTGGGATAAAAGGAATGCATGGAGGAAGAAAATTAAGAGGCGATGATCAAGTAGACAACCTGAGCCTGAGTGAACCGTACCTGTATGTACACTCCAGTAAATAACACCAAGGTCACTTAGATTCCCCATTGTTGATCCATGATGCGATCCTCGTCAACGTTTCCCCCACTTCGGGCTCATGCCACGAAAATATGGCATTACTGTTGAATTCAGGATTTACCTTTAGTTTTACTTAGTGACTTACTGAGTATTCTACAGGTACCTACTATCCTAATATTATAGTGACTTACTGAGTATTCTACAGTTACAGGTGTACATTTATGTTCCACCACGTTTCAGCTGTGGCACACCACAATACTGTATTTATTTTTGCTGTGTCATCATAGCCGCACTATGCACAGTCATGATGTTCTGGGACTAATATCACCCCACCTCAAGCCCCCAGGATGGTCATGATTACCCAGGATGATGCTTCTTCAGAGTCACTATTCCATGCCTATTGTTAGTCTGTGGAGCCCTGCACATGAACCTAGGGCTGCACTGTATACCCTGCCAGATTTCCTTACATTTCAATCTTGTCATTTGGCTCAGACATTCTGAGTCCAGTTGAATATAATCATGTACCCCATTCATTAAATCATATGAGCTTGATTGGTTTTTTGTTATGTGTGCAGCAGGGAATGGAATTTGAATATATGATAGGCCAAGTAACACTAGGTGATTCAAACTCGACAGTCAGGCCTTCAGGTTGAAGGCTGATTGGGACGGGGCGAAAATGCGGTGACCTGCACCAAAATGTTTGGATGCGGATACATAGTTATTGTATGTGTGATGCTAGACATTTGACCCGAGATTTGAGTTTTTACTATATTCCCACGGTCCAAATGCTTAGCTAATTGGGGGACATATAGACCATAGTGTCTAGAATATACCTCTATTTTTTTCTTATTTGTTCGTTCACAGGTTGTGGAGAAACAAAATGATTCCTCCCAATATATTTTTATTACTACTATACCTACAAGTACATAGCAAACCATTTTCTTAATATCTCTTTTACCCTTAAGTACTTAGCCAAGTGTCAGAGAAGCAATTGGAGCATGTGACCTCAGTTGTAAATCACCTGACTCAGATCATGTGACCTTGCACAGCGTGAGTCATAATGAGTCAAAGTGAGTCAAAATCAAAGCACTGCCCCTAGACTAGCAAAATGGTCATGTGACCTACACAGCATGAGTCATAATGAGTCATAATGAGTCAGCATGAGTCATGATGAGTCATTGCCAAGCCAAAGGCTATTTTTAGCTCATTGCAAGTCATTTTCTGACAGAGTGAGTCAAAGTGAGTCAGTCAGTATGAGTCATATTTTGGCACAGCCACCTCGGAACCGAAGGTAGCACAGCCACATGTAAATTACTATATAAGGAGCGCGATTCAGCCCCATTTGGAGAGTTCCCTCTTTTAGGAAAAAAGTTTCTATTTGAATTGAACTCAACCAATGAGTACTCACAAGTGTACCTCTCTACAAACAGATAGTAAGGCTGTGTAGAGAAGTTCCCACGCTATAAATAGAACTACTTAGACCCATAGTTAGGAGTATACTGAATCCCTTAGGATAGGGTCAGTTAGGACACTTTTAGGGAGAAAATCCCAGAGCGGGCAACTAAAGGGAATATGTAGATCCTTAGCTAGTAGGGAGACCTAATAGTTCATTAGTACCTTGGGAAAGGGTCGAGTTGAGCATTTAAGCTGATTTCCAACTCCTTAGTGCATAATAGAATCAGTTTAGGAAAGACTATTCTGTGTGTCTAAGTGACATGTGAGAATCAGTAGCGAGAGTAAAGCGTATTAACGCTACCTATCCAATTGAGCATTTCTAATCGACTGGAGCTAATTGAAAGTCATTGAGAGCGCATCTTAGGGGAGTAACCCTAGTTGCTACAAAGTATCCTTCTAGCAATCTGAGAGTTGTCTAGATCATTTTCCAACTAACTATAGTATATTTCATACACCATCCCAACAGAAAACCGGACCCTCAATGTGTTGCTGAACCCCAATCCCCTCAACCTCATTGAAGATTGATGAACAAACCACGTGCCTGATAGTCAAACCCTTTCTATGAGATTGATACTTGTTTCTAGTACCAACTCGATCAGGGAAGAGTACTCTCTTCACCTCGCTTCAGGTTTACTATCCGTGGAGATAAGATTGGTTGTCTGGTAAGCATTTTTTAGTGTTTCTACTGATCTTATCTAGAAAGAAGACAGCGAGATGACAAAGTGCGGTGCTGTCTTCTTTCTAGATAAGGTCAGTAGAAACACTAAAAAATGCTTACCAGACAACCAATCTTATCTCCACGGATAGTAAACCTGAAGCGAGGTGAAGAGAGTACTCTTCCCTGGTCGAGTTGGTACTAGAAACAAGTATCAATCTTGTAGAAAAGGGGTGCACCTCTGTTACGTAGCGAGGCACGTGTGAAGTCACAGAGCATTGTCTTTGTCCGAGCGCGAGGCGTGTGGCGCATCCTTTCTTTCTTCCGCACCACACGCCCCGCTCGTGCCTACCACATTCAGAGCTGGGCTCTGTCCCTTCGTTTTCGTCGCTCCTCCCCATTCTCCGCTCTGCCAATCACTCAGTCACTCCTCTTCCTCGCTCGATCTGCACCCACCATGGCAGACCCCAGACTCGAAGACCTGCCAGACTACGCTGGCGAGGAGTTTGAAGCAGTCCGAGCTGGCCTTCGTTTAGGGTACAATGAGGATAACCATCAGGCCATCGAGCGCCTAGTTGCGGCATGGCAGGAAAACAGGGACCGCCGAATTGCAGCTTGGAACGCCCATGCAGAAGACGAAGCCAGAGCTGCCGAAGAAGTGGAGCAGGAGCGCTGTCTCCTTGCTGAGGAAGAGGATAGGGTGGCCAGAGAGGAAGCTGACCATGAGCTAAAGGAGGCAGAGAAGAAGAAACCAAAGATGAACAGCTTCACTCCAGGCTCATCCGTTGCAAACGTACTCATGCACCCCCCGTTGCAGTACGCCCTGCAAAAGCTGAGCTCATTCGACTTCGTCGAGCTCTGGTACTTCACCCTCGAGGGGCGTCTTGACGCAGCCAAGCATTCCAACAAATCCCAGGCTGACGACACCTTTGGGCTATCTAAAGTTGATGAGCACCTCACAGTTCGCTCGATCGCCTCTGTAAGAGCCTCGCATCTAGCCCTCCCTGACCATCAACTCCCATTCTCTGAGTTCCTGAGCGGCAAGAACATCTTTCTTGAATACGCCAAGAAAGCAGAGTGGCCGCTTGACAACCTCGACGCCCTAGCCAAATTTTTCTGGTTTCTCGAAACCCATCCCTCTCGTCAGCTCCTGCTGGGAGAAAGAGCCATCCTCACGTACGCTACGCGCGTGAGGCTTGACTGGCATCGCGAAATCAAAGCTGGAAGAGGCTATGACATATCTGTCATCAATCACCTCCTCCTCGGTTCCATCACGAACGAGGTGAAAGCCTACGATGATGATTGCATCAAATCCAAGGCAAGTACTCCCCTTTCCCACTGTAGCATGTGTAACTCACCCGTTCTCACCTCCAACTCCGCTCACCCTTTACCATCACTTCCACCACTGCGTCCACCCACCACCTGGTACATGGCGCTGCGGACCACGTCCCGCCACTGTCCCCCACCCACAGCTAATGGACTTTCTCGATAGAGCTGACCCTCCCTCCTTCCGCCGAGGTCGAGGGCCACGCCCCTACCAGTCACATGATGAGCGCCCGAGCCACAGACGTGAGCGCGATCCCCGTTCCATCTCCCCCACACCCAGAAGAGATCGCCGCCCCAGTGCACAGTCTCCTGGTTCCTTTCGTGCACGGCGCCTGGGTGAATCATCCCGTTCCCATTCCCGCTCTCCCAACCGGGCCCCCCATAAACCCTCACGGAGCAAGCCTTCCAAATCAGCGTGTCCGAAATGTCTCAGCCGGTCTCCACATGACGTGCGGAACTGCTCCAGCGAGACCTTTTGGGATGGGACCCCTGCCCAATGTAGTCGTAACGCCGAGGGCCGCCTCATCAACCCTCAGGGTCAAGCCATCTGCACCGACTGGCAACGACCCCTTGGCTGTCGTGCCAAGCACTCTGCCATCCATGAGTGCTCCGGTTGCGGTGATGCCTCTCACGGAGCCCAGGCATGCTCTAAGACTTAGAATCCGTAAAGCCCTCACCCCGTACATCCCTGAGGCATGGGACCACTACCTCCGTCTATTTAACCTACTACATAAATACCCCTCCATATCTGACGGCCTGTGCTTTGGCTTTGCTGTTGGCCTCACCAACCCAACCCGCTCCTTCATCCCACCTAATAACCCTTCCATTGAGGAACATGCTGTTATATTCGACGAAATCGTACATAAAGAGCTTTCGAAAGGACGCTACATTGGTCCCTTTGACCGGAGGTCTGCTGAGGCACTCCTCGGCCCAATCCAGACAGCCCCCCTCTCCATAATTCCCAAACCAGGCAAACCAGGCAAATTCCGTCTGGTACAGAATCTTTCCTTCCCTCATAAACCCACCCCAGATGGCATTTCGTCTGTTAATTCTCGCACGGACTCGGACCTGTTCCCAACCCAATATAGCACTTTTCATATCACGTCGCTACTCATATCACGTCTCCCCCCAGGCTCCGAGGCTGCCATCTGCGATGTTGCTGAGGCATACAGAACCATTCCTTCACACCCCTCACAATGGCCCTCTCTTGTCGTTCGTTTAGCTGATAATGCATTTGCTGTCGACACATCATTCTGTTTCGGCTTTGCCCCTTCTGGGGGCATATATGGCAAGGTTGGTGAAGCTGGAGCAGACATAATGCGGTGCATCGGGATCGGCCCAATTGCCCGCTGGGTGGATGATCACATCTTCTTCCGCATTCGGCGAGAGTTCCTCAGCGAGCACAACCAATCTCGATCTATTCTAGCTGAGCAGATCGCTAACTCTGGTGGATACGTCACCAGAGGTGGACGCTCTTGGCTAGCTGGACCCAAGCTACCAAATGACGAGTTTGAGGAACTTGACGAAAACATGCGGGCCCCACTCAGAGACTTTGCCAGCTCCTTCCCTCACCCCACCTCTGATACTCAGTTCTGCTACAATCTCGATGATATCAATCGCATCTCTGAGCAGCTTGGGATCCCCTGGGAACTATCCAAAGACATCCCCTTCACCACCAAACCCATCTTCATTGGCCTTGTGTGGGACCTGTCTGAACGGACGGTAACGCTCACAGAGTCCAAGCGGATCAAATATGTCAACGCCATCACAGATTGGGAGTCAAAACGTACCCACACATTCAATGAGGTAGAAAAGTTGCACGGTAAACTACTACATGCAGCAATAATTTTCCCACCCGGTCGGGCTTATCTCACCAACCTGGAAGCGATGCTGGGAATCTTCGGCTCCAACCCCTTCCTTCCCAGAACACCCCCACACGAGACACCACTCGACATCAAGTGGTGGAAAGACACCCTCAGCACCCTGCCCCTCCCCTCCATACCCCTTCCTGGTCTACACCCTGTCCTCAACTTCCATGCCTTTTCTGATGCAAGCTCAGGCGTTGGAATCAGAATTGTCATTGGCGATAGATGGCGAGCATGGAAACTCCGACCTGGCTGGAAAGACAGTGGTTGCGACATTGGATGGGCTGAGAGTGTTGGATTCGAGCTCCTCATCCGCACAATCACACGAGCCTGTCCCCTCCGCACACATTTCAAGGTTTTCAGGGACAACATCGGTGTGGTTGAAGGATGGGCCAATGGGTGCAGCCGAAACCGCCCAACCAACAGCGTATTCAAACGAATACACTCTGTTTTACAGGACTCTGGATGCACCACCTATGCTCGCTACATCCCCAGCGCCCACAACCCAGCTGACCGTCCCTCCCGCGGCCTTTTTCCCCCCGCACATCTCCTCCTACCAGAAACCCCCATTCCCTCTGAGCTCCACCCCTACCTCAAGGACTTTACTGCCTACAGACACATCATGCCCAGCCCGTTCTCACTCCATGGCAGCCATCTCGGCACGTGAAAAATCTGCGATCCCTCTGCCCAAGTCCCCACACGCGTGTCCCAACGATCCTGTCCAGAACACCCAGCCTTCAAAGAAGCCCAAGGGACTGCCCACCGCACCCAACCCAGCCTTGCACCTGTCCCCCCTTCGTCCCGCATGCAGGGCAAAAGACCGACTCATCCTCTGGATGCCAACCCGCCCCCACTCCACCGCAGACTCAAGAGCGGTTCTCTCACGCGAGGACATTCAACGCATTTACAGCGTGATATCACATGCATGGGCCAACAGCACGAAGGAAACCTATGGCTCTGGCCTATTGGCCTTCCACATTTTCTGTGATGCCAAATGCGTTCCCGAATCCAACCGCGCTCCCGCCAGCTCTTCCATCATCTCGGCCTTCATCTCCACCCTGGCCGGCTCATATTCCGGTAGCGCAGTCTCAAACTACCTCAGTGGGGTAAGGGCCTGGCACACAATTCACGGCCTTCCCTGGGCCCTCGTCGAGTCCCAAACAGATGCACTCCTAAAGGCCGCCTCCTCACTTGCTCCCGCTCAATCAAAGAGGCCTCAGCGTGAGCCCTACACCATTGACACCATTCTATCCATCCGGCACCACTTAAACCTCTCCATTCCCCTTCATGCTGCCACTTTCGCTGACCTGCACCAAAATGATTGGATGCGGATACATAGTTAATGTATGTTTGATGTTAGACATTTGACCCGAGATTTGAGTTTTTACTATATTCCCACGGTCCAAATGCTTAGCTAATTGAGGGACATATGGACCATAGTGTCTAGTATGTATCCCTATTTTTCCTTATTTGTTCATTCACAGGTTGTGGAGAAACAAAATGTTTTTCTCCCAACATACTTTTATTACTACCTACAACTACTTAGCAAACCATTTTCTTAATATCTCTTTTATCCTTGAGTACTTAGCCAAGTGTCAGAGAAGGAAATGGAGCATGTGACCTCAGATGCGAATCACCTGACTCAGATCATGTGACCTTGCATAGCATGAGTCATAATGAGTCAATATGAGTCAAAGTGAGTCAGATGAGGATTAGCCAAAGCACTGCCCCTAGACTAGCAGAATGATCATGTGACCTGCACAGCATGAGTCATAATGAGTCGGCATGAGTCAGCATGAGTCATTGCCAAGCCAAAGGCTATTTTTAGCTCATTGCAAGTCATTTTCTGACAGGTTGAGTCAAAGTGAGTCAATATGAGTCAGTATGAGTCATATCTTGGCACAGCCACCTCGGAACCGAAGGTAGCACAGCCACATGTAAACTACTATATAAGGAGCGCGATTCAGCCCCATTTGGCAGGTTCCCTCTTTTAGGAAAAAGGTTCCTACTTGAGTAAATCTCAACCAACGAGTGCTCACAAGAGTACCCCTCTACAAACAAACAGTGAGGCTGTGTAGAGAAGTTTCCCACGCTATAAATAGAACTACTTAGACCCAAGTTAGGAGTATACTGTATCCCTTAGGATAGGGACAGTTAGGACACCTTTAGGGAGAAAACCCCAGAGCGGGCAACTAAAGGGAATAGATCCCCAGCTAGTAGGGAGACCTAATAGTTCATTAGTACCCTGGGAAAGGGTCAAGTCGAGCACATTTAAGCTGATTGCCAACTCCTTAGTGCATAATAGAATCAGTTTAGGAAAAGCTGTTCTGTGTGACTAAGTGACGTGTGTGAATCAGTAAGCGAAAGTGAAGCGTATTTACGCTACCTACCCAATTGAGCATTCCTAATCGACTGGAGCCAATTGGCATCTTAGGGAAGTACCCCTAGTCACTACCAAGTACCCCCCCCTAGCAACCTGAGAGTTGTCTAGACCATTTCCCCAACCATCCAGTGTACAATTCGTACACCACCCCAACTGAAAGCCAGACCCTCAACAGTTTTGCTGAACCCCCAATCACCCTCAACCTCATTGACGATTGACGAAAAAACCACGTACCTGATAGTCAACCCCTTTCTACGAGATTGATACTTATTTCTAGTACCAACTCGACCAGGGAAGAGTACTCTCTTCACCTTGCTAAAGGTTTACTACCCGTGGAGATAAGATTAGTTGTCTGGTAAGCGTTTTCTTAGCGTTTCTACTGATCTTATCTAGAAGAAGACAACTGGAGCCCACCGTGAGGGGTTTCAGCAACAAGTTATATCGTAACAAGCCCCTAAGGGAATACGTAACTTACCCTTAAATCCACAACAAGACACTACGAATCATGGTAGGCACCTCAGGAACAGCACCTACTACAGCACCTACTACATTACCCAGCCACAGAAGCCGAGATGCCCCTGACAAGTTCAAAGGACATTACTCTAAAGTCAGACGCTTCTTACGGCAATATGAGCGATTGCTCACCCAGTACAACATCACTACCGATCAAGAGAAATGCGAAGGGATCACCAACTACTGTAGCAGTAGTGTTGGACGACTGATCGAATCCCTTGATGAATACGAGAAAGACGATTGGGATGGAATGAAAGCCAAGATCCTCCATCTCTACGATGCTGAGCGAGTAGATGCTCGGTACAGAAAGAGTGACCTTAGGAAGCTCACTCAGAAGTATGCCAAGAAGAGCTTGGACAAGATGTCACAATGGAAGGCCTACCAGCGCAAGTTTACAGTAGTTGCACAATGGCTAAAGGCCGCAAAGGTAATTCAGGACGAAGAATACCGCACCTACTTTTGGAAGGGAATTCCTAAGTACATGCAAGAGAAGGTGCAAATACATCTACTTGCCGGTAATACTGGCGTAGATATGAGTAAGCCCTTCCAGATTAGTGAAGTCAGTCGAGTCGTAAGCCAGTTACTACATCGATACA
>JAHZSR010000058.1:0-243909 GCA_025782845.1 Boletus coccyginus | reverse complement strand
AGGGACCTCGTCACCCAGCTCCTCCACGATTTTCATCTCGACGATCCCAACTCACTCGCCGGACGCCGCGCTACGGAAGCGCAGTCGATCTATCGCGACGTGCGCCGACTTCGGGCAAAACAAGAAGATTTCTATTGGCAACACGGCACCTCAGAGATCGTCGCGCCGCCATCTGTCCCTCAGGGACTGATCGAGTATACCTCGATCCCCGTCTAGTAACACTAACGAATGTTTCGTTTTATCTTTTTATGCTTATCTTTCATAATTTTTGGAAAAACCAGCATCTTCGACGCTTTCATATGTGTTATCTTTTCTTCAGATAGTGAACTGAGACCCGAGCGCAGTTGCGCTCCAGGCTCGATCGTTTTGACAGTTCCGTGACAGATTTTTGACAGTTCCGTGATGTCCGTTGACAGTCCCGTCCCCGAGACTGTATTATCGATTGTACTTCGTTTCTCTCGTCTGTTCGTCCCCTCCCGCGACTTCTATGACTAGTGTTTCAGTTCGTCGCTACCTATGTTAGGTGGATAATTGTATGTACGAATAGTTATGATGTGCCGCGCCCCAGACGTGCGCAAGTGTTTGTACACTAGTGTAGTCCGCAATCAAGTGCATTGTTATGGGCAACGACTTGTGACTGACACTAAGGTACATTAAATACAATATCCAAGGGACTAGGTATACAAAGTAGAGGCCGACACAGCCCGAGATGAATCACACAAGTCAGACACTGTACCCGAAAGATTAGGACCCTGCCCCCAAATAGGAAAGACAAAACGCCGTTCCCAAATCAAGAAGGAACTTTGCGGTCTTGTCAAAGCTGCGGATCAGCGGTCCCAAAATAGGATAGACACTCAGCAGACATGCTGATACTAATTTCGCTTATCAAGTTACACCCTACCAGACTGTGCTCGCCTAAGGAAAATGCCGAACACTTTAAGATCCGACCACATAGTATATAAACTTGGCCTCGCCCTTAGCAACCGCGGGGTGGACTTTCCCCTCCCCCCCCCACCATCGCTTGAGGCGCATAGGACCAGGTACGCCCCATCCCCTCGTCAACCCAGTAACTTACTAGAGACCCGCCCCCCCCCAGACTCGTACTTAGAGTCGACTAGGACTTACGCCGCCAGCTCCCTCGAAAGGAACAGTCGAACATACAACAAGGTATGTCCTTTGTAGGCATGGCCAATATGATTAACCCATCAAATTTTCAGTGCGAGAGCGCCTGATCCGATGGTGTACATAGAGTCCACCCCCGCCTACTATAGCTATGAAGGACACCCTTACTGTATCGTTACCGTACTCCTACATACCCCCTCTTGTATCCCCTTTACGACAACATGGAAAGTGTGAGCGAAAACCCTGCCCGAATAAGTAGAGAAGTCAAACGGTTGACTGGCCAATGAGAATAACCCAACTATAAAGTATTTCCGTTCCCTGCGGAAACCAGCTCCACACACAGAGAAAGCTATACGAGGACATAAACCGAGTCTTTAGGTAGACTACGGTACACGAACATACGATAACCTTGCCATCTAGTCATACGAGACAACGAGCGCAATCTCACTAAACTACGGAAGAGAATACATAGTTGTTGCTACGCTGGCAATAGCACGAAGCTAACACCTTGAGTACGGTGAATACAACTGTGAATAGAAGGATTCCCTAATACGGTAAAACGGGAGCACTAGAAGCGTAGAGTATAGCTATTCGGCCTAGGCAGATCCAGTGTGATCCTAAGACCATATATAGGCATAGCTACGGACTACGATAGGAACTAGACTCTTACGTGTGACATCTAAGGGACAGATCTCACACCGTATTAGGACGACACGCCTAAGAAGGGCGTACTAGCTATTAGTAACTGCCTGCCTAATGAAGCAGCAGTATCACTGATAGTATCTGCCTGCCTAACGAAGCAGCGGAACCATTAGGAGACATACAAATCAAGGCGATGACTACCAAGGCAATATACGAAGAACATAGTATGGATCGGTACTTACCCAAGAATCTAGATGCAGAGTCTATAGGGTTACTTACCCGATCAAGATCACACTCGTGTGTACAAACCTACGGAGCATATAAGCGGGTTGATCAACGCATCAAGCCAATCTCTACCGCAATTCCCCAGGAGTTTAAGGTCACCAGGACAATACCATACGATCCAATGATAACATTGGAACCCCTGAATGTACACTTTGGCCTACAGAGGCCCACTCGGAAGTTTACTCAGGCACGAATAGACAAGATTTTGAAGGACATGGAATCCTATCAATTCTTGTGGCCTGAAGAGCGTGATTTGTTTATCTATACGCTGATCAAGAATGAAGCAGCTATAGCCTTTGAAGATGAGGATAGGGGAACTCTTAAGGAAGAGTACTTTAGCCCCTACAAGATACCTCATGTACCACATAAGCCATGGCAGGAGAAAGGCATACGACTTGCCCCTGCATTGCGACAACGAATCATAGATCTGCTGCAACTCAAGATAAGAGCAGGAGTCTATGAATACTGCCAATCCCCCTACAGATCACGATGGTTCTGTACGTGGAATGAAGAGAAGCAGAAACTGAGAATAGTACATGACCTGCAACCACTAAATGCAGTTAGCATCAAGGAGTCATCAATTCCCCCACACCTGGATCAATTTGTAGACCAGTTCTTGGGAGGAAAATGCTTTACAGTCCTAGACCTATATTGGGGCTTTGATGCAAGAAAGATGGATCAAGCTAGTCGCGACATGACAGCCTTCCAAACCCCACTAGGACTACTACGGATAACCTCATTACCCACTGGATACACCAATTCACCCTCTGAATTCCAAGAATGCATGGTGTTTATATTCCAAGATGAAATCGCCAAGCAAGTGATGAATGTATTCATTGACGATGCACCAATACGAGGACCACTTACCACCTATCCTGATAAGGATGGGAACCCTGCAGTTCTATCAGAAAGACCAGGAATACGACAATATATCTGGGAACATGCAGAAGACTTGAATCGAATCTTACATCGATTGGCAGAAGCTGGAGGAACCTTCAATGGAAAGAAGCTTCAAATCTGCCAACCCCAAGTAGTAATACTTGGCCAGAATGTAGGAATCAACGAAAGAGGAACCCTTTGGGCTGATTGGCATTGTCAGCATTGTCTAATTATTTACCGATATGCTACAGTATTTGTTGAAACCTACAACAACCTGTCTACCCGAATAAGGAGTTCAGAAGCTGACAGAGATTTGCCAGAAGAAGAAAGGCGAACAGAACTTGTGGATTTGCTATCACCACCATTCCCACCAATTGCAGGAAGGACCATAGCTGAGATCCTTCGTCAATTCACTGAACAAGAGCAATCTCCACCACCAGATCCTGACCCTCCAGAGCACGAAGCTCAAGTTAACGGAGGTACCTTAGCCGATATCACCAATATTATCTCTCGATCTTGAATTAGCTACTAGTCAAGAAGTTTCCCCTAGCTCTGTAAAGGCCCAGCCAATACCTTAATTCCCATCTTCAGAATCTACATACCATTGGAGATCAGTGCCCCTAAATACCATCATAAATAATAGGGAGTTCTGACCCAAACATAGGCATATTACCTTACAGAAAGCAACAGCCATAATACCGTCAGACACAAATGGCTGAAGCTAATGGAGTAGTGGAGGAGGTACTAGAACTTCGCAAACAACAGCAACTACTCGAACATATCCTACAATTCCTACACACTGAGCTCATGCATCATGTTCGTGAGCAAGGCGAAGATAACCAAATTCGATACCATGCTACTGTACGAGTGATTACTCAAGGTCGCAACCGAGGAACACCTACAGTGCAATGGCATTGTATCTACTGCCACGCAATCTACAGACATGCCCGTCTTTGTAATCGGTATCATAATGACCTATATTCCCGGATTAGGCAGGTTGACCCGATTAGGCATGGACTATTAGAAGATAGAATGGAGTTAATTCATTTCTTAGAACCCCCATTTCCACCCATAGCAGACATGGAGAGAGTTCTTCGTGAATTGACTCAGAATGAACCATCCCCTGAACCAGAGGAGGAAGAAGCTCCCCCTCCTAATCAGGGACAGCAAAGGGCTAATGGAAGACCCCAACTTGATTATCCTTGATTGAATGAACAATCGGGGACGATTGTTTTCCGTTCCCTGCGGATGACCTGCACCAAAATGATTGGATGCGGATACATAGTTAATGTATGTTTGATGTTAGACATTTGACCCGAGATTTGAGTTTTTACTATATTCCCACGGTCCAAATGCTTAGCTAATTGAGGGACATATGGACCATAGTGTCTAGTATGTATCCCTATTTTTCCTTATTTGTTCATTCACAGGTTGTGGAGAAACAAAATGATTTCTTCCAACATACTTTTATTACTACCTACAACTACTTAGCAAACCATTTTCTTAATATCTCTTTTATCCTTGAGTACTTAGCCAAGTGTCAGAGAAGGAAATGGAGCATGTGACCTCAGTTGCGAATCACCTGACTCAGATCATGTGACCTTGCATAGCATGAGTCATAATGAGTCAATATGAGTCAAAGTGAGTCAGATGAGGATTAGCCAAAGCACTGCCCCTAGACTAGCAGAATGATCATGTGACCTGCACAGCATGAGTCATAATGAGTCATAATGAGTCGGCATGAGTCAGTATGAGTCATTGCCAAGCCAAAGGCTATTTTTAGCTCATTGCAAGTCATTTTCTGACAGGTTGAGTCAAAGTGAGTCAGAATGAGTCAGTATGAGTCATATCTTGGCACAGCCACCTCGGAACCGAAGGTAGCACAGCCACATGTAAACTACTATATAAGGAGCGCGATTCAGCCCCATTTGGCAGGTTCCCTCTTTTAGGAAAAAGGTTCCTACTTGAGTAAATCTCAACCAACGAGTGCTCACAAGAGTACCCCTCTACAAACAAACAGTGAGGCTGTGTAGAGAAGTTTCCCACGCTATAAATAGAACTACTTAGACCCAAGTTAGGAGTATACTGTATCCCTTAGGATAGGGACAGTTAGGACACCTTTAGGGAGAAAACCCCAGAGCGGGCAACTAAAGGGAATAGATCCCCAGCTAGTAGGGAGACCTAATAGTTCATTAGTACCCTGGGAAAGGGGTCAAGTCGAGCACATTTAAGCTGATTGCCAACTCCTTAGTGCATAATAGAATCAGTTTAGGAAAAGCTGTTCTGTGTGATTAAGTGACGTGTGTGAATCAGTAAGCGAAAGTGAAGCGTATTTACGCTACCTACCCAATTGAGCATTCCTAATCGACTGGAGCCAATTGGCATCTTAGGGAAGTACCCCTAGTCACTACCAAGTACCCCCCCCCTAGCAACCTGAGAGTTGTCTAGACCATTTCCCCAACCATCCAGTGTACAATTCGTACACCACCCCAACTGAAAGCCAGACCCTCAACAGTTTTGCTGAACCCCCAATCACCCTCAACCTCATTGACGATTGACGAACAAACCACGTACCTGATAGTCAACCCCTTTCTACGAGATTGATACTTATTTCTAGTACCAACTCGACCAGGGAAGAGTACTCTCTTCACCTTGCTAAAGGTTTACTACCCGTGGAGATAAGATTAGTTGTCTGGTAAGCGTTTTCTTAGCGTTTCTACTGATCTTATCTAGAAGAAGACAGCGCTCATATGCCTCTTGGGCAGACTACACCCACGATCGTCACTGGAGTTCACGCTCCAGGTCCCCCCCTCCCCTGCAGTTTCGCAGCACTAATGGGTCCACCAGAGAGTCACCCCACTTCCCCGTGGATGCAAAGCCCTCACAGAGGCACTCACCACGAGACTATGCGCCCACTAAATCTGCTTGCCCATCATGCCTTGGACGGCATCCTCACGATGTCAACAACTGCTCCTCCTCACACCTGTGGGATGGAGCTGCAGTGCATGCGAGACGTTCCCCAGAGGGGCGACTCATCAACCCAGATGGCAATGTCCTCTGTCACGATTGGCAAAAGCTGCAGGGCTGTTCCCGCCCCCACAACAATGCCAAGCACGCCTGCTCAGGTTGTGGAAGCACCAGCCATGGCGCTCAGAAATGCCCTAAAGTGCAGCCATGCAATAACACCATACAAGGTTGATGCGTGGCAGGACTTCCTTTCGCGAGCAGGCTTATTGCCGCGATACCCTAACCTCGTAGAAGGACTCTCGCACAGCTTTCGCGCTTTCATGCCACCCTTAATCCAAACCTTCACCCCACCTAATCATCCCTCGGTAAAACAGTACAAAGCAGTCTTCGACGACATTGTCCATAAAGAACTCTCGAAACATTGTTACATCGGACCACTTACAGAAAGTGAGGTACAGCAAGCTATAGGACACTTTCAAACCTCTCCGCTCTCCTTAATATCCAAGCTGGGCCGACCAGGTAAATACAGAATGATCCAGGACCTCTCACACCCACGAGGGTCATCTCCCATACAATCCATAAATGCACGCTTGTCCCCAGACGATTTCACAGCCCCGTACAGTACCTTCCCCATAGTAGCACTGCTCCTACCCTCTCTCCCACCTGGCTCGCAAGGAGCAGTCAAAGATGTAGCCAAGGCTTATCGCACCATCCCCATACACCCTTCCCAGTGGAATGGTCTCATAGTCCGTTTATCAGAGTCACACTTTGCCGTAGATACAGCTTTATGTTTCGGCTTCGCCCCCTCTACTGGCATCTATGGTGATGTCACAAGTGCTGGTGCTGACATCATGCACTTCATTGGCATTGGACCTATCTTACGCTGCATCAGCAAAATAAGGGTTGGCTGTACAGTGCTGGACAGTGCTGGACAGTGTCATAGTGTTCATAGTGAGGGTCCATATAGATAGTACTCTCATAGTACTCTCATAGTGTTTCATAGTGTTGGCTATAATCATAGTGTTTCACAGTGTGTTCATAGACTCTCATAGTGATCTCATAGTCTGTCACAGTCTATCATAGTGTGTCATAGTGATCTCATAGTGTGTCATAGTGTGTCATAGTGTGTCATAGTGTAATAAAGTTGAGTAAAAAATAAACCAAAAAATTAATGTTTTGATTAATACACCTACTAACCCTAATCCTACTCAACTTGTAGTATACTACTAATCCTAATTCCAATCCTACATTTTTAATATACATTGAAGTCTAATTCTAATCCAACCCCTATAATACACTTTTACACACTTCTAATTTTAATTTCAAGACTACACTCATATTTATTATACTTTTCATGTACTCTTTACTATAGGTTCAAATGATCAAATGAAAATTATAAATATATGCCAGTGGCAAGAGTTGAACTCAAGACTTTCCCAAAATGACAATTTTCAAACACATTAACCATTAAACCACAAGACCTTGCATAATATAAACCATTAGATGTATATGACTACATCTCTGACCTTTGACACCACACTTTGCTACATTTTTCATTAAATATCTCTGTCCACCCCTGCTACACTTTCTGATACTTGTGTACACTTTTCACTACACCCTGCCATATTTTTTACCACATTTGGCCACACTTCTTCACCATCCTTTGGACATTGCAATTCTAAGTCTAATTTTAATTCATGCTAATCCTAACCCTACACTTTTTGATTCACTTTTTACTATCATTATTATACTGTGACAAACTATGACACACTATGATAGACTGTGACAGACTATGACAGACTATGGTAATACTCTAACAAACTGTGACATACTATGATTTTAGCCAACACTATGAAAGGCTATGATGATACTATGAGTACTATGATACTGGACAGCACTGGACAGTAACCCTGATTGTGCTAATGAAGTGTGGTAAAGAAAATGTAGCAAAAGGTATAGTAAAAAGTGTGGCAAAAAGATATAGCAAAGTGTACTAGTTAAAGAGTATTTAAAAAAATGGATTGGGATGAGTACCACTATGAATACTATGAATACTATGGAAATACTATGGATACTATGAGATCACTATGAAAATACTATAAACTATGAATACTATGAGTACTATGAATCATCTATGAAAACACTATAAATACTATGAGTACTATGAGTACTATGAGTACTATGAACACTATGGCAAAAACCAGGATTTGCTGATGTGGGTAGATGATCACCTGTTCATTCACATTCCATGGGCACACCTGGAAAACTACAACAAATCCTGCCATGATGCTGCCAAATGCATCACTGCACAGGGAGGGCCAGCAGTACACAGTGGCCGTTTCTGGTTCAAAGGAAGTCCATTACCTGATGGCTCCACAGAGGAATTTGACAAAGACTGCACTTTTGTCTTGCGCGACTTCGAAAACACCAGAAACCAAGACATTGACAAATACCCATATGTGTACAACATGGATGACATTGACTCCATTTCGAGCACCCTTGGCATTCCATGGGAACCTTCAAAGGACTTGCCCTTCTCAACAACCCCCACCTTTATTGGTTTCATGTGGGACTTGGAGCAATGAACAGTCATGCTTGCCGAAGCGAAGCGGCTCAAGTACCTCATAGCCTTGCAGGATTGGGCATCAAAAAGGGCACACACCTTGCATGAGGCCCAGAAGTTGCTTGGCAAGTTGACGCATGCAGCAAAAATCTTTCCAGAAGGGCATCCATACTTAGCTAATCTCGAGAGCATGCTGACCATTTTCGGTCACAAGCCTTTTGTCCCTCACACACCTCCCAAGGGCACCCAGGATGACATCAAGTGGTGGGCCGAGCGCCTTGCAACACAAGCCCCTCCCGCACCTCTACCAACATACCAACCACCAATCGACCTGCAGGCTTATTCGGATGCCAGCTCATCTATCGGCATCGGAATCTGCATCCAAGGGTGCTGGCACACATGGACCCTTTGGGTAGGATGGAATGCAGATGGCCATGACATTGGCTGGGCAGAGGCAGTGGGCTTCGAGCTCCTCGCCCACGCTCTTCTCTGCCACATTCAGCCCGGCACCACCCTTCTTGTCCATGGAGACAACCAAGGGGTCGTTGAGGCATGGCACCGTGGCCGTAGCAGGAACAAGCATGTCAACCACGTCTTCAAACGGCTCCTACCTGAGCTCATACGCAAAAATTGCAACCTCATCACTAGGTACATCCCCAGTGGAGGCAACCCCGCCGATCCTCTTTCACGCGGCATTTTCCACCCCCATTCCTTACTCCTCCCCTCCTTTCACATCCTTGCCGAACTCGCCACCTTCCTCCAGGATCCCCCCCTCATCACAGCAGCACCATCGGCCACTTGCATGTAACCCCAGCGCACCCAAACCCCTGTGCCCCATGTTGCTCACACAGGCTTTGCAGTCCCGCACGGAGAGAAACCCCCTGTCACCTTCGTCATCCTCCACCTTGTCTTCTCACACACCATCGGCAGAGCCCCCCACACTGCGCCCCCACTGCACTGCCAAGGACTGGCTCATCAAGTGGTGCCCACTCCACACCTGGGCATTACAGCTCCCCTTACAACAAGAAGACACACAGCGCCTGCTTAGCATACTGCCACATGCATGGGCTGACTCCACGAAGGAGACTTATGGCTCAGGCCTACTCACTTTCCACACCTTTTGCGACTTCAAAGCCATTCTGGAAGCAGAACGAGCGCCAGCATCAGCAGACATCATCTCTGCCTTCATAGCGCATTTGGCGGGCGCATACGCGCCATCTACAGTGGTAAACTATGTAAGCGCCATTCAAGCGTGGCATGCAGTCCATGGCTAAAGTTGGAGCACAAACAAACAGGAGACAGAGCTCCTCTACAAAGCTGCGCGCAACCTGGCCCCGCCCACGTCCAAATGCCCTGTGAGGGAGCCATACACCCTGGCAACCATCGCGGCTATCAGGGAGCACTTGGACCTCACCTCCCCATTGCATGCAGCAGTTTTCGCCTGCCTCACCACGACCTTTTTTGCAGCAGCGCGCACCGGGGAATTCACGATCCCCAACCTAAAGGCCTTTGACCCTGCGCGGCACATAATTCGGGCGAACATTTCCACGTAGCAAGACAGAGACGGGCTACAAATGACCTGCTTCCACCTGCCATGGACGAAGAAATCTCCCTTCGGGGAGGAAGTAAATTGGGCAAAGCAGATTGGCCCACATGATCCAGAGGAAGCCTTAAACAACCATTTTCGCATCAACAACCCCCCAGTCACACTTCCCCTCTTTGCGTACCGCTATCGTTCGGGCCTCATCCCTCTCACTCAGGCAAAATTCCTCAAGGTGCTTGACAACGCCATTGCCGCTGCCGATCTCGCACCCTTACAAGGACACAGCATTCACATCGGGGCCACCCTAGAATACCTGCTGCGCAAAAATCCCTTTCGACGTAGTCAAAGTCAAAGGGCGTTGGGCCGGAGACTCCTTTCTGATCTACCTACGCAAGCACGCGCAAATCCTAGCGCCTTACATGCAAGCCAACCCAGAGGTTCACGCGATCTTCTTACAGCACACCATTCCTCCAGTGCGGCGAAGGAATTAGACACGGGCACACCGCAGACGACTCCTTCTTCTTGGGTAGGCATCTTTCGCTGCATGCGTCGTCTTCCCAGGACTAACACGATGGGATCGCAGCTCTCTCGCCTGCCTTTCAGGTGTCCGCTGGACCGAAGCGCTACGCGCTTGCCCATTCCCGCCTTTCTCTCACTCGTTCCTTAGTATACTCCTGCATTCACATAGCATTGTATACATTGCTTTCCCTTGCCTACAAAGCAAAGCGTCAGTCCAAAGATGTGTAGATTAGTACTACGGGGTGATCCTGTTTCTGCATTCTATGCAGCGATCGAACATCATCTCTACAATTAATCTAATAAAGATGTACAAGAGCTCTTACACTCACGAGAGAGAGAGAGAGCGACAGACATTTCGCATTGAAACACCTTCCCCCCCAAAGCACCGAAGCATCACCCCACATAATCCATCGCCTCCCGATCCAAACTCGTCACGCGTGCATACTCCAGCAACAATCTACCCTCGCGTCAGTGTCCGTCAGTACCCGCTATCACATCACCACATCCGAAAACGGCACACGTACCGATACAGATACGCCGCCATGTCCTCTCGCCTCCAGTACCGCCGGCTCCACGCCCGCCCTGCCCGCGCGATCCGCCGTCCCAGAGCATCCTGCACACGGAAAAACGCCACTGCGTCGTACAGGTCGGCATACGATACTTGGATCGGGACGTAGTGCACCCATGGCGCAATGCGCGATGCGTACCTAGCACGCTCCGAGTCAGAGTTGGTCAGAGTCCGAGATGCGGGGCGCACCATTCGGGGTAGATGGTTGCCTTGAAAATGAGGGCGTTGCTCGTCATGAGCCGTTTGAACCGACCAGACCACCCGTTTCCGTCCACCTAGACCCAACATACGCATGAATGATGTTTCGCCTCGTATGGAACTCCGAACCGAGAACTTACGTCGAGTATGAATTTGTACAGCCTTTCTTCGTGCCTTTCCTGCAACTCTTGAAATTCCCACAGTCGCTCCATCTCATTGCACGTCCCATTATCCTCATCGCACCCAACAGGCCCCTCCGTAAATGCAACGTCCATCCACATCGAATTCGCGCGAGCGAGCGGTACGCTCTGCGGTTCCCCAACTGCTCCGCTCCCTTTCTCTGTTCCGGGTGCGCGCAACACGCTGATGTTGCCCTCGAGCGTGTTCGCGAGCGTGACCAGCCGTGCCCGATGCCCATGCACCCACCACGAATCCGGAGACGCATACATCCCCGTCGTACGCCCCCGCCATCCCAGTTTGTTGATTGTCTTGCGTTCCCACTGGATGTCTTCATCCTCATCGACAAAGTCCCCGTCCTCGTCCTCATCTGGACCGAAGTCGGAATCGAACTTCCACCCGTACGTCACGGGTGGACGAATATCGTGATGAAGCGGTGTCGCACAATACGAGAACCGCGGTACGAGGGTCCGTTGGGGGAAAGGCCCTGTCTTGTGTGAGAGGAATTGGCCGTGCGCAGTTAGCAACGAGGGGTTCATGCAGGGGTTCATCGTATCTCGATGGGAGGCGATAAAGGTCTTGGGAGACGAAGGTGGGAGGGACGGTGTGGATGCTGGTGGGGTTTCGGGCGGATGGAGACGCGCAGGCGAATCGGGAGGACATGCTTTGGTCCAACCGGGTCCTGTGAGTGGAGGTATGTCATCGCGTGTGAGTGCTGTAGGAGATATCATAAAGCGCGGTGAAAACACGGAAAAGATGGGTGGACATACTCGTCCCGTTGGCGGCCGCCTCGAGCGCCATGGCCTTGATCTGCCAGTCCGAGAGCATATTTGGATTGTCAAACGGAGAAATGGAGATGCGGAGCGGGGGTAACTCATGCTCTACCTCACGCACGAGCGCGAGAATGTTTTTGATCCCGGCTTGTAGATTTTGTCTGTCTTGCGGGAGGGTCGAGCGGACGATCTGGAATTTGGGATGCGCATCCGTCTTTTGGATGGTCACGACGCCGTCACGCATCTCGAGCTCTTTCTGCGTCTCCGCCAGCTCCTGCGGATGGATTCCCCAAAAGGGTTCAATGTCGGTGAATATCTCGTCATACTCGTCCGGCAGCCGGACGTGATGTGTCACGACATAGTCCCACCTGCATAGTGCGGCCATAGTGCGCATATACGCACGTCTCAAGTAGGGGGGACATACCATTTATCGAAACCAAGGGGCGGTGCGCGTTTGTAACGTCGTTTGTACTCTGCAACGGCCTGGTTGAGCGTCTTGCTCGCGCGTGCACGTTTCGCTTTCCAAGCTGCCTGGGCGTCGTGGATGAGCTGGAAAATGGGATGTGGCCCGTCGGGATTGACGACGAGGAGTCCGTCTGGGGTGAGCGTGTGGTTTCCGAGAGGTGCAGGCGGCAACTCGGGACTCCAGTCGACGCGGTCTACTGCACCACCCGCGAGGTCGGACGCGTGCAAGGGATATTGGCGGAAAAGGGTGTGGAGGGAGATGGCAAGCACGGAGAGGAGAACCACAGCGGTGAAGGACCTGTGCGAGACGGACCTGCGCAGGCTCACCCAGCCAAGAACCATGGTCGCGCAGGGGAAAGGGAATGGAGACGGCGATTGGGCGGCGTTCGTTTAAATTCTACGGCCTCTATCGACACGCGTACGAGAAGCAGGGCCCTGTTGATGGGCGTGAGTACGGAACTTGCCATCTCGGATTGATTGGCCTTGAGTTTCGTCCTAGTTGTCGAGATTCGATGGCCATCGGGCTGCCATGAGAGAACCTCTGTGACGTGGCGTGTTGCTTGTGTGGAGAGGTCACGTCACGGTGACCGTTCCCACCACTATTATGTTCCACATGTTCGACTTGTATCAGCTCGGTCTGGGTGCTGCATCAGGAAAATGACACCGCACTCACCTAACCTCATTCGTGCTACGACTCACTCTACGCCGGAAACCGCAGGGTGTACGATCGTCTGGAAATGTGCTAATTTGCCGTGAGTCGGTCTTATTTCCCGAATTTATCATACTTTCTTTTTTTTCTTTGGTCAGCCTGAAAAGGGTCGATGGCAGGACATGATGGCATGGTTAGCGGGCCTGGCCTGGCCCGGCCTACTAACCCTGGGGTGGGCATGACCTAATCCCCAGGCCCCTTGTCAGGCCCCTGGGCTTGGTTTGGGCCTGGCGCTTCTGAAAACATATAAGTATACTTGCTCCAAGTTGCCAGCAGGTGCTCTCTATGCGAACACATCGCTGGATGTGAGGCGAAACCCGATCGCGGTTCTACGCGAACGCCCCCGCGGCGCACACTCCGATCCGCACGCCTTGTTCGTCACCAAGTCCGATCGATTGGGGGACCCACCCGTCCCTTGTGGCGATTCGATCGTCCCACCGCGCCATTCGATCGTTATCCCTTACCGGCCATGACTGGATCGCGCCGGTTCACACGCGATTTGAACCTATTGTCGCATGGTCAGCCTCATTGTTCAACGTATGCTCGAACGACTCACGTGGCTAACGGGGCATAGGTGTATGCTGTGGTTACCGTTCAGGATCGGCCCAAAGCACGCGTCCCCACATTTTCTGCACGCGCCTCTCGAGAAATGTGAGTAAGGTATCTGGGAATGCAAAGTACTGACAACAAAAGGCGTGTGACCATATATGTAACCTTGTCCACTACCCATCAGAGAAGGGGGACACGTACGGGAATCAGCGCAACTTCTCGGATGATCGGAAACAGTGGTCATGGTCAGCTTGCCGGGCCGGCCCATCAATAACTCGCATCCAGGATAAAACGATTCGCCTTGAACGCTTACGTCGTGGTCAAACCGGTGGTGACATTAATGTATGTATAGCGCGAGCGCGTTAAGCAGGCGATTGGTCCTAGCGCCACCACCCAGTCAGCCTATCAGCGACAAGATCTTTCCAACCTAACTTGAACATGGTACCACGTACGTGCGAAATCTACCGCAGCCACAATGGAACAAGTAAGCTATGGAACCAGCGATAGTGACGCCTACCATAGCAGAGAAGATACAACCTATGATCATGCACAGTGTGCATGTTCGTCCCACTTGGGGTGCGTAGTTCTATCGGGTTCCAGGATATTGCGGTACCGTCACGCTCTTTGACAGGTACAAGCATTTGGCTCCGCTCAGGCACCTTCTTTTTTGGTTTCTTTTTGGCATCTTACGTCCCAATCTATTCTCGTACCTGTGATGGCGATGAGATCAATTATCCCTACAGTACCAGACACTTCGTCGATCGAGGCCCACCGAGTCCTTAAGCTTACAAGCTTGACTCTCGAACCTCGATACTCCATCCACGGAAATAAAGCAGCACTTGTCTACAGACAGTTCTCAAGGTCCGTCTTTCCCGATCGGTACGCAACGCTATAATCTACTACACTGGGAACCACACTCCAGTCGAGGTCGCATGGTCAGTTTACCAGTGGATACCTTGACTTTCAAGCTGGCAAGTTCGGATGTCCTGGTCTTATGCCATGAATGCAGCGAGTACGCAGCCCCTACTCCAAGGCCTTGCCGCCATTTAGGCACTCCGGACCTCTAGGATTGAGATACCTTCGTCCATCGTCACCGCGGCGTGCCGGCCCTCGTCACTTTCCCTTCGCGACAGAACCGAAATAAATTGCTCGATCGTTGCTGGCGTCCTTTGTTCTAGGGTAGAGATACGCATCGATACTCTAACATCCTCGTCTTGTGTGTCCTACTCATGACACAAGATGGCGAGTTCGCTTCGAAGACGCTTTCCCATCTCTCTGTCACTGGCAACGTGGCATCCCCAGCCACATTGATGGTTGCTGAGATTCTGGAACTGGTTTCTGATGGAGCCGGACCACGTCCTGTTCGTCATTTATCAAACGTAGATCAGTAGGAGGATCAGACCGCAACATTCAAGATCGATGCACGACACGCAGTGGACAGGTGCGAGAGTGTATCCTGCGATCTGGCTTTTTCAGGTGGTTTACCTGGGAACGGGCACACCATTGCTGACGACAAACCTGGGGGCGAAGCAAGTACTTCCGCACATGGGTATCCCCGCGATTAGTACCGAGTGGTATGGCGACCATCATTTGTGCTTGTGACAACCTTCCTCGCATGTTCTATGATACTGCAGTGAAACACATCACCACCAACTTCGGAAACTTGACAACCTCGAGAAGGACAACATTAAACCTGGGCCAGTGCAGCTGCACAGCCCAATGATTTGAAAATCTGGGTGGACTTCAGCGGCTGATCGCTCGGCGACTTGATATTCCGAAGTATTCAGGAACTGGGGCAGACGACGGTCATGTGCACCCATCAAGATATGACATCCGAACCACGGATGATGAGTCACAAGTTCTATGGTTGACAAAAGGGGGGCTCTGGGAGTAAGAGCCACAGTTCTCGTGAGAGAACGGAGATTAAGCTCGGACTTGCTTTGAAAGCCGTGATCATTTCATTGTCATCACGACATACTACAAGCTGTTATTGGGTATCTCAACAATATCAAAGATCAAGCCGGTGATACGGCAACTTGCTCTGAGTCCATCCATCACGATCAGATGTTTGGCTCGGATTGGGCGGGTGCCTTTGAGATCACGCATGCTATTGCCACATTGACAAGATATAGGGTACTGCGCTTTTCACTTCTCTTAATGCAGCTGCAGACGAGGTTTATCAAATTTTAACACCCTTTCACAGTGCATACGACTACATACGGTATGTCTAGGTCTACATACGCCTCCGTAGATCAAATCCATCAGGTCTGTCCGCGTCGCAGAGTGGGTATAGATTCTGATCCGCTCCAAAGCTTCACGACAGGTTGACCAGGACGTTTGAAGAAGGACGCACTCTTCCATTGGCCTACCGTCGTACGCAGCTCCTCCAGCTCGCTCGCCTTGTCCAGGAAAATCACGAAAAGATCGAACACGCACTCGAGGAGGACTTGGGCAGACATGTCCTCGAAGCCAGGCTCCCCGAGCTAGGACCGATCGTCGCGGCTGCCCTCAGAGCTGCGGACAAGCTCGAAGAATGGAATGCGCCAGAGAAACCAGAAGTCGAGCAGTGGCGCAGCGGATGGGATACCACCATATTCAAAGCGCCCAAAGGCGCAGTCCTTCTGATCAGGTAACACGCATTTCCTCCAACCCAATTGTTGCCGCCTGATGAGTCATTCTCTTCATACGCAGCCCCTGGAACTTCCCGTGGGTCATCACATTGTTGCCGCTCATCGGCGCGATCGCCGCGGGCTGCACCACCTTTATCAAGCCTTCTGAACACGCGCCTGCTTGTGGGGTGCTCTTGGCGGAACTCATCCCAAAATACCTTGATCCTGATGCATATGCAGTCTGCCTCGGAGCGGTACCCGAAACCACGGAAGTCCTAAAGTTGAAGTGGGACCACATTTTCTACACCGGCAGTGCCAATGGCGGGCGGATCGTCGCCGAGGCAGCGGCGAAGCACGTCACACCTCTGACGCTCGAGCTCGGTGGCCAATCGCCGGTCTTTGTTGATGCAGCCAATATCTCGAGTCTCGAACTTGATATTGCTGCTAGGAGGATAATGTGGGGGAAACAATACAATTGCGGACAGGTCAGGCCTCCTGACGATGCTACTCAAACTGCAATTCACCTCGCTGCTACTTGCAGGTCTGCGTCGCCCCAAATCATGTCCTTGTCGACGAACAGTACCAAACTGTGCTCGTCGAGTCACTCAAGAAAGTGTACGACTCATTCTGGCCAAAAGGTCCACTAGATGCGTCATCCGAACTGGCACACATGATCAATGATCGTCATTACGAACGTATCCAGAGCCTTTTGAAAGAAACCAATGGCAAGATCGAGTTTGGTGGTGCAGGAGAGGGGCTTCGGATTGAGCCCACAATCGTGACCAACGTGAAACTAGATGACCCGTTGCTGAAAGAGTCGGTGATGCACTGACATTCTACGCCGAAGTCACCCCCGCAACTAATCACCTAACCCCCCCCCATGACAGAGAGATATTTGGGCCAATTTTGCCCATCGTCCCAGTTGCAAATGTGGACTCCGCCATTTCGTACATTCGGGCAGGGTGAGCCCGTTGCCAACACACGAAGATCGACGCTCACTCACTGATTTAGACCGACTCCCCTCGCTGTTTACGTCTTTACCGGAAGCGATGAGACGAAGAACAAGTGTAAGGTGCATCGCTACGCCACGTGACTTCATACTTAATAGCGATTCCAGTCATTCAGCGAACTCAAAGCGGGCAACTGATTCTGAACGACACTTTCGGTCAGGTTGCAGTTAGTGAGATCCCTTTCGGCGGACAAGGAGAATCGGGCTGTCAGTACCGATCCACATGGATGTTTTGCAAATGTACTGGTGTTAACGTGATATTTGCAGACGGGTCCTACCTTGGAAAGTTTTCTTTTGACAACTTCGTTCACAAGAGGGGATCTATCAATGTCCCTTTGGACCAAGGGTAAGCGTATCTCCATGAAAATTCCCCCTGGTTGACAACCTTTCGCAGGACGGAGGGCTTTTTGATGGGAAGGTACCCACCATACTCGCCACCTGCATTGGATTTCTTCTCGCAGGCGTTGAGAGTCAAGATACCTGATGCGTAATGTGGCTGGTTGTGACTTGAAACGGAATGTGTAAGCCTAGCAGTGCTATTGAAAAATCAGTGAACACCACCCAAATTACTGTTGATGGTCTGTAAATCATAGGGCGGTCCACTGTGTGCGCATCGCCTGAACGATCTGTCCACCGTTGATCACTTCGAATCGTCTGCTTTGGTCTGATTGGAAAACGTCACCGCGATGTTACGTTGAAGACGATTTGTTTGCACTGCGGCTTCCTGCACGATCGTATGCTCAGGTTCGCGAATTTGAATTCCGGCGATACCGAAGAGAAAACCTAGGCGCAAGTCCTGCAGGAGCGCCCAAGAACCCGAAAGGATCCTATCCCGGATTTCCGGCTTTGTCACGGTTGACTTGCATAAATTTGAATTCGCAGTGGAAGCCAGGAAGTCTGGAGCGCTCGAGAACCTTACACAATTATTTCCCACACTGTCCGCGTTGATGCCGGCGCAATCCCGCTTGCGTTTCTGGAAGTTCAACGTGCCGATCTGCAAAGTTGTCGCTTCACTGGCACAACTGTTGAACAACTCTGAATTCGCTGCTACATCATGATAGCGAGCCCTCTCGTCGACTGACGAGCATCTCGCAGATCCCAAAAGGTGTCTTACAGCACGATTTGTACGCTAACCCTTTTACATTATGTTACGGACACTCTTGCGCAACAAAGTTTTCGGATTCCCGATGTCACGGTCGGTCGGCTCGGGTTTGACCGGGAGCTTTCCTTCGGTTGACTCTTCCATCACTCGACATGGGCACCGGGATTGCGAAGAACCCTTTGACTGAACTTTCTGGTACTCGCAAGATAGTCCTTCTTTTACTCCTCTGACTTTCTCAGTTCCTTGATTCCTTTAACATTTCAGCCTTGTTCTCGGCGATCCCAGCAATTGCTACGAGTACAGGCTTGAACAATAGTCGATCTGTATGGCTCAACAGCGCCTACCAGCTTTCTTTTGCTGCCCTCCTGCTCGTCGTAAGTCTTCCTCCTTGTTCCTCTCATCAACTCATTATACGCGGTTCAGAGTGGTCGGATGAGTGACATCTACAACCCAAGTGTGTTGGCCCCATTCCATCCGGGTTCTCCAACTGATACCGTTACCAGAAATTGTCTTCTTAAGTGGCGTGTACCTTCTCGGCATTTTGTCTCTTGGAACCGGTTTCGCGCGCAACAGCATTGCAATTCTCGTTCTTCGAGCCCTATCTGGCATTGGTCAGCGATCATCGCCTTGTGAACTGTCCTCAGCTTGCTGACTTGACAGTGGAACAGGGGTGGCCTTGAGTATCCCGTCTGCGCTTCACTTGTTGATTCACACATTCCCCGACCCGCTTGTACAAGCAAAATCCATCAGTGCATTTGCTGCCTTGGGAGCGATTGGGAATGGCGAGTCTCTTTTGGTGTACTCGATGTCTTCCTGATCTCTTCTCACCAGTCTTCGGCGTGATCGTCGGAGCTTTGATTGTATCTTACGTGACTTGGCCTTGGATTTTCTACGCCACAGCTATTGTTGCATTACTCGTCGCAATCGCCTGTACATTCCTCATTCCAAACCCTCACCGACAGAATAAGTATAGCCAGCTGGAACAGTTTCGAAGATTAGATATGGCAGGGAGCACGTTGCTGATAGGTAAGCGTCGCAAAAGCATGGTGGACATGCCTTACTTATACGTGCAAAGCTGCTCTGGTACTCTTTATCTTTGCAGTCACGTCTGGATCGACAGAAGGATGGAAGACGAGCATTGTCTTGGTTCCACTTTCCTTGTCCGTTCTTCTTTGTTTCGTTCTTCGTCTGGGAAGGACGAGTCCCGGAGGATTGTGCCTCGCTGTATGTACTTTACACGCGTTTCCCGTTCAAGAAGTATACCCTCTAAAATTTATTAGGCCTCCGCGTATGTGGTCTTATCTAAATTTCGCACCACTCACTCTCCTCGCTCTCCTCCCGTTCGCATGGTGGAGCTCCGTATACCTGCTGTTTGCGTGGTACTGGCAGGAAGTGGGATTTTGGAGTGCCATCAACTCCGGCATTCATTTGTACGTATCCTTTCCCGCCTCTCTCGCGACTGGTGCTTATCGACGTTTGGAAATTTCCCCAGCCTCCCCATGGGGCTCCTTGCATTAGCTTTCGCGCCGTTAATGGGTGTGCTTCGACAAAAGTTTGATGCCAAGCACATCCTTCTTGGGGACCTCATCCTCATGGTGGCTGGAACAGCCTTCTTCCCCTTCGCGGACAACATGACCCGCTACTGGTCCACCGCGTTCCCGGGATTCTTGCTAGGCACTGCAGGGACAATTGTTGTGTTTGCCACCACGAAGTGAGCTTGACGATAACTGTTATCTCCTTGGATTAAGTAACATTTTTCCCAGCATCGCCGTGTTCGCCACAACACCACCCGAGGCAGCAGGTACGGTGGGAGCGGTGTTCAACTGTGCTCTTCAACTGGGTGCTGCGGTCATCACCTGGGTCGCTACGTCCATCCAAACAAGCGTACAGCCCTCGCCCACGTCGTTCGTGGGTCGCGCCACAGCGTTCGAATTTTTGATCGCATTCATCGTCATGCAGATCATATCCGTCCTAGCTTTTGTACGGAAAACAGGGACTCTGTCCAGCCTGCAACCCGAGGGAGTATCGGCAGTCTTGTGACTGATTCTGAGGCGGCTCTTTTTGAGAAGCCAAATAGATTCGGCACCACATAGGTGTTTTCCTGTTTCTTTTGAAATATTACTGTAGTCTGACCTGACTCGGATGGTCTCCGCACCTGTCTATTAGGACTTACTAGTAAAACTACGCTTTTGGTCCTGCGCGACCTCCCGCACCATCACGCTCGTTCCAGCTCTCTTCCCTCTAGTCTTGTATACATTCGACTGGAAGTAAGACCCATATTTACACTCATTTACTCACCTACAACATTAGTTCACTCCTTTCGTTTATGGTTGGTCGTCTTCCAGTCGTTGCAACAATACAATTACGTTCTGTGGACTGGATTCCTTGTTTATTGGGGGGACCACGTTGTTACGTGGGCAGTTTGAGGCTCGAAACATTGTTCCATGTGTGCAAAAAAAATATTGAGCAACAGTTCTATTGGAGAACAAGTGTGCCATTCAAGTCCGTCGGTCCCTTGCATTGAGGGCTGTGATTCAAGTCATCGTCGCTACTGGTCCCGGGGTGCCTGCCCGGCACATAGGGTACAACGAATCTTGCCATGATCCGATCCCAGCTCGTGCTTTGCTTTGCTTGTCAACAAGACCGCCGATAACGGATCGAGGCTCAGAGCCATAGAGTAATGAGTAACAGCATCTTGGAATGACGCAGAGTCCATGATGACATCTCCGTTCTGTTCTAATACCTTCGCACCACACGCTTTGAAGTCTGATACTCAATGTCAGGGTACCCTTGGCAATGGATGTTAGCGACTGAAACCACCCACTGAGTTCCTATTCTGCTCGCTCATCGCACACCCCCGCACCCTCCAACAGCTTGTTCTGCATTTGTAGGAAACACTTGACAGTCTCCGTGAGGCAACCATCCCGTCGCAAATAACGCGGTAAATGACAAACCTCGAAACCTTGAACTAAACCGAAAGAAAGTCACCATCCATCCTCGGACCATCACAGAGAGCATACCTTGGTTGGGACACTCAATGCTTCGTCCCCTGAGGAACAAATCAACATTATGCGTGCCCACTTCAGTAGAACAGCGTTCGCAGTGGTGGGACCGAGCGATAAAGCAGTAGAGCAAGCTGCAACTGCCTCGCCTAGTGTCCCGGCGTGCGATGCCTCGTTTCCGATTCTCTCTAGCGCCCGACGCATCGGGACGTAAACTCTGATGGTAGCGATTAAACACTATCCTAATGCACGACCCCGAAACTCACCAGCAAGCTAATCGCTAATTAACCTGTTGGCCCTCACATCCTCATACGATATTCGCGAACTCGAGAAGACATTCCGCAACACCCTGTATGCGACCTTGGGCATACAGGGATTCACATTGATGCTTCTGCTCGTGCGCGTGGTTGATTCGTTGAGCCTCTGCAAGTTGGACCCGCAGTTCTTGGATGGTCTGTCCGAGATGTGTGATTTTGCTGCCTAGTCGGTATAGGAGTCAAAAAAACATGGGTCCTGGTGGGTATGGACATACTTGAGCTTTCGCTGAGACGATTCTTTGGCTGATTGGCTGCGTGCTGACATTCGGCGAGCTTGTCGCAAAGTTCTTGGATGGTTTTTTCAAGACACGCGTTATTGCTACCTAGTAGACGTCAATCAAGGGAATATGTGTCGGGATAGCGGGGGACGTACTAGAGCTCTCCTCTTCGGCACGTAGCGACTGGATGGGGTAATCCATCTCCTGGTGCGTTTGTTGAGATTCGGCGAGCTCGTTGCGCAGTTCCTGGATGGTTTGTGCGAGGCTCCCTGTTATCTCGTTGAATGGACATGGGTATCAGAAACAGGGTCAGGGTGCTAATTAACGTACTCGGACTGTTGTCAACTTTTTCAACCTCTGTATGTTGGATTTGCTGGAGGCGCAGGGTCTGTAACTGCCAATAGAGCGGTTTGCGATTGCCAGTCGTTTTTTGTGCAGGTACACTTACGTTGTCCAAGTAGTGAGAGGGAGCACGAAAGGTGGTTCTCTCGCCCCCACCAGTTACATGTCGTAGTTTGATGACACAGCCATGGACACGCTGTCGCCGATGAATGTATTGTTGCTTGCCAGCATGTTTGTGCGTCGCTACTGTGGATCTGCGATTTTGAGGGCGTGGTCCCGGTGGACGCGTTGTTTGCAATCACTTCAATGGAATGACTCTGTGCATTCCACCGTATGGCCATAACTCGCCCTACTGACGACCCGCCCTGCAATGTCGTAAACACCGGACCACGGGACCAGGGCCACCCGCAGCATACACCGTCGTCCAGGCACACCGTACCGCCCATGGTCAAACTCCCTCAGTGGTACCACCGTGTCGTACAGGTCGGCATACGATACTTGGATCCGATTGGGACGCAGTGCACCCACAGTGCGATGCGTGATGCGTAGCACGCCCGAGTCAGAGTCAGTCTCCGTAAACGCAATGTCCAGCGAGCGGAACGCTCTGCGGTTCCCCAACTGCTCCGCTCCCTTTCTCTATTCCGGGTGCGCGCAACACGCTGACGTTACAGTTGCCCTCGAGCGTGTTCGCGAGCGTGACCAGCCGTGCCCAATGCCCATGCACCCACCACGAATCCGGAGACTGCATTCCCACTGGATGTCCTCATCCTCATCTGGAACCCAAGTCGGATTTGGATTTCCACCTGTACGTCATGGGCGGATGAATGTTGTGATGAAGCGATGCCGCACAATACGAAACCTGGAACTTCCCGTGTCCATTGTTACCGCTCATCGGTGCGATCACCGCGGGCTGCACTAGCTTGATCAAGCCTTCCGAACACGCGTCCGCTTGCGGGGTGCTCTTGGCGGAGCTCATCCAGAATACCTTGATCCGGATGCATATGCAGTCTGCCTCAGAGCGGTACTACCCGAAACCATGGGAGTCGTGAAGCTCACATCTTCTACACCGGCAGTGCCAATGGGAGGCGGATCGTCGCCGAGGCAGTGGCGAAGCACGTCACACCCCTGACGCTCGAGCTCAGTGGTTGATGCAGCCAACATCTCGAGTCTCAAACTTGATACTGCTGCTAGGAGGATATTGTAGGGGGAAACAGTATAATTGCGGACAGGACAGGTCTCCTGGTGATGCCTTGAACTGCGATTCACCTCGCTGCTACTTGCAGTTCTGCATCGTTCCAAACCACGTCCTTGTCGAGGGGCAGTACCAAAGTGTGAGTGTACTTGTCGAATCACTCAAGAAAGTATATGACTCGTTCTGGCCAAAAGGTCCACTAGATGCGTTGTCCGAACTAACACGTTTGATCAATGATCGCCATTAGGACGTATCCAGAGCCTCCTGAAACTAGACGACCCTCCGCTGACAAAGTTGGTGATGCACTGACATTCCACCCCGAAGTCACTTCTGCAACTAATCACCTGAACCCTCCCCATGAGAGGGATATTTGGGTCAATTTTACCCATCGTCCCAGTTGCAAATGTGGATTCCAACATTTCGCACATTTGGGTAGGGTGAGCCTGTTGCCAACATACGAAGATCGAGGTTCACTCACTGACCTAGACCGACCCCCCTCGTTGTTTACGTCTTTACCGGAGGCGATGAGACGAAGAACAACTTGAAGTGTAAGATGCATCGCTACGCAATGTGACTCGATACTTATTAATTCCAGTCATTCGGCGAACTCAAAGCGGGCAACTGATCTGAACGACACTTTCGGTCAGGTTGCAGTTGGCGAGATCCCTTTCGATGGACAAGGAGAATCGGGGTGTCAGTACCGATCCACATGGATGTCCGCAAATGTACTAATGCTGACATGATATTTGCAGATGGATCCTACCTTGGAAAGTTTTCTTTTCACAACCTCATTCACAAGAGGGGATCTATCGATGTCCCTTTGGACCAAGGGTAAGCGTATTTCCATAATTTGTTTGCCGCCTGGTTGACAGCCTTTCGCAGGACGGAGGGCTTTTTGATGGGAGGTACCCACCATACTCGCCACCTGCATTGGATTGAAAGTCAAGATACCTGATGCGTAATGTGGCTGGTTGTGACTTGAAACGGAATGTGTAAGCCTAGCAGTGCTATTGAAACCTCTTTGGATTATCACCCGAAATGTGTTTATGGTCTGTAAACCATAGGGCGGTCCACTGTGTGCGCGTCGTCTGAATGATCTGTCCTCCGTTGATTGCTTCGTTTGCTCTGGTCTAATTGGAAGACGTCACCGCGACGTTACGTTGAAGATGATTCGTTTGCACTGCGGGTTCCTGCACGATCGTATGCTCAGATTCGCGAATTTGAATTCCGGCGATGCCGAAGAGACAAAACCTAGGCGCAGGTCCTGCAGGAGCGCCAAAGAACCCGAAAGGATCCTATCCCGGAGTTCCGACCTTGTCACGGTTGACTTGCACGGGTTTGAATTTGCGGTGGAAGAGACAAAAAGCCAGGAAGCCCGGAGCGCTCGAGAACCTTACCCAGTTATTCCCACACTGTCCGCGTTGAATCCGCCGCAACTTGCTTGCGTTTCTGGAAGTTCAACGTGCCGATCTGCAAAGTTATCGCTTCACAACTGTTGAACAACTCTGAATCCGCTGTTCATAACCGTATTAGCGCTGGACATTTCAAACCTACGATTGGTAGTAGCGCAGCAGGACAGCATGAATTAGACGCTAACCCTTTTATGTTTAAATTATGTTGCAGATACTCTTACCCAAGTCATCTTCGGATTCGTCATTCCTGGTGGGCGGCCTGCTCAGATGGACCAATTTGGAACGTAGGTGGTTCCACAGCCGCCTTGAACGTGTCAAAGGGTGCGAGAGACCTTCCTTCGATTTCCTCTTCCACCACTCGACATGGACACCGAGGTTGCGAAAAACCCTCTGATTGAACTGTCTGGTACCCGCAAGATGGTCCTTCTTTCACTCTTCTGTTTTTCTCAGTTTCTTAGTTCCTTTAACATTTCAGCCTTGTTCTCGGCGATCCCAGCAATTGCTACGAGTACAGGCTTGAACAATAGTCAATCTGTATGGCTCAACAGCGCTTATCAGCTTTCCTCTGCTGCCCTCCTACTCATCGTAAGCCTTCTTCCCCGGTCCCCTCATCAACTTATTGTATGCGGTTTAGAGTGGTCGGATGAGTGACATTTACAACCCAAGTGTGTTGGTCCCATTCCATCTGGATTCTTCAACTGATACCGTTAGCAGAAATCATCTTCCTAAGTGGCGTGTACCTTCTCGGCATTTTGTCTCTTGGAACCGGTTTCGCGCGCAACAGCATTGCAATTCTCGTTCTTCGAGCCCTGTCTGGCATTGGTCAGCAATTATCGCTTTGTGAACTGTCCTCAGCTTGCTGACTTGACAGTGGAACAGGGGCGGCCCTGAGTATCCCGTCGTCCCTTCGCTTGTTGATTCACACATTTCCCGACCCGGTTGTACAAGCAAAAGCCGTCAGTGCATTTGCTGGCTCAGGAGCGATTGGAAATGGTGAGTCTTTCTTGGTGTACTCAATGCCCTCCTAATCTCTTCTCATCAGTCCTCGGCGTGATCATTGGAGCTTTGATTGTATCTTACGTGACTTGGCCTTGGATTTTCTACGCCACAGCTATTGTTGCCTTACTCGTCGCAATCGCCAGTACATTCCTCATTCCAAACCCTCACCGACAGAATAAGTATAGCCAGCTGGAACAGTTTCGAAGATTAGATATGGCAGGGAGCATGTTACTGATAGGTAAGCGTTGTGAAAGCATGGTGGACATGCCTTACTTATACGTGCAAAGCTGCTCTGGTACTCTTTATCTTTGCAGTGACATCTGGATCGACAGACGGATGGAAGACGGCCACTGTCTTGGTTCCGCTTATCTTGTCCATCCTTTTTTTCGTTTTGTTCTTCGTCTGGGAAGCACGAGTTCCAGAGGATTGTGCCTCGCTGTATGTACTTTACACGCGTTTCCCGTTCAAGAAGTATAACCCTCTAACATTTAGGCCTCCGCGTATGTGGTCTTATTTAAATTTCACACCACTCGCTCTCCTCGCTCTCCTCCCGTACGCATGGTGGAGTTCCGTATACCTGCTGTTTGCATGGTACTGGCAGGAAGTGGGATTTTGGAGTGCCATCAACTCCGGCATTCATTTGTGTGTATCATTTCCCGCCTCTCTCGGGACTGGTGCTTATCGATGCCCGGCAATTTCCCCAGCCTCCCCTTGGGGCTCTTTGCATTTGCCTTTGCGGCGTTAATGGGTGTGCTTCAACAAAAGTTTGACGCCAAGCACATCCTTCTCGGGGGCCTCATCCTCATGGTGGCTGGAACAGCCTTCTTCCCCTTCGCGGACAACATGACCCGCTACTGGTCCACCGTGTTCCCGGGATTCTTGCTAGGCACTGTAGGGACAAGTGTCGTGTTTGCCACCACGAAGTGAGCTTGACAATAACTATTATCTCCTTGGATTAACGTTTTTCCCAGCATCGCCATTTTCGCCACAACACCACCCGAGGCAGCAGGTACGGTGGGAGCGGTGTTCATCTGTGCTCTTCAACTGGGTGCTGCGGTCATCACCTGGGTCGCTACGTCCATCCAAACAAGCATACAGCCCTCGCCCACGTCGTTTGTGGGCCGCGCTGCAGCGTTCGAATTTTTGATCGGATTCATCGTCATGCAGATCATATCCGTTCTAGCTTTCGTACGGAAAACAGGGACTCTCTCCAGCCCGCAACCCGAGGGCATCGGCAGTCTTGTGACTGATTCTGAGGTGGCTCTTCGAGAAGCTGAATAGATTCGGCTTACCGTTACCCATCCTTGCGCTCATTTATCTCATCTACTCACCTACATCAGGTTACTCCTTTCATTTAGTCGGTCGCCTTGTGGTTTCGTTCCAACGATTACATCCTGTGATTGGATTCTTTGTTTGTTGTGGAGACCACATTGTTACGTGCGCAGTTTGAGGCTCAAAACAGCGCTCCACGTGTGCAAAAAATATTGAGTGACAGTTCGTTTGGAGAAGAAGTGTGCCATTTCCTATACACTGCGTGTGGAGTGAAGCACACACCCGAGCTTCCGCCCGATCTCCCAGAGATGAAGGATACTCTAACACAAATACTCATAAATCATGCCAGCGTACAAAAAGTGGGGGAACTTTGGATCGATATCACTTAATGTAATGACAGCTCTTGATCTCCCTGGTTGACACCATTTCCCATACGCAAGATGCAGCAGAGGTGAATGCCGCTCTACCTCGCGGACTAGCACCAGAATCATGATGTTGTCGATTGCGCGTTGCAAGTGTTGTTTACCTTGCGGGATGGTCGAACAGACGACGAGTCAAGGATCTCCCAATTGTCCTCAGATATCATGTCTCGTCGTATCCGTTGGAAAGCTGGGCGCGATGTCTGACAACGTAATCCCACCTACGCTTTGATCACGATCACGGTCCGCATATACATACATCCAAGTCTCATGTCAAAAAGACAGACCATTTATCGGAACAGAGTGGCGGCGTCCATCGGTAGCACAGTCTGTACTCAGCAACGGCCTCGTCCAGCGTCTTGCTGGCCACGTGCGATTGGCCACCCACGCGACTGTGGCATCGCGCATGGGTTGGAAGATGATGTGGGGATCGTTGGGATTGACGAGTCCGTTGGCGGAGACCGTGTGGTCGGCCCTCGGTGTGTATGCTCTTGTTCTGACGTGGACACCCACTCGGGGTCAAATTCAACGAGCCCCCTGGCGCGAGGTGGCTTCGGAATCGATGCGAACGTCGAGATGGAGATAAAGATAAATTGGCAGGCCGGACGCGTACAGAGGGACGATGTTCAAGTGGGGGGAAAGAGGTGAAGTCGCTGAAAAGAGGGGGTTGTTAACGGGTATTGCTGCTCGGGAATGGAGACCCGCAGGTCAAGGGTGCGCAGTCAGTCATTCAATCACTTTGAATCGAATCCTACGTGTTTTCCTCTTCTTACTTATCGTCAATGTGTCGCTGTGACGACATTAGTAGTAAAGCTGTCATTCGGGCCGTGGTGTCGTGTCGGGATCCCTGATCTCGATTTTCTGTGGACGATATGGGTTTAAACAAACAGAATACGCACCGCGGTCCAGAGAATTCTGGACTAAGTGTAAATTGAGATATTTTGTCGTGTTTGAGGGGAAACTCGAGGACAAGCTTGCTCTCGAACAACACCGCTAAGGTATCGTTGACGGACCTGGAAGGCATGAGTACAAGTAGGACTTAGTTAAAGAAAGAGGGAAAGAGATGTAACGTACACGGAGAGAGAGATGCTTGAATGCAGATGAGTCTGGATAGAAACTCGGGGTTGAGTTGGTGGATAGCTAGTGGAAGCAACTGACTGACCGGAGTTTGCGCATGCGGCTGAAACGGTCTGGGTCTGGTTTCGGGATACGATTGTTCGGGGTCGAAGATTTGTCTCCTAACATATGAACGTTCAGTTAGTGCATGGTCAACCCAGCTTCTTATTACACTAGCCCATGTGGTCCATTCGCTCGTGCCAAAGGAAAGCTTCCTACCGTATACCACTAAATTCCGAGGACATAGCTACACAGGAATTACCAGGCCTGAAACCAAACCCGTTGCGAAAACGATCAGGTCCGCACTTACCACGTCCTATCAGAAAATACTACATAGTAGTGTGTGATATTTCGGCGCCAGTCTTCACGAAGATCAGAACCAGCGTGAGAGCTGATCAAAGGCGGTTCGGAACCTTATGTTAAACCTTGCCATATGTGAGCAGTTTTTCGAAGGCCCTATTGATCCAGTAGTATTCAGCCTGGAGAAGCAATGGAGCACTAGGCCGTTAATTCTTACCTTGTCGAATGATGCCATGGTGGTGGTACTTACAAGGTGGTCAGACTTTGGACTAGACAGGCGGAGTGGCAGTGCACAGGAAATTTGCCAGGCAGAGAAGGCATAGCCTCGGACGGCCAGCGCTTCAGCTGTTCAGCATCAACCATCTTACGTGACCTATGAAGAAGTCTGCAATTTTTGCCCAAGTTCGCC
Organism: Boletus coccyginus; assembly: GCA_025782845.1. Lineage (NCBI taxonomy): Eukaryota > Fungi > Basidiomycota > Agaricomycetes > Boletales > Boletaceae > Boletus > Boletus coccyginus. The sequence continues at coordinate 214,232 of JAHZSR010000058.1, read as the reverse complement.
GATGTCCGGAACAGAGTTCAACAGACGTATTTGATTGCGTCAAAACACCGTGTCCCGAGCTACGTACTTGTCGATCTCCCAGCGTTTGTTGACATGATCTCATGCTGGAAACCGCTCAAAACCTTGGATGGGGGATAGATATAGAAACGGTAGGCGGCGTCGGTTGCAACTTGGAGGGTTCGGAGTGTCCTGACAATCGGACATTTGGTCGGTAGAAGACCCCCAAATTACGAGCGATGGCACACCCTTGACCAAATACAGCGGCGAGGAAATTCGGTATATATAATATCGTACTCGAAGGTTCACGTGTTCCAAGGCCGGCTATCGCCGTCCCTGCTACGCCCGAACAAGAATAGATCAGAATCTCTGTCGAGGCAAAGCATTGGCGTCGAGGGGACCAAAAATTGAATGTTGCCGTACCCCGTCTGGTTGGTCCTGTGAGTATACCGCATTCTTTGTCGGGGTTTGTCCGCTCAACGCTACGTCGGCAGAACGTGATTCGTTTCACCGATAGCTATAGATAGCCCGACTCGATCAATTCATTTGCGCACGATGCTGCGATCAGGCGGGCGGAACTTATGCTCGTGTTTCTCACACTGCCTGAGCCACTCCACGAGGCAACTGTGTCGAGTTCATCAAGGAAGCCAATTTCCTAAATTTGAACTCGATTCGAACATTCTGGGATATCCCGCTAGCGTCACTTCCTGGTTATATTTCAGGGACATCCTGTCTGTGAAAGTCCTGCCACTCTTGCCTCTGTCGCCACCATCATGAGTGCGGGAATCGCCTTGGACGATGCTGCAATTATGTCGACATCGCTGGAAGGTATTTTGTATGGTTTGTCTCTTGCTCCGCTTTCAGGAACTGTCGTCCGCTAAGTAGGTTTGATGTAGGATTTTCGCTACTTATGTTCATCGGTACCGTATGGGTATTGTCAACCCGCGCAGAGGGTCGCCATGCACCTGACTGGAAGATGATCTCAATAGCCGTCGTCCTCCTGGTTCTGAGTACCGTCGTAAGCTCATTCGCTGATGCTCAGTATCTCAGTACACTTCTTGACTACCCTCCTCGCTCTTTCAAGCATATGGTCGTCGATATCGTGCGCATTGACGAGGGTTTGGTAAAATACCGTGATACCTTCCCTGGAGGACCAGTGGCATTCTTTGCGGACATTGCCCAAAATAGTTTCGTGATAAAAAATGCGATCTACACTTTACAAACACTTGTTGGGGACGGCGTGGTGGTAGGTAGTGATCCATATACGAACTGCATTTGCTGATTTGCGATCAGATATATCGCTGTTATGTCGTATGGCAATCGATCTGGATCATCATCCTCCCCGCAATGCTCTGGTGCAGCGTAGCAGGTGGGAGGATACCTTTTTTGGGAATCGCCCCATTGATAACGTGCATCTCAGTAACTGGCGTTTGTTCCGTTTATAGCGCTTCACAAGCCACTGTCAATGCCACGAACGTCTTTGCTAAGGAAACTGGCCAGTGGATTACTGCATTTTTTTCGTCAACGCTCGCGACCAACTTGTTAAGTTCTGGTAAGCTCGTACAGTTTCGGGGTCCGGTTACGTTTCAATTTTATCTTAGGGCTGCTCGCTTATCGCATTTGGAGCATAGAGCGCAGCGTCTCTTCCATCCGTGTCTCGAAGAAAGATACAATGATGCCGGTCTTCCGCGTCCTCGTTGACGCGGCGATATTGTATTCTGCCACCCTTTTCACTGCGCTCCTTTGTTTCGTCAATGCCAATAATGGGCAGTTCGTTGTGCTAGACATGGTGAATTGGGCTAACCCCGTCCATGATCATTTCTGACACTGGCATTTGTCCCACAGATCATGCCAATCATTTCTATTGCATTTTACATGGTGTTGATTCGGATAGCCATGAGGCGAAGGAACACGGATCGTGTCCCATCCTCACAGCGGGGGATGGCTCCTATCGATTCCCAGGAGGCGAGCTCTGGGACGAAGCGATTACAAGTGCATGTATCGCAGTTCTCAAAGAACGAATCGACCGCACTGCACCAGGATGTCGAGAGGGACGCCCTCCCCTTGAGGCACAAAGGGGAGCTCTCGGGTGCTGCCTATGAGGTTTAGGTGTTTGGACATTCCACGCCTCTCTTGATGCGTCCATCCCGTCGATTTTGTCATCGCATGACATATTTATTTATTTCACGACAGCACTCTGACTTCAATTACACTATTCTACTCACCTAGATGTGACTCGGACTTGGTCTCTTCGATGGAACACGAAGGTTTGTATAAGATATATAGCAATCACACGCGAGGGCTGTCGAGGGACAACAATACTCGGTTGTCGTGTGCAGACAACGGACCGAGGTGCTCGCTCGTGCGAGGGACGTCTAATATGCGACAGACAATACATCGTAGACAAGGTCTAGACAAAGACATTGAATAACACAAGACACGCCCCACCTGCGTTCTGGGGGATTCTATACGTTATATTATAAACACATGCCGTATCAGAACTATCCCAAAGACAGCTAGGTGACAAGAACAAGCTACATGGATATGGGATATGAGTCAATGTGTGCGTTAACGTACCTCAACGGCCGTCATTGAAGGCGCGAGTGAACTTCGTAATAAGTCTGTCTACTATCAAAGTCGGGGATCCCGCTAAAAAAACCATCCAAGTCGGAGCAATATAATAATATTTCAGAGAAACAGGAGAAGCCTGGTTGGAAAGCTGACTATTTGGCCTCTTCAAGAGCCGGGTTAGATGCAGGACTGCCAGAACCGAGCTCCGGTCGCGGGCTAGGCAGAGTCCCTGTTTTCCGCACGAAAACTAGCACGGATATGATCTGCAGTACGATGAATGCGATGAAAAATTCAAACGCGGCGGCGCGACCCTTGAACGACGTGGGCGAGGGCTGTACAGTTGTTTGGATGGATGTAGCAACCGAGGTCATCACCGCATTACCGAGGTGAAGACCGCAGCTGAATACCGCGCCCACTGTACCTGCTACCACGGGAGGTGTTGTGGTGAAAATGGCGATGCTAAGGGAAAACGTTAATCGAAGGAGATAAGAGCTGCTGTCCAGCTCACTTCGCGGTGGCAAATACGATAGTTGTCCCTGCAGTGCCTAGCAGGAATCCCGGGAATACGATGGGCCAGTAGCGGCTCGTGTTGTCCGCGAAGGGGAAGAAAATCGTTCCAGCCACCATGAGGACTAGACCTCCGAGGAGGACATACTTGGCGTCGAACCTCTGTTGAAACACACCCGATAACGCCATGAAGGGTAATGCAAAGAGTCCTACTGGGAGGCTGGGGGGAATCAAGCATTGATACGCACAGGTTGCGAGAGGCGGGAAATGACACGCACAAGTGGATGCCGGAGTCGATGGCACTCCAAAATTCCACTTCCTGCCAGTACCACGCAAATAGCAGGTATACGGTACCCCACCATCCGTATGGGAGGAGGGCGAGAATGACGAGTGGTGCGAAATTCGGATAGGACCACATACGCGGAGGCCTAAATTATAGAGGATTACACTTCCTGAACGGGAAACGCAAGTAAAATACACACAGCGAGGCCTGATCCTCTGGAATTCGTGCTTCCCAGACGAAGAACGAAAAGAAAAGAAGAACAGATAAGGAAAGTGGAACCAAGACAACGCTCGTCTTCCATCCATCTGTCGAACCCGACGTCACCGCGAAAATAAAGAGTACCAGAGCAGCTTTGCACGTATAAGTAAGGCACAGTTCACCATGCTTGCGCGATTCTTACCCATGAGCAACATGCTCCCAAACAAGTCCAATCTCCGAAACCGTTCTGACCGGCAATGGTTGTTCTGTGGGTGTGGGTTTGGAATGAGGAATGTACAAGTGATTGCGATGAACAATGCAACAATAGCTATCGTGTAGAAGACCCAAGGCCAAGTCGCATAAGATATAATCAAGGCTCCGATGATCACGCCGAGGACTGGTGAAATAAGATCAGGGAGGCATGAGTACACTAAAAGAGACTCGCCATTTCCAAGTGCTCCCGAGCCAGCAAATGCACTGACGGCTTTTGCTTGTATTACGGGGTCGGGGAAGGTATGAATCAACAAGTGAAGTGACGGCGGTATACACAGAGCAGCGCCTACTTCCACTCTCAAGTCAGCATGCAGAGGTTCATTCACAAGGTGGAAATTGCTGACCGATGCCAGAAAAGGCTCGAAGAACGAGAATCACAACGCCGCTACGCGCGAAACCCATTCCAAGAGACGAAAAGCCGATCAGGTACACGCCACTCAGGAAGATGATTTCTGCAAACAGCTTCACTGGAAGAACTCAGACAGAGTGGGGGCAACATACTTGGGTTGTAAATGTCGCTCATCCGACCACTCTAAACCACATACAATGAGTTGAAGAAGGGGACAAGAACGAGGAAGGCTCACGATGAGTAGGAGAGCAGCAAAAGAGAGCTGGTAAGCACTGTTGAGCCATACAGATTGACTATTGTTCAACCCTGTGCTCGTAGCAATCACGGGGATCGCGGAGAACAAAGCTGCACTGTTAAAGGTATCAAGAAATGGAGAAAGACAGAAGAGAAAAAGGAGGACTATCTTGCGGGCAGCAGACAGCTCAGCCAAAGGATTTTTGGCAAGCTCGGTGTCCATTTCTAATGGTGGAAAAGGAAAGCGAAATGAAGGTCGAACAGCGAGGGCTCGTCCGACAGATGTTGATCGAGGTCCGAATAAGAAAAGGGTGATCGAACCCTGCGTGGCTCCTGAGGCTGGCTATGCCAGTGGGTCCTTTTCGGATGCCAAAAGTGACCGGCCGCAGAAGTCGACGGCCATGCCCATCAGCACAGCTAGAAGCTGCCGAGTCGCCGCTTCTCTCGAGACCCCGCCTCCAGCTAGGACTGGTCCGCGATCGGGGATCAGATTGTGGCTAGACGGCCCCAACGAGACTCCATTAAACTCTCCAAAGGCAAGGCTTGCCGCTGCACATCAGTAATTCATGGACTGAGTTTGGAATGAGTGGATGTATGATGAAATTCGGACCAGGCTGGGAAAAGATTGTGTAATGCTCATCTGCCTTGTAACAGGACTGCATGCGCCCTTTTTGGAAATTTCTGCTTCTTCGTCCGACTTCTCCTTTTCTTCATGATCCGAACGCACTCGTTGAATTCAGCAGAAAGGCTTCCAGAAAGCACGACGGAACGCGGTTGTTCTGCATTCCGGATGTCTATACTCCCCTTTATTCAACTCTTTTCCCAGAAGCATATCTAGGCTCTCTAACTCCATTTCCCCCCCAGATGAGTCCCAGTCTACCACATTCCAATACGGCTTTGAACCCGAAATGCATTTCCTGGGCGAAATGTTCCGTGGCGCTGTACATGGCATGGATCGGCTTGCGAGCATTCACTTCGTTGAGTACAAACTTTGCTTCCAAATCTTTCGCGGCAACAACTTGTTCTACATCAGCACCGAGAAGAATCGGTCCCCATGGGGAGAGAAGCTCTGGATCCACTCTAGCGAGAAAACGTGTTTCACCGGGTCTCCAAGCACTTGAGTTAGTGTGGCCTACCTCTTACGAACTGATTCATACATCTCGGGGTTAGTCGGGGCGAATATGTTCCGGCAGAAGTCCATGGTTCTCTACGACCGTCATTGAATGGACTTCTGCTGGTACAAGTCTTGAAATTTTACCTGTAATTCATCCTCGGTCAGGGTTTTTGCTACGTCCGCAGTACCTTGAATGACTGAGAAGCATTGAAGCGTCAGGTAATGTTCTCACGTGGCCAGGCATCACTTACCAGGTCGGAGGATGTCAAATGCGCGGTCGAAATTGTCCTCGTCAACCTCACTCATTACTGGCGCACTCTGGTTGCGTATTTGTTGGTAAGTTGCTAACACAACGAGGAGGAATCTAAATAACGGAAATAAGATTCCCGTGTGGTTGCCGCTCACGGAAAGTCGCTTACCGGGTATATGACACGCCGACCTTGGACGTATGCCAGCGCTGCGCTTCTTGTTCCGTTACAGTTCCACGGATGACCGCAGCGATGGTGACGGCGGCAGATAGGGCTCCAGTGAAGGCCAGATGAATCCCAGAAGAGTAGAATGGGTCGATGAATGCTATCAAATTATTAGATCGAGTGAGTGTTACTAGTATACGGGTCTACGCACCTCCAGCATCCCCAGCAATTCGGTAATGTGGCCCTGCATAGCTCGGTGCGGCATAACTGAAGTCGCTTGCAGCCATGACGCCCTCCGGCTTATCCTTGTTTCGCAGCCGCGCCTCACCAATCAGCTTCATGACCCCAGGCGCCCGGCGCAGCTCTTCGAGGTAGTGATCCTGGAGGGTATAGCTGTGTGCACCAGTATCGTTTCTGCCAGCACGCTTCTTGTTGTTGCTGATATCTTGGTCCATGACAACCCCGATGGATGTGGACCCGTCGTGGAGGGGAATAAACCAGACCCATCCCGACTCGTCTGAACCACCCATGAGTAGACGTGGATATACTCGCCGGCTCAGCGTTACCTTCCAAAGCTTCTATCCACACAGCGTTATCCCGCTTCGTATTTGGCATATACCTCCCCGTCTTCTCCCAATATCCCCAGCAAGCGACATTATTGAGGCTTTTGTTGAATCTCCGGTTTTTGAGGTAACGCGTCGACATAATACCATTCCTGCCAGAGGCATCGACCAAATATTGGAACTCTATTCGGCCCCGTTCTCCAGAGGACCTCTTCCATGATGCGGCAACCGGTTTTTCTTCATCTGACATGCTGAAATGCAGTTCTGTGACTTGGGTTTCTTCGATCACACGTACGCCGCAAGAAGTTGCGTGTCGAATGAGAAGTTCATCAAATTCTGCACGGACCTACGAGAAATTTATCCTCACGCGAGGTGGAGTCGGAAGTATCAAAAATATACGCACAACATTCCACGCGCCATTGTTAGGATCGAGGGAGAGAAAGTCAGTATCTGCAGGCATTGGTTCACATTTGACCCGCATGACATCGGACGCGGACGTACTTACATCCTTCACGTTTGTACTGATTCAGCTTCACAGCTGCACCAGGCTGCGATGCGCGATCAGATTACTCAATGCCCGAACGTGGCATCACAAACAGACCTTGAACGCAAATCCATACGACTTGACTACATCCTCCGCTCCAATGAAACGCAAGAATGGGCCCACAGACGGTAGCATGCTTTCTCCTATGTGGTACCTCCACAGCATGTTAGATCCCAGCAGTGCAACGCATACAGAGGACAAAACTACCAACCTTGGAAACTTGGCAGCCTCAAGCAAGACTACATCCAAGTCTTCTCGAGCCAGCGCAGCTGCGGCATAGCTACCTGCTGGACCACCTCCAATGACGAGAATTTGAGCGGATTTCGGGGGCTGATTGCTGAGTGTGCTCAGTGTTCAAAAACAGAAGCGCGGAATACCTACGACGTCAGTGGCCATGTATGTAACTAACAGGTTCAGGTTTTATCGTCCGATGACAAGAAAGGTTAGGACGAGAGATATGGTATGGTCTCAATAAAAGTATCTGTTGTCCCGGCTTACCCTGGCACTGTTGACTATCGTGAGAGAACGGAGCCATCAAAGATGGGACGATCGTAGTGGCCAATATCATGAAAGCCGCAATTTGATTCCCGATAGCTGCGATCAAAACAAATTCTCGCCCTCCCAAAGCAGGCAAACAACGCACAGACATTCCTGCCAATTTGAAGTAGTACAGTTCAATTCCTCACAAGGAACGGGCACTTGGAGTAACATATTAATGTTGGGAATGTCGAATAATCATGTCGCTTTCTTACTGTAACGGTTGAACAAATGGTACTACCCTGACGACGACGCTTGCGGGGGCTTTACAACCTGGAGGTCTCCATATACCCGCAAACTCCGAATTCTGATGGGCTATTCACAGGCTCAGTAATTTCGGGTCAAAACATTTTTTTGGCCACTCGTTCATCAGGGTATCAGAACAATATGTGAGCATACGCGTACACCGAAACTCGAATAAAGTTGTGGAGACGCGATTAGCTGCCCGTGTCCCGGACTTCCGGTTCGACAAACACCAGTTCAGGAAAGCTGCTGCGTGATATCATTTCAGACGCTGGCCTAGATGGGGTTAAGAAGCTGGTGCCTGTTACTGTGAGAGCTGACCGAAACATCGTGCCATGGCAATATACAACTGCTTGTGATCTGAGCGATGGTACAGCACCTACCAGTGTTTTATCCCGGCCAAGCGGTTAATAATATTGACGCTCTTACCTCCGTAACTTCTTAGATAATGCTTGCTCGGATCGACGAGCCAGCCACTGATCAACAATTCGAAAAGCTGCTCTATTCTCAGCCCTTGGCCCCACAGACAAAGGTGAGGGAGACCGGCCTAGTTAAGACAGCTATCTTTCATTCCCCGGCGGCGTTGCGCAGATACAGTAGGCCAGAAGGCACGAGAATGCATCTGTGTTGGGTTTAGCGTCAGGTTATTGAGATGCGATGGACTCGAAATGCGTGCTAATAACACATTACCTCGCTTGTATTCCGTTGTTGCTACTGCCCCCTCATCTCGTCGAAAAACCGGTCACCCGCAGAAAGGCTGGCACGCAAGAATTATAATCCGGCTGTTGCCGGTTGGGCCGCTGGTCATGCCACGCAGTGTAGCCTTTAGGTGTGTATCCCCTCGTTCCATGTTCGGAATTTACACTGCCAAAATCAACACACGCCCTCACCGGTCATGACCGGCGTGCGTGGAACATGGCCAGGGACAATTTCGAACACATGGACATTCAGGAAAGTCGTTGCAAACTTCAAGTATGAATTCAGCTCAATTTCTTTTTCAAAAAAGGCAGTTCAGCGTCCTGGGTTGCCGGATTTTTGAACATTGAGCCAATCTGAGCTGAGCTTCAGCGGGCCAAGCTAGTAGACTGTCGTCTTTGGTTAACGTAATAGCGACACTGCAGATTGGCAAATACGACAGGTACCCAAGTTGTCAAGGGATTCCCAACATTAGTGCGGACGCAGCATTTGCACAATTGTTGACATCGATTCATGCGGCGGCGGGAGCTGAAGCCATTTCAAATTAGAACTTCATGACAATCTAGTCATCCAGCCAGTCACTTCCAGCCTCCAAATAGCGACAAAAATTCTAAGTGGGTGCACCGCGTAAGGACACTTATCCAAGTCGGTATGTACGTTGTAATCATTTCCAAATTCCTACTGCCAATGCCGTTCGGCATCAGGGGATATCATAGCATCGGCTTGGCTCGTGCAGACCCCGTTAGGTAGCACGCAGGACATCGGGCGTTCGGTCCTCACCTGAGCTGTGTCTGCAGCTCTCAGATAAGTACTTCTCAGTAGTTATGGGTGACACACTCAAAGCACCGTAGGTTTCCAGTTCACGATTACTCCCACTACACATTTGCCACTTGTGAAGGATGGCACCTTGTCCAGAAGTTTCTCCAGAGCCATCGTCTCCCCGTAAGCCATTCACCAGACTACTATAACCGCCTCTGCTATTACTGATGGGAAGCCACTCGATAGAAACCATAGCATCTGAATGGCTTCGGCTCTTCATCTCAGACCTTACATCCTCCAATTTGCATGGTATATTGTCCCTTGAACACTCATTTATGGACGACAGCTATTGGCGGGACCTACTTGCCTTCACTCCAGACTATCGTACATTGTATACCCGGCATCACATCCAGCAATGCTTGTCTGGTGGTGTAGCTATCGTGAGGCCGACCCACTTCCGGATCATGCAAGATGTTCGGGTTAGACACGCTGGAAATAAGTCCCTCGTGCAAGGGATCGTCCAGTTTCGGACCGTCATAGCAGAATGTACTGGCATCTTCACCCTTGTTCAAACAGGCGGCGGCGTGTGGAAGGCCTGGTCTTTTGTGACCGTCATGGATCGTCTGCGTGGCGTTACAGAGCGTCATAAAATCGGGAACTTGTCTCTCAACCGACCCTTTGAGCGGAGGGACGTGATGGAGTATGGAGTAGTCGTCCTTGGCGCTGGACAGTGCGGCTTAGCTGTGGCTGCTCGCTTCGAGAATATCGGAATCCCCACTCTGGTAGTGGAGAAGTCAACTGCAGTGGGCGATACTTGGCGAAGTCGATACAAGACCCTGGAGACAAATACTCCGAGGGCGTTCAGTATGTATGATCTAATGCTGACTCTCAAAGTCGACTGATTCATAATAGATGCCCTTCCTTTTCTTCCGTTCCCGGAGAGCTTGGGAGAATACATCTCTTGCGTGGGCGTCGCAGATCACCTTGACGATTATCACAAAGCCCTTGGTCTTCATCTCCTGACCTCAGCCCATGCTACCACCTCGTATGATACTTTGACAAAGAAATGGAAGATTCTCATCTTGCAACCAGATCAGCCACCGATTATCGTGATATCTAGCCACTTGGTTGTTGCCACGGGGGTAGGAACGCTCAAGGGTCAGGTTCCTTTTGTCCCGTCCATCCCCGGAAAAGTATTATGTTTCTCTCGCATCTGTCAGTCCTGGACTCATGTTTCATTAGGCATCCTTCTTAGGAATTTGTATGCACACTAGCGAGTACTCGCATTCTTGCATCGCTGAGGGTCAAAATGCAATTGTCATTGGTGCGGGGTGCTCAGGTCACGATATTGCTCAGGATCTGGCGACCAAAGGCTCCAAGGTGACTCTTGTACAACGTTCTCCCACTGCTATAGTTAGTCGCGAGGCGATGGGTCGCTCGTTTAGAGGTACTTTACTCATTTACCACCCGCACGCGATTGACCTAGTGACAGGATACTTTGAGCCGGACATCCTTCCGATCGACACCGCTGACCGTTTATACATTTCTCTCCCATACAAGGCTTTACAGAGTTTCCAGCACGAGATCACGTCAACCAACTCAAACATCGACAAGTAGTATCCCGACTAGTCATGCTTTTCATGATTTTCTAAGACCCCAACAGGGAACTTCGCGACAGTTTAACCAACTGCGGATACCTTCTTCCTGGACCGAACGATAACTTCTTGGATCGTCTTGTCATTCGACGAGGTAAGAATCCCTCGGCAAAGACCCGGTGCTCTGACTCTCCACTAGGTGGATACTACATTGATAGGGGCTGCGTAAAACTCATCACATCCGGCAAGGTATACCGCCTCGCCCCTGCCTTTGATCTGCTCTCACACCTTGCCAGATCGTCGTAATGGCCGGTATCGATATATCGCACATGTGTCCTTCTGGACTAGTGTTTGCCGATGGAACACGAGTAACCGCAGACCTGATCGTTTTCGCAACTGGGTTCGGGTTTTGAGCTAGTCCGATGTTACCGTGTTCACAAGTTGTCCAGATTCAACAGCACCACGATCAAGGACGTCGCGCAGAACTTGCTCGGTCCAAAAATTGCCGAGTCCGTGAATGACCTTGGAGCATGGGATCAAGATTGGGAGTTTGCGGGTATATGGAGACCATCTGGCCGTGGGTTCCACTATTTATAGGATTCCTCGGGATACGTCAACTCTTTACAGATCAAGGTCTCTGGTTTGCTGAGGGAGACCTGTTCACTGCGCGTTTCTATTCTCAGCTCTTAGCCTTACAAATAAAGGCGAGGGAGATGGGCCTAGTTACTCCGCACGGGGACAGCTATCATTCATTCCCCAGCGTCGCGCAGATACAGTAGGCCAGGCCCAGAATGCACGAGAGGCATCTGTATTGGGTTTAGCGTCAGGTTATGCTGTGAGGTGTGTTGGTGGCGAGTGCAGGCTGCTACTGCTGCCTCGTCTCGAAAACCGATCTCCCGCAGAATCCTGGCGCGCATTATAGTATAGCCTTCCTACTAATGGCTGTTTCCCGGGCAAGTTGGGCCTAGCTGGCCCGCTGGCGTGACGCATGTTGCCGTTCCCGTCGTTCCATGCTCAAAATTTACACTGCCAAAATCAACCACATGCCTTCATTGGTCATGACCGGCGTGCGTGGATTCAGTACGCAGAGGTGTCAACGTCAACAACTGGAAAAGGTTGCTGCAAGATTCAAGTTAAACTCAGCTATTCTTCCAAAAAGGGTTAGTTCAGGGTCTTGCCCACTGTTTTGGAAACATTCAGCCAATCAGAGGTTTCCCTTCAGCTGAGCAACTTGAAGAGTCGTCTTATGTCAACGTAACAGCCTTGACACCAAGTTAGACCGTCATCATCGGCGAGGTGTCACTCGTCGGTCCCGGTCATGATCGGCGTGCATGGAACGTGGCCTTGGCAAGGAACACATGGACATTCAGGACAGGCACTGAGCTGAGTGCCTAGTACGCCACCTGATTCTGACCCGTATACTTTCTGTGGCCTTACTAATGGTCCATCGAGCTAGGGTTGATCAAGCGAGTAATGCTGTCCAACCAAGTCCCTGCAACCCCGACTAATGAAAGCAATCATGCAAGATGTCCTGGCAGGACTACGAAGAAAACCAGCCCTAGGTTTAAATTGGGCCCTGAAAAGACCGTTACTGTTATACTAACGTGGAAGGAGAATACTGTATCCCCATACGTACGGCCGAGTCCAGACACAGCGTTGGACTCGGAGAGTCACCCGGTAACGTCATGCATATCACTAATATTCCATGGGTTCGGATGGGATATTGTTTCGCCGGTTTCGTAGTTCCCTCGTCCAGCGATCGCGTTTCTTGTGGTCACGAGCCCGTCGTGATAAAGGTAAATTGGGTTCTTGTTAGCCAACTTAAATTCGTTAAATCTTTGCGGACAATAGGAAATTACCCTTCGCATATGGAGCTTCTAGGAGCGCGTGAATGGATACAACATCGTTGAGATATTGGGATGCTCATAGCCCCATCTGTGCAGAGGCGGCGACTCTTTCAACCGACAAAATTTTGCTCCCCAACGTCCTCCGAGGCCTGTACTTCAAGTTTCAAGTTTAAGTAAGTAACAGCCGGTTATTTTTCCGTGGAACCCCGCGGGCGTTCGGTGTCTTCAAGAAACCAATGCGTTCGATTGGGCTGAGACGTGTCGGATCCTATTCACAATGTTCCAAAGTGAGGCGATCAATTCAGGTGGAATCGTATCACTCGATTCACGCCCACAGTGAGGGTTGGCAGCCCTATCCCTGGGGTGATCAACGACGCTTCGGATGTATCCGGCGCCTGTTACTGCTCTGCACAAGTATTCCTGACGGACTGGAACGCGGACGCATTCGCCTGGCCTACGCCGGGATCCTCACGTACCTAGATTGCAGGAGAAAATATTTGGACGAATGAATACACTGCGGACAGCAAACCGCAGGCAATTTCGATGGTCACTATGAAGTTCGACTTGCGCCCCGATCATCCGTGCCCCCTGGAGAGACCGGGGTGAGAGCGGCTCTGACCCTCGGGTACGTTCGTCTGGTTGTCCATCCTTCACAGATTTGGACTGGGTGGGTTGTCATGCCTCCTTGTATTCCGTAGAAGGGATCATAAAGTGGAGGCTGCCCAGATTCTTCACGTGTCAGGAAAGGACCATAACATGTAGTTCCGGTGTGACTAGGTCCTCAAAAGGTAGTGACTATGTATGCAGCCTGTTAATAACCAAGAAACGGAAATCAAACGACAACACAAGGTTCATCTCAGTTTCCTATCTGTGCTGTACACTCGATCACGGAGATAAAGGCTCTCAGAGAAACCACCCTCTTGATCCGGAGGCCAGAACAAAGCACAATTTTCTCCCACTCCGGCTATCAAAAGAATGGTCAGGCTTCAACTCGCACGCAGAGATAAAAACATCGGACTCACCAAGCTTCGCTCGTATGCATTAAAAGCACCCATGAGGTGGACTCCCAGTGCCAATGGCATCTTTGCATTCGCACCGAAATTGGTGGGGACAAAACCTGGGGGAGTGGTTGGGTTGTAGTCCCGAGTTGTCTCTCCAACAGGCTCTGATGGGAACTGCAGAGCTCCGTTGCTGTCTATCGGGCTCTCCCGCAAGACGGTTGCGGGCATTACGACACTTTCAATTATGAGAACCTTGCTCTGCGTTGCGATGTGAGATTGAGGAGGACGTAAACACAGCACCGTGACATACCTCTGGCCGTGCGACTGACCGGATATTTTGTAGTATTTTAATCTAGAAACTGGGGTCAGAGAGCGAGAAGAAAACACCACGTCAAGTATCATACGCAATCTTCGTCCGACCAGTCATGCCTACAGATCTAGGTTATTCAAACTCCCAACCTAACGCAAAAGTGAACTTGCAGAATATATCGCAATATAAATGTGGTGTCTTGAGTCACTTCGGGTTGCGGGTGGAACAGGTTATGTACTTGGAGCTGGATACGTCCATCTTGCAGCGCCCCTGGTAATGAACGTTCCACGTTCTGTCGTGCAAGAGGTACCACCTCCGGTAACTCTTGTATCAAAAACTTGTGCTTAGGAAGGCTGCGAAACACAGACAGGGTTATAAGTTGATGCTACTTTCTAGCCTTCTTTCACGTACATTCTAGCAAGGGAGAGCACGAGTCCACCTTGACCACCGCCAGCGTCTATAATGAAGTTCGAACCAAGCGATGTCCAGGGATAGTCGATTAAGAGTGCTGCTTCATACGTGTCTCCCATTGACTAATTAAACATCGACGGTGACGGTGGTTTCGAATTATGATCAACTACGGGATCGACTTACCCGTACGGAAGATGCCCATTGCGCAAGTTCACTTGGACGCTGCTTTAGATACGCAAACACACTATCGTCTGTGTTGTGCGCGAGCTGGAATGCTGTCTGCGTTGACGATGTAGAATACTTCCACTCTGGGTGAGTCATAAAGTCGAAAAGTGACGCTGCAACTTTGGGCTTTCCTGTGGTCCTACCAAAAAGGATGATTAATACAGATGCGAGTGGAGAAGTTAAGGTGTCATGCATACATGACCCAGTTTCTCCCGTTTCTGCCAGGGAGGAGCTCCAGTGCAGGTCGGTTCAAAGCGAACACATCCAACTCGCGTTCATGTACCCACCCCTGTGTCGCAAGGTATCGCAGGATAGTAACGAGGCGTTGTGGGCTGAGGTCCAGTTTTTCGTGGAGCTCGCGAACGTGTAGCCCTGTGGTGAGATGAGCGGGGTCGCCAAGAGCATCTACAATGCCAGTCTTCACGAAAATGTCCAAGCAAGCGGTATCATACACAGCGCACGACTGTTCTACGGCTTTTTCATAGGGCACTTGCAAGAGATATTTGAGTTGTCCCTGAAGGTGGGCAGCCGGTATCAGTCATGGTTGTTCACAAGTGTTAAAAAACCAACCGACCACGCATGCTACTCAAGTTACACGTTAGCGAAGGTCAGGAACATGTAAAGTGTCAAAACACAGGTGCCACCCACCCAATGCAAGCCGCCGTGCTTCATAAAGCTTGGGCGGTGTGAGAACGTCCGGATTATCGAGCGGATGCCTCAACGAGGCGAAACTAGAGTACTCGGGGATTTCTGCCACTTTGAGCTCAGCTCGAATGGTGTCAAGGGCCACATTCAAGTTGGCCTGTAATGCGTCAAGCTCAGCCAACAACATCGCTAGAGGTATCGTCGCAATGATAAGCGGTTATTGGGGCCTGGTACTCCAACAGAGGTTCCTTTGGGTCCGAAAGCCGACCTTGGTCGCTGCGACAGAAGGATCTAGGAAGGGGGGGAGGAAGAATGTCGAGCCCTCATGAGTCTGTTATTCAAGGTTATGGTCCCCTTGGGGCGCTTAGCCTTGGCGGCAGTCGACGCCGCACTACCACCAGCTGCCGCGGACACCGCATCGACGATGGTTCTTGTCACGGCTACATGTATAATAGCCGCACTTATGTAGTATCCCCATTCTCTGCTGGCGTATGATAACGTGGGTCGATTCCTAGCCAACTCACACCAGCATTACCCTCAGTTACCCAAGTTACCACTGTTGCAAGTGTGATCCGAATGTTTGTGCTTGCGCTGAACTGGTATTTTATCTATGCCGTTGCGCTTCTCTGTGGACTATGGTTCGCCACAAAACCCTTCTTCAGCGTTCGAACGCGGTTGCCATTGCCCCCAGGTCCATCTGGACACTGGCTTTTTGGAAACCAACTCCCTACGTCTCGGTAAATATGTCCTTGGTTCCACACCAATTTGTTTGACTAGGTAATTGAAGAGCACCTTTCGCGTTCGCGAAGATGACCGAAGAGTATGGCCCTGTATTCACTCTGAGACAAGGAACTCGAATATTTATAATAATTGGTCGTCATCGAGCGGCCTTGGAAATCATGGAAAAACAAGGTGCCTCACTCGCCGACAGACCTCGTTCGATCGCAGCTGCGGAGACTCTCTCGGGTGGCATGAGGGTTGTTGTGGAAGGAACTGGAGACCGACTCCGCAGACTTCGCAGGTACGGTAGTACCATTTCGAATCTCGTAGGAATACGCCATCTCTGAACCAACTGCCCTTGTGATACAGAGCTCTACATGCACTTTTGCAATCCAAGGTTGCGGTGACTTATGAGCCGGTACAGGTCCAACATGCAAAGAACGTACTGCTTGACATCCTGGAGGACCCTGGGAATCACCGGATGCACGCTAAACGGTACGCCCATAACTACCTATTGTTGTGCTTGACTGAGAACACTTGACCTCAGGTATGCTGCATCAGTGATCATGTCCATCACCTACGGAAAAACCACGCCGACTGCGTACAGCGATCCTGAAGTCGTGGCGGTAAATCGTTGTCTGGCGCGCTTCGGTCAAGCTATGCGCCCAGGGGCGTATCTGGTGGACACCTACCCTATCCTGAAGTACGTTC
This sequence comes from Boletus coccyginus, assembly GCA_025782845.1. Classification (NCBI taxonomy): domain Eukaryota; kingdom Fungi; phylum Basidiomycota; class Agaricomycetes; order Boletales; family Boletaceae; genus Boletus; species Boletus coccyginus. The sequence goes on along the minus strand of JAHZSR010000058.1, from coordinate 197,486 downwards.
CAGGGTACCTCACGCAGTTAAAGAAGTGGCATGAGGAAGAACTCGCTCTTTTTCAGGGGCAACTGAACTTAGTGCGGGAACAGATGGTAAATCAATCTTCATTCATTGGGAGCCCGGGAAGTTGGCTCTAATTCTGACTTCAACCAGGAGAGAGGCGATGCTAAGCCTTGTTTCTCCAAGTTTTTGCTAGAGAACCAAAGGGAGTATGGAGTTGCGGATGCCGAAATTGCCTATGTCGCTGGATCCATGTTTGGTGCAGGCTCAGATACGGTCAGCATCAATTTGACCAACTCGACAGTTTCAACATGCTTTAATGATGAGGTGGATCTAACTCTTCTCGTCACCAGACTGCTTCGGCGATCACAATAATGATGATGGCAGCTGCTTTGCATCCAGAGGCTCAAACCAAGGTGCAGGAGGAACTAGACAACGTCGTCGGACGAGAGAGACGTGCGCCACTTTTCATTGCCAATGCTTAATTGGACTACTGAGATAAGCGCAGTGCCATCTTTCAGCGACCAGGAAATGCTCCCCCAAGTGACCGCATTCATGTTGGAGAGCCTGAGATGGCGACCCGTGAGTATCGGGGGTGCGTTCGCTCGCTCAGACTCAAACACCGTGGTGGAGCATCTGACGCACGCGCTAGGCTTCGCGCACTGTGCAACGTCAGATCTCATCTGGAACAATTACTTGATTCCCAAAGGTGCAACGGTTATCGGAAACCATTGGTACGTCCAAAGGGGGGAGTCGCTTGAGTCGGGGTGACATTATTCTCAGGGCGATCGCCAACGACCCGGAGGTCTTTCCGAACCCTGAAAAGTTTGACCCCCAACGTTGGTTTACTCCTGAAGGACACTTGCGGGACGACCTGCATTTCTGCACGTTCGGCTTCGGTCGCAGGTAAGGCGCTGTTGGTCCACCCAACATACATATCTCCGAGTCTTACACTGCCGCCTCCAGAATTTGTCCCGGAATGCACGTCGCAAATAGGTCTGTTTTCATAAATACCGCGTTCGTTTTGTGGGCATTCCGTGTGTCAGAAAAACCCACAGCACCGATCGATTCGTTCGCTTTCTCGGATACTGTGAACATGCACGCAATGCCTTTTGAGTTGATTTTCGAGGATCGATTGCCCAGAGCGGAGATCAGAAAATTATGCACAGAGTCGTTGGACGGGGAGTGAATCTCCGTGACTCCTGAGGGAGGTGAAGGGGCAGGGTTTCGTTCAATTTGATTTTCAGTTGTGACGACCGCACCGTATGTCATTGGTGTCCTAGGCTTCTTTCTCAAGGAGTGTACGTTGTCTGCGAAGTAACCTTGATTTCGATTATTGTCCACATGGACCAGGATTCCGATCCGACTGCGTACTAGTACACGAGGCACTACCACTGGTGAATACTTGTGTTTCATGATCATGAGTTTTGCTTCTAAGATATCTGTTTCCAGGTGTTTGACATCAAGGACCTGAACCTAATGGGCTCAGAGGGGTTGTAACTAGGCGCAAACTCTGCAGTGCATATATGAAACTGACGCCCGAATAGAACCCAGGTTTCCAGCCAACGAGCAGCCTATCCGCCGAAACCTAAATGAGATCACAAGGGAGTCTGAATGAGAGGTAAACATGGTGTCACGCGTGTGTAATACAGGCGGAAGATGCTGGCATCGAAACAAATGTACAAGATGGGCGCATCAGGAAAGGCACTGCAAATATAAAATATCTAAACTCGATAGGCATCTCGACTCCCTTGTATGTGTCAAGGACCGGCGGAGGGTTCCTTTTCAATGTCCTGGCTCCGAGGCTGGTGGGAGGTCGAATCCCTCTTTGAGAACTGGGATACTCGCGCTTGTGATGGTCTCATCCCATAAGCCGTCTCCCGAGGCTCGAGAGGGGCCACCCAAGTTAGTGTAGTTAAGACACGATCCATGTTTTTTCGCTTCATGGCGATGCGAACCAGCACCATGTAGAATGAAATGGAAATTATCGGCATGATCTGCAGGAGAAACACCGGAGTGAGTCTCGAAGAGTGAAAATTACGATGTACACAGTTACCATGTCTAGTACAACGTACTGTCCATTATTGGCATTGACAAAACAAAGGAGTGCGGTAAAAAGAGTGGCAGAGTACAATAGCGCCGCATCAACAATAACGCGGAGGGTTGGCACCAATGCACTCCTCGAGGCCCTGATGAACGCAGCATTGCGCTCCACGGTCCAGATGCGATAAGCAAGGAGCCCTAGCGTTGCATCGAAAACGTGGCCAGCCCCCGAAACTGCACGAGCTTACCAGAACTTAACAAGTTCGTCGTGAGCGTTGAAGCAAAAAACGCAGTGATCCACTGGGCAGTTTCCTTGGCAAAGATATTCGTAGCACTTGCCGTGGCCTGCGAAACGCTGTAAACCGAACCGACACCAGTAACTGAGGTGGACAAATCATTATGGGGGCTGCCCACAAGATAATTTCGTCCTACCTGCTACGCTGCACCAGAGTATTGAAGGGAGGACGATGATCCAGACCGATCGCCACACGACATAACAGCGATATATCTAGCCAGGTCAGCAAATACAGTTCCTATAGGAACTACGACCTACCACCACACCATCCCCAACAAGCGTCTGCAAGGTGAAGATCGCATTTTTCATCACGAAAGTATTTTGGGCAACGTCTGCGAAAAATGCCCGTGGTCCGCCAGGAAATGTATCGCGGTATTTTACTAGGCCCTCGTCAATGCGCACGATATCGACGACTATATGCTTGAAAGAGTGGGTGGATGGTGAGGAAGGGTTCTCAGATCCTGGGCATCGACGAATGAGCTTACGGCGGTGCTCAGAACCAGGAGGGCGACAGCTACTGAGATCATCTTCCAATCGGGTGTATGACGGCCCTCTACGGGGGTTGACAATACCCAAATGGTACCGAAAAACATAAGTAGCGAAAACCCTACATCAAACCTACTTAGCGGACGACAGTAACCGAAATTGAGCAAGAAACACTGGCGCACCATACAAAATACTCTCGAGTGCTGTTGACATGATCGCAGCGTCATCCAAGGCGATTCCTGAACCCATTGGGGCAGCGACGGATAGGCAAGAAACACCGAAACTTGATGGACACTGGGAGGATAACCAGATTTCGAACACGGGAAACCAGCTTTGATGACTCAGTGGCACTTGCTCGTTTATAATTGGAACAGGCCCGCGAGTGTGAGAAACATGCCGGCCACCTGATCGCACACAAATGAATCGTCTGATTGTCGCTATCGACCAGGAGTCGTGATTATGATGCAGGTGCGGCTCAAGTTGAGCCGACAGACCCTGACAAAGAGCGTAGTGCACGGTATCGCCCAGAATCTCGAGGCGCAGCCACCAAAGGCTCCCGGGTTTCCTGGACTGAAAGGCGACTTATTGGACCGTCTTGGAATCCGACGAGGTAAAAATAACAACTTCCAGAGAAGGGGCCGGGGCCCGGTGCTCCGCTCGGAACTCCCACTCACCTAAGTATTGACAGATGCTGTGGAGTCACTCGGTGTTGGGCCATCTGGAAAGGAATCAGATCACATGTGGGGCTCTGTGTTTGTTGATCCGGGACACGTAGCTGATAGGGTGGTCGTTTTCGTCGTTCTAAGGTTCTATTGGACTACGATCAAGGAAGTTGCAGAAAACCTACTCATATGTGTCACGTGACTGAGTCGCGTTGTTGGGTCCGAGTCGCGTCACTTCCTTACCGATCACCATCACCTTGTGCCCGTCCACCCACTACTAAATAAGACAGGAAACGTCCACATCTAGGTTGGTACAACAATCGCGGTCCTTACGATACTGACGTGTCAGCTCCACAGCTTGTTCCACAGATAAATACCTGGGAAACCGCCCCAGCCCTCGAACCCCTCTGTTCGTTTAATCTCTCTTCACTCACGCCTTGTTTAACATGTCTCGTGCCCACCAGTACGAGGCTACTTCCGTGGCCAACGCGCCACGCGTCACACAACGTGAACTTGCCAGTGAATCCACTCCGGCTAAAAAGAAATACGGTCCAGATTTGCCTTACGCAGTCCGCTATAAACACTTTTCAAAAAGTCCGGCACCACCTTGGAAAGGAGATGAATGGTCGTTGGTTGGGTGCGATGCCCGTCGATGCCTTCCTTGACAAGTTTGTCCCTGCCACCAAGAAGAAATTACCCGCTCTACCCAAGAATCCATTCAAGAAAGTCCCTAGTGACGGGGTGGAAAGTACCCGATATCGCCCCTTCGTGAGTACTCATTCCGTCCCGTAAACCTAAGTTTTGTGGTAATAATCGTTGGTTAGATCGCTGCGATAAAACGATGGATGCCTCACCTTCAGGCTGTAGACACGAGCACCAAGGAGGACACGGTGAACAACTTGAAGCTCAAGACAGACATCTCGATCTACGATCGCGTCAAGGGTGTGGCACCCCCAACGAGGACGGATTTCTCTCGGATGGAACTCTGGATGGAATTCAAAACGAAAACAGACGGCGTGGCATTCCAAGATCCTCGCGATATAACGGATGAATCACGTCTTGTGGCAATGGAAGAAGGATCATTCACGCCTGCCACCGCGGAGGGGATCATGGCGCGTGGGCAACTGGCACACTATGCAGGTGCTCAGCACAGCATGCAATTTCGCCACTTCTCGTTTTCCGTCGTCATACATGGGGACCACGCCCGGTTCCTGCGATGGGACCCTTCCGGTACGGTCGTGACCTCTGCGTTCAACTATCGAACGGACCCCAAGTTGATGGCCGAATTTTTATGGCGGTTCGACCATCTCTCTGCAAGGGACCGGGGCCACGACCAATCCATCCAACCTGCGAACCTTTCGCCCGAGGCTGGCGCGCGCGCGAGGGAGAAACTAGGGATCAATGACAAAAGCGTTCCGCTGTTCAAGTACGAGGTGCCCGGGTTGACTGGAATGGGTGACGCTTACGGCCCGAGGCCGCCAACTCAAAACCGGTCTCTCGTTAGCCGGTGTACTCGCAGCTTACCCGTGGTTTGGATTCCGACCGAGGACGTGAATGGGGGTCCCAGCTCTTGCAGCGAACGCGATGCGGATCCGCGCACTGGCCAAGAGAAAGGACCCTGGTCAGAAGAGCGGACCATATACATGAAAGACACCTGGCGATTCCTCCCGGACTCACCGGACGTTGAAGTGATGCCTGAACACGAAATTTATGCAATCCTCCATCGACATGGAACCCCGAACATCCCTGAACATGTCGCTGGTGGCGACGTCAATGGCGGCAGGACCACGACGCAAGAGTTCGTGGGTGCCCCATGGCTGTGTGTGCGACCGAGGATCTCCCCGTATCAACACTACCGGCTCGTACATGGAATCGTAGGACGTGCGCTTTTCAAGTTTGAATGCACGAAACAGCTTGTCACAGCCGTCTTCGACGCACTTGAAGGTGAGCTTTTTTAAGTTCTATATCAGCAGTATGCTTACATACGAATGGCAAGCTCACTCGCACGCCTACCATGTCGCGAAGATCTTGCATCGCGATATAAGTGCGGGGAACATCATTCTGACAGACGACGGGAAGGGCCTACTTATCGATTGGGAATTGGCGAAGATGATGGACGAGGGTGGCAGCAGGCGACCCGATCGCACAGTAAGCTATTCAGCGTAATACTACCCTGCCATGCACTCATCACGCCGGATTTCTTTAGGGGACTTGGCAATTTATGTCTGCAAATCTGCTTTGGCACCCTGGCAAGGTGCACATGCTCACGGACGACCTCGAGTCATTCCTGCACGTCCTGGGATGGATGACGTTACGCTACGTCCCTGCCAGCCACACTTATCTGGCTTTTCATCGTGGTATAGACATGGCCATGTTTGATGAACACTACCAACAGCAAGGAAATAGCGAGCAGGGCGGGCACCAGAAGTCCCAGGCTTTACGCGCAGGGAACTATCCATCGTCAACTTTTCAACCTAGACAAGAGACTCCACTCGTCGGGCTCCTGCAGGAATTGAGGGAGCCCTTTAAGTCGCTGTATGGGAAACCTCCAACAGACGAAGACCGGGAGAGAGTTAACGTCCCGTTCAACCGTTCGGACCGGAAACTGATTCAGTTATTCGCGGCCATCGACCAATTCGATCAAGATATGGAATGCCTAGAATCATCCACCTGGTTCGTCGACACAATGAGGACGGCTTTGGATGAACAGATATGGCCAACAGATGACACGGCCGATGAAGAACTCCCCATAGCATACGATGATGACACTGAGCGCCAGGCTCAGCAGAAGATCAGCCAGCACAAGAATGCGCACAGCGTGTGGGAGAGGTCGAAAGGGTTGTCAAGGGGCTCGAAGCGCGCCGCGAGTCCAACACCGGAGCGTAGTGCGAAGCGTTCTCGTAGTACCCCCACTGCATCAGGGACCCAGAATTGATTGCACGTAGTACTCTATTTCTTGACTTAGGTACCATACCAGCCCTGTTTACTATTCTATGTGCACAAATTCGCCCACCTTTGAACGTTTTGAACCAACGGTGATTCGATAGATTCAGACGATTCAATTCATTTGTGTGCGATCAGGAGGCATGTTTCTCATTATAGAGCAAATGCCACTGACTCGGCAAAGAAGCTAGTTTCCTACGTTCGAACTCGAACACAAATCCGAAATCGTGAAAGTTTACAAGGTCACTGGGGGGAGAATTGTTACAGGCTGTGAATAAAACCGAAAATACTCTGGGAACCCGGTGGCCGTGGCCAACGGCGGAGACACTGAGAAGGGTGGACACGAAAGAACCACGTTCTGTACGGGGGACTACGACACACGGGTACAAGGGGTCCGGAAACTACTTTATCTATGGCGTGCGGTGAGGCATATGTACTATCGTACGCGTGACTGTATGCCAGTCACGGTGGGGTTTACATGTTCTCGTGGAAGTTACTACTGTACTTGAATCAATCATATGTTGAGCGACAAGTTGTAAACAAGGTTTCTGCCGAAAATTGGCCATACTTCTAGTACGAAAAAGGCTGGAGTAATGGAGACTGAATCGCAGTCAATTTACTGTACATTATGCAGGGTGACCCGATACAGTGGGGGTACTACGAGAACGCTTCGCACTACGCTCCGGTGTTGGACTCGCAGCGCGCTTCGAGCCCCTTGACAACCCTTTCGACCTCTCCCACACGCTGTGCGCATTCTTGTGCTGGCTAATCTTCTGCTGTGCCTGGCGCTCAGTGTCATCGTCGTATGCTATGGGAAGGTCTTCATCGGCCGTGTCATCTGTTGGCCATATCTGTTCATCCAAAGCCGTCCTCATTGTGTCGACGAACCAGGTGGATGATTCTAGGCATTCCATATCTTGATCGAATTGGTCGATGGCCGCGAATAACTGAATCAGTTTCCGGTCCGAACGGTTGAACGGGACGTTGACTCTCTCCCGGTCTTCGTCTGTGGGAGGTTTCCCATACAGCGACTTAAAGGGCTCCCTCAATTCCTGCAGGAGCCCGACGAGTGGGGTCTCTTGTCTAGGTTGAAAAGTTGACGATGGATAATCCCCTGCACGGAAAGCCCGGGACTTCTCGTGCCCGCCCTGCTCGCTGTGTCCTTGCTGCTGGTAGTGTTCATCGAACATGACCATGTCTATACCACGATGAAGAGCCCGATAAGTGTCGGTGGCAGGGACGTAGCGTAAAGTCATCCATCCTAGGACGTGCAGGAATGACTCGAGGTCGTCGGTGAGTGTGTGCATCTTGCCAGGGTGCCAAAGCAGATTTGCAGACATAAATTGCCAAGTCCCCTAAAGAAATCCGGCGTGATGAGTGCATGGCAGGGCGGTATTACGCTGAATAGCTCACTGTGCGATCGGGTCGCCTGCTGCCACCCTCGTCCATCATCTTCGCCAATTCCCAATCGATAAGTAGGCCCTTCCCATCGTCTGTCAAAAGGATGTTCCCCGCACTTATATCGCGATGCAAGATCTTCGCAACATGGTAGGCATGCGAGTGAGCTTCCCGTTCATATGTAAGTATACTGTTGATATAGAACTCGAAATAAGCTCACCTTGAAGGGCGTCGAAGACGGCTGTGACAAGCTGTTTCGTGCATTCAAACTTGAAAAGCGCACGTCCTACGATTCCATGTACGAGCCGGTAGTGTTGATACGGGGAGATCCTCGGTCGCACACACAGCCATGGAGCATCCACGAACTCTTGCGTCGTGGTCCTGCCACCGTTGACGTCGCCGCCAGCGACATGTTCAGGGATGTTCGGGGTTCCATGTCGATGGAGGATTGCATAAATTTCGTGTTCAGGCATCACTTCAACGTCCGGTGAGTCCGGGAGGAATCGCCAGGTGTCTTTCATGTATATGGTCCGCTCTTCTGACCAGGGTCCTTTCTCTTGGCCAGTGCGCGGATCCGCATCGCGTTCGTTGCAAGAGCTGGGACCCCCATTCACGTCCTCGGTCGGAATCCAAACCACGGGTAAGCTGCGAGTACACCGGCTAACGAGAGACCGGTTTTGCGTTGGCGGTCTCGGGCCGTAAGCGTCACCCATTCCAGTCAACCCGGGCACCTCGTACTTGTACAGCGGAACCCTTTTGTCATTGATCCCTAGTTTCTCCCTCACGCGTGCGACAGCCTCGGGCGAAAGGTTCGCAGGTTGGATGGATTGGTCGTGGCCCCGATCCCTTGCAGAGAGACGGTCGAACCGCCATAAAAATTCGGCCATCAACTTGGGGTCCGTTCGATAGTTGAACGCAGAGGTCACGACCGTACCGGAGGGGTCCCATCGCAGGAACCGGGCGTGGTCCCCATGTATGACGACAGAAAACGAGAAGTGGCGAAATTGCATGCTGTGCTGAGCCCCTGCATAGTGTGCCAGTTGCCCACGCGCCATGATCCCCTCCGCAGTGGCCGGCGTGAATGATCCTTCTTCCATTGCCACAAGACGTGATTCATCCGTCATATCGCGAGGATCTTGGAATGCCACGCCGTCTGTTTTCGTTTTGAATTCCATCCAGAGTTCCATCCGAGAGAAATCCGTCCTCGTTGGGGGTGCCACACCCTTGACGCGATCGTAGATCGAGATGTCTGTCTTGAGCTTCAAGTTGTTCATCGTGTCCTCCTTGGTGCTCGTGTCTACAGCCTGAAGGTGAGGCATCCATCGTTTTATCGCAGCGATCTAATTGACGATTATTACCACAAAACTTAGGTTTACGGGACAGAATGAGTACTCACGAAGGGACGATATCGGGTACTTTCCACCCCGTCACTAGGGACTTTCTTGAATGGATTCTTGGGTAGAGCGGGTAATTTCTTCTTGGTGGCAGGGACAAACTTGTCAAGGAAGGCATCGACGGGCATCGCACCCAACCAACGACCATTCATCTCCTTTCCAAGGTGGTGCCGAACTTTTTGAAAAGTGTTTATAGCGGACGCGTAAGGCAGATCTGGACCGTATTTCTTTTTAGCCGGAGTTGATTCACTGGCAAGTTCACGTTGTGTGACGCGTGGCGCCTTGGCTGCGGAAGTTGCCTCAGGGTTCGCAGTGGCCGCGTACTGGTGGGGATGAGACATGTTAAACAAGGTGTGAGTGAAGAGAGATTAAACGAACAGAGGGATTCGAGGACTGGGGTGGTTTCCCAGGTATTTATCTGTGGGACAAGCTGTGGAGCCGACACGTCAGTATCTTGAGGACCGCGATCGCTGTACCAACCCAGATGTGGACTTTTTCTGTCCTCTTTAGTAGTTGGGTGGACGGGCACAAGGTAATGGCGATCGGTAAGGAAGTGACGCGACTCGGACCACCGCGAGTCAGTCACGTGACACTTATGCTAACCTTTTCGTATATTTAACTCCTATCATCCCCATTGTTTAGTGCGATCATCAATGGAGCGTTCTGAAATAGTAGAAGAAAGATTATCGTGATTCATGATTCGGATGATGAGCTTTGACGTCGGCTGGACGGGAATACGGCCGGTCATCGATGCACCTGCATGCATTGCATGCTTTTAGTCCTCCATCTGCCAGTGAACCGTGATATCTGTGATCCCAAGATTCCTTTCGCACGAACTCTCGACTTTTTTTCAATTTATTACTACCCGACTGATCATGAGGAGATGATGTGCGGCGCGATTTCTCGGCGGCGGGGTGGGACTTTCCCCGCCTCACCTTTACCACCAACCCCCTGACTTTCACGTAGGAACATCAATCGATGGACAATGAACCTGTACATTTCCGGTTACCCTCGACGCTGCGATCATCACGACACGACGATCAGGATCGCACGATTCTGGGAACTCACATGCCCTCTTACGACATGCTACACTGCAACAGTCTGCAAGGGGCGCAACAAAGGGTTCCCGTACGGTGGGCAGATAACGTGGATAAGCCCTTCAGATATTACACTGCAAGTTTGAACACTGGCGGACCGCCATAGTATCCAGTTCGATCCACGTTGTTGTCTGGGTCGACATAGATGCGGCAATATTGCACTTTAAGCTTCCTTATCCTTATCTCCACAAAAAAAAAGTAGCGTCCCAAGAGAAATCGATCTGGGGGTACGAGCGGAAGGAAGTACTAATCCTCGATCAAGTGTCCATTGCAAGATCATCTCCCAATCTCACCCCCTTGATAGCTAAATTGAGCGAATCCGACGTTCCATTGCATAGTTCGATCGCACCGTTGGTAGGGCTGGTATATGAATCACGTCTTCTGGTTCGTGAATTGAGTCTAGTCATGGCAAGGACGTTGTGAGCCATTTACAATTTTCGATGAGATACTCAAGGAGATGGATTGGATGGACTTACGTGGCGAGAAGGGCATTAGTATAGGCTGTGGTAGAGTGGCTTAGAATTCTATCTCAGTTGGACGGAACGGGCTACACACACCTTTGGACGAAGAGATGTATGGAATGAGGAAATACAAGGTGCTGGGATATGCTCGGGACTAGGAAAGGTTCAACACAACGGGTCGCGCGAGGCATCCAAACTTACGAGAATCAAATCGAGCACTCGGATTATGCTGGAACAAATAAAACAAAACGTAAGGCACGTCGACGTGTGCTATGATTTATGTTCAGACTGACCTGGTGATCGCGCCGCTGGCAACAATATACAACGTTATTTTGTTGAGCATGCGGTTGGTCCTAATGGGAAAAACGGTGGTCAGCATCGAGTGAGGCTCATATAAAAGGCTTCGTACTTCGGAAATCCAGTTCGACCACGATACAGTAAATATGATATGGAACCAGCAATGGTCAGGTCAATCACACTAGCCGAAATATCACCCGCAAGTGTGAACCACTGTGGACAAAAGGGAGTGTGGATGGATTTAATAAGCCAAGGCGCCTCGGGTGGGAGTAAAAAGGCACCATACTTCAACTTGTTTCACGACGGTGGTCATAGTTGAACCACGGTTTATACCGGCGACCCTATCACTCGTGAGACACGACCAACGCATTACCATGCCGGACGACGTACTCCAATACGACGGCCGCTAGAGCGAGGCATCATTAGCTTTCCAGATCTGCAACCTTCAGAGATACGCACTTATGACCATTGCTAGCATATTGATACAGTTTAAAACAGCTTTTTTTTTTCGAATATACGCACAGGACTCACAAAATGAGGCAAAAGATGTCAGTGCCTGACGAATGCGAGTGAGATGCGATTACCAAAACTAAAACCAACGACATACGATCGCAATGGAGAGTAACCTCCACCTATGGTCCACTAAGACCATCAGCAAGCATGATGGACACGTACGAACTAGGGACATACAGATTTGGATGCGCCATGATAAAAACCTGGATAAGGTGGTTAGGAATGTCGGGGACGTCTGCTTGGTCTCCAACTCACAAGTGCACCGACAGAGCGATAAGACCAGTTATAGGAGGTTCAGCCTTGGGAAACGAATTAGTCTGAGAAAAATACGGCCTGTTAAAGAAGGGCTCTTGCTCACTGCAACACTCCTTCACTCCGGGGTGAGCACAAGTCAAGCGAAACGCTTTGAGAGACTCACCACACCAAAGTGTTGGCCGTGGCAAGATTACCGTAATTGGTAACGAGGTATGTGTAGCCGGCATGGGCCCATAGTACGAGCGACAGCACGTCCAAGATGCTACAATGCAAACCCAAAGCCATAGTCAGCGGGAACGCAAGTGTCAACAGACAAGCACTTGCCATAGTATGCCAACCTGATAGACACGGGGAGGTATGACTACGATAGTACATATCGACGAATAGACTCACCAGCGCTTTCAAGAATGTGGTATCTCTCGGATATGCACGGTACTGTGCCAAGATCAATAATATTCAGAAAACACATACTCGAGCCCCGACGAAGTCCTGCCTGCTCATATTGGGACACTCACATAGAACGCGGTCTGCAAACAGGTGATTCCAAGAAACCTGGTGGGGCATGGGTGAGATGACCCATCGTCCACGCTTTCAGAGCTCTCAAAGGCATAAACACGCACACGGCCCCCAATACTACGCCAATAAGGAGCGCACCGAGCGTCGGTCCAAGGTTGACTTGGAGGGTCTGAGAGGAAGACATCCCTTTTGTGGTTTTGGGAACCCTGAAACAGTGGTGATTGGTATTTATCCCCTACTAGACGGTAGCACAGTGTCGGTCCACCGGTTGTATCCCGCTCAGCCCCGAGAATGATGGAACATAAGAGGATAGCTGCGCGGACGATTGGGAAGCAAGAAAAAGCATTGTGTAGCGGGGCTCAGTTGCGGCGTGTAAACGGAGGTACACCACGTTGTCGTGGTTCCAGTGCGGCCATGGCAAATCTGGACCCGGTCGGTGCTGTATTTGCTGATCTATCCGCACGCCACTCCATCCTATTACTGCACCCTGTGGTGCTGCACACGCGTTACTTATCGATGGCATCAGGCCTAGGCCTTCAAGCTTCAAGCTTCAAGATGGTTTTCATGCGTAATCGATTGATCGGCGGCGAACTGCACACGTACACAGCCACATGTAATGCGAATGCGAGCTCTGCCACTCAATTGTTCCCGGCGCCACGCGGCAGGAAAACTTCCGGACGGAGCGGCAATGCGTCCATTCCGACCCACGGCCAAAGACAAACAGACCCTCTTCTGAGATCTAGATCTGAGAAGATTACAGTCACGCGTTCCTGGATACATCGAATGAACGTTACCCGCCCTCGACGGCTCCTCGGGTGACGGTGCTCACAATGACTTGTTGAGGCTGGACCTCGATACCCGATCACAGAACTAGAAAACAATAATAGGTGGTCCTTCCATGCAAGCGTAACGAGGTCAGCAACTTGAAGCATGCCAGGTTTCACATTACTTCCCGGGATTCGTCGACGTGTTCGGAGGGGTCGTCTCAACGGAAGGCTTCTTGTCAATTAGCTCATTGCAAACGGATAATCAAGACCCCTACCTCGCCCAAACGACGATCGCATCTATACATGATAGCATCAACAAATGCGCAAACAACATACTGCGCCTGCTCCGGGAAAACCACGCTCGATGGAGGTACGTCCCAGTGCTTGCCGGACACGGCTGATCCAGCCTGAGCACATCCGCTTCCCACAAACTTCCATAAGTTCAGGGCGCTTTCGTTGTGTCACCGCATCAGACATGCCAAAACAACGGATAATTTCTCATTTCTCATATCCCAATGTTTGAATACTTACCCGAATGTCGACTTTCGTGATAGCACCCCCTATGTTTCCGCCTTCAAGCTGGTTAGGGTTAGGGCTGGGCAAATTCAAAAGATATACTCACATTATTGTCATAATGTGCAACTTTGGTGCAACGGCAGTGTTACCTCCGACGTGGCACCTAGGATTGTGTCCGTAGGGCTGACCAAATATGAACACAAGGGTGGAGAAAGTGGATGGATTTGACGATGATCGTGCAACGATTGCAGGCCAGTTATCGTCTGATGAAGAAGTTGGAAATGGCATATCAGTTCGCGACAAGGAGAGACTGAAATTCGATTTCAAGACCATCATCAATTCGTTCGTCTCTGAGGCGGTCCGCCACCTTGGGATGGTTGGTCAACGTGCTTGGCCGTTAGCCTGTCCTCGGCGACTTCGGGCAGTCCCGGCTTGCGCTTTTTCGGCGGCACCGGTGTTTGAGGGGATCGGGAAGGACTGCGGCGGCTGGTAACCAGGCACGGCGCGCAATGTGTTGTGGCAGTGCCGCGTGACGTCACCCGGCGGCGCTTGAAAGCTTGAATGACGCTGGATTCAAGTTGAATGTCTGCTGAGCCCTATGAGTCTACACAATCCTAACAAGGAATCGAAATCTTCTCCAGTGGATCAGTATGACGCCCCGTCCCCCATAATACAGGCGAAGTTGTCTGCGAGACAAGCCAAGCGGGTGGCCAAGGCAGCAGAACGGAGAAAAAGGTCAGAAGCGTTGAGGGAGGAGGTCAATATACTCATCGCCAACCTGAGACAAAGGAAAATCTGACGGTTGACTTAGGGCAACACCTTCTATCGCAAAGGCGAGTATCAGAATGCCGTCGATCGGTATCAACAAGCCATTCGTGTGCACGGGCGGTCTGTAAAGCCTATTTTGTTGACCAATTTAGCTGCTGCGTACCACAATCTTGGCAAGTCAGTCGATCCTTGCTCTCGTCTCGGGTCGTTATGTGAGCCGGTTGACTCTTTTAATATCCAGGTTCTGCGAAGCGAGCGAAGCAGCTGAAAAAGCACTCGATGGCGATCCGAAATCAGTGAAAGCAAGGTACCGTCGGGCCATGGCTCGAAAGGGCATGGAAATGTGGCATGCTGCAGCCATCGGTACGACGTCCCCCCATACGCTGCAACTCTGTCCCTTAACTAACTTTGGATAAATGTGCCAGACTTCCGTATCGTTTTGCGGCTCGATCCGAGGTATCAAGAAGTCAAGAAGGAACTGGCTTATGTTGAGAAATGCCATCACGAAAACAGAACGTTTTTCGACGATGAGGACATGCAACATGATTCTGAGTACGAGTTACCTGGGCCGGATGACGAACCCGAGCTCGGGGAATCGTTGTCAGAATCGAGCGATTGCGAACACGCGGGTAACGATAAACCGTGCAAGTTTCATAATCATACCGAGTGCACAAAGCGGCGTGCATGCCAGTTCTCGCATGCACCCGACCTCCAGAGTGAGAGGGATGCACTGTGAGTGTGATCCATTTATTGGCGGTTGTGATGGTGACTCGTGACTTTATTCAGTGGTCGGAATGTGTGCAGGTACTACCTAATGGGCCTTTGCAGGTTCGGTGAGAGATGCAGCTACTCGCACTCGAAGGAGTTTCTTTTGCAAAAGGGCTGGTGGTCGACAGTGGACGGGATCGACAAGATGAAGAATCACTACAACTTCCAACAGAAGCTCAAAAAGGCTGCCATTGATTACGAGAAGGAGAATAAACCTTCATTCAAGGACCCCGATGCCGGACCGGCGCAAAGAAAGAAGCGTTCGAGTAGGCAGACAAAACGCCCCTATCGTGCTCGCTCAGATTTGGGGAGATCGCGATCCGAAGCCGCTGCTGGTCCTGGTGGGGATCGGTCCATTCAGGCCGAATCAGGGCAGTCACCACAACCAAAGGATTCGAACGACCAGACAAAGTATGCAGCCGACTCTTATTCAAGCCTGGAAGATTATCATCCGGATGATGGGGACGAAGGATACGGCGTGCTTGGCTTCACAAATGACGAGGTGGAAGAACTTCTTTGTCATGGAATTAAACCTTGGGATAATGAAGCACGGGTGAGTTTGAGTCATCGATGAATTCAATGAACTCGCTCAGGTTTCTACCGTCTAAGGATTTCTTGGAGGCTCTCCATGATGCATACAGGAAAATTGACGCTCTCGAGCTGCGTGAGGAGGACTGAATTCAATTACTATGCAACGAACAAAATTTGTATCAAGAATCTGCTGTCGTCAGCACTGTGACACCGCTACCTTGCCATGTTCCTGACAATCCCTTACCGCCGCGATTTAGGGGCAATTTTCTTTACATAATGTACACGTGACATTGCACGTGACTGTGACGTCACCTGACAGTTGCACGCGTCGCTTTTAAATTTCTACGAGCTCTCGTGTCCTGAACTTGGTTGTTGTCTTGATATTTGATCACTATGAGCCAAAGTCGTAGCGAACAGGTATCAGAGTGTACTCCGGTGACTCAGAACGACTCCTCGCTTATCCAGGAGAAGTTGTCAGCGCGACAAGCCAAACGGGCAGTCAAGGCAGCAGAGCGACAAAAAAAATCAGACGCGCTAAAGGAGGAGGTCTGCTTATTCTCCTCTACATTCGAACACGAGATGTCTAATGAGCGGAACCAGGGCAACGTTTTCTTTCGCAGCGGCAAGTTCCGGGAGGCTCTCGACCGGTACCAACAAGCTATCGACGTGCACGGACCGTCTGTAAAGCCCGTTCTCTTGACTAATTTGGCGGCCGTGTATCTCAAGTTGGGCATGTCCGTCGAACGATTTTTGACTTGAATTCCTTGCATACTGATGATTCGAATGTTCAGGTACCCCGAGGCACATGATGCAGCCGACAGAGCGCTCGTCGCAGACCCGACATCTGTGAAAGCGAGGTACCGTCGTGGTATGGCGCGAAAGCACATGGGGATGTGGACCGCTGCAGATATCGGTACGGTCCTTTCTGTATACTCGTGCCTGCGACTCACCACGGTGCACGACAGACTTCACCACAATGTCCGTCCTCGATCCCGACAACATGGGTGCAGAAGCCGACTGGGCATATGTAGAAGACAAACGTTACAACCCTTTGTATTTGGACACAGAGGTAGAAGCCATGAACAACTATTCGGACCTCGAGGCGCCTGGGTTCGACGATGACCCACAGCTCGGAGAATCACTCTCCGAATCGAGTGATTGCGAGCATACAGGCAATGGCATCCCTTGCAAGTTTTACAACCGTACCGAGTGCAAGAATGGGCGTGCATGTCGGTTCTCGCACGCGCCCGATGCAAAGAGTGAACGGGATGCGCTGTAAGTGTGATTCTTTTCGATATTGATTGTGGTTGTGACGGAGCGTACCCCAGCGGACGAAATGTATGCCGATACTACTTGATTGGTACATGCAAGTTTGGCGAGCGCTGCAGCTACTTGCACTCGAAGGAGTATCTTTTGCAACAGGGCTGGTGGTCAACAACAGAAGGGATCGAGATGGAGAGATTGCGCAACAAGGCGATCGCCGATCACAACAATCAGACCAAGCATTCTAGGGGAGGGCAGTCGTCAAAGAAGAAGACAGCGAAGGGGAACAAGAAACGTGGTTATCGCTCTCCCCCGGGTTTTGGGGGTTCAGAATCCGGGGTGCGAAGAATCAGCCCTTTCGATATATGGCCCGGGAAATCCTCACAGAAGGTCGGTACGAGGAACAAGAAACAACCTAGTTCAGAGTGGGGAGACTATGATTCAGATGAAGACGATGAACGCGCGATGTGTGGCTTCACGGGCAGCCAGGTGGATGAACTCATTTCTTACGGGGTTAAACCATGGGACGATGATGCATGGGTACGTTGAACTCGTTTCAAGGTTCACCGCATCTGTTTACGTTTCCCTCAGGACGTTCTGGCTGCTGTCCACAGCGACTACTAATGGACAACGTAAGTTTTACCCCAAATTCCACAGTTGCTTTCTCTGCACATATGCTGATCACGATACGTACACTATCTTCATCCCCGTTGTTAATGCTCGCTTCCTTCGCTCGAATTCTGATAGGTGAAAACTAACCTTTCCCTTTTAAAATACCCCAGCCGACCCTTTAGAACTTGATCCAATGGGTACTGCTTTTCATGATTCCATGACCTTACCCAGGGACACCGCGGCCATTGTGATCAGCATATCTTCCAATGGTAAACCCTGATTACTCGAGATGTAGTTGTTCCGAGAATCTCGAATGACGGGAAACAAACGTGCGCGATGATCCTGTGGAAGATCAGCGCGGTCTTCTAGATGTGCATGAGACAGACAACATCGTGTCCGCTGACATGTGTGCCGGCCATGTCTAGTTCATTGGTTGTGTTAAGATGGGTGGTTTTGACACTTGATTAACCCCACCGCGTATGTTAACGGCGAAGTTGGGGTGGCGTTTCAATCGAGACCATTTTATACATTGTATTGTGAATTCCAAGCTTGTTCGGCCACCCAATCTCGTACGTGCTGGGTGACTCGATAAAATGACGGGAAGAACTGTAACAATCCCCTGGTAAGCAACGCGTGGAAGGTGGCCACTCGCTATTATTGATGGGCCATCGAGCCCAGACCCACGCTCGAATTCAGTGACTTTCGATGGAAGAAGGGTGAGATTGACGGTAGCTGATCTTGGTGCCATGAGGAGGTTGGCGTGGTTCGGCGCATAAAACATGAGGGTATCGGGAGCCGATCTCGAACAGACCGAATCGCATACTACATAGTACTAGTAGCCAGACCGGTCAGGGATGTTGGCACTTTTTCCGTTCCTTACGCCACGAACTGGATCTGATGTGATCTTCGATAGGTATGTGTATGAAGGTCGTAGTGTGGGTCAGAAGGAATAACTTGTAGTGTTACGCCCAAAGTACCAGTGATGCCGCACGTGACAAGACTACGAGAAAAAACCGCTTTCTATGGTTCCACGAGGTGTACCCAGGAACAGTACTGCGATGGACCTCGAATAACGTCGTCGAGGTCAGCGATCAAGCCGTTGAACGAGTCATATCAGGAGCCGCATCAGGAAGGGGAACATACTATGTAAAGCCTCTGAATCGACCATCGCTACACAGGTGCCCTGACGTGTGATACGGTGAGTTCGAGACCGTGACATTGTTCGAGGTCGACCTCGTGTACTATGTGCTCCTTTCGCCTCACTCCTTCTTGATTGACCTCGGCACTTTCGACTCGGCAGCACTCGGAGAAAGGTACAGGTCATCATCATACCAGGCACTCTTGTCCTCCGTATCGGGGCACGCATTGCCAGCTTATGAAGCCGACGCTTGCTTATGAATCCAACTTTGCTGAATCACCCGGTGATAGTACATAGGTTTCAAAACATGCAAAATACGCAATCTCCCCCTTCCTCCATCTCCCCTCCACCCCAGTCAAGCGCAGGATGTCAATCAAAACACAAATATTCATCACCGGTGCCACAGGTGAGACCCGTCGATCTCCCGCGCGCACCTTCAACTGTCTCACACCACCGTGTCGCGATCGTCAGGTTACATCGGCGGCGCCGTCCTCGAGCGTCTTCTCCAGCACCGCACGGCCCCCTTCTCGGAGATCACCGCCCTCGTGCGCGACGCCTCCAAAGTCCCCTTGTTCGCGTCGATCGCCGTCAAGACTGTCGTCGGGTCCTACGACGACGGGGCGCTGCTCGAGTGTCAAGCGTCCGAGAGCGACGTCGTGTTTGCTTGCGTGAGTCTCTCGCTCATAGGGTGGATAGGTAGTGTTGAGTGGTGGCGGTTTAGGCACACGTGGATCATGTTGAAGCGTGTGAGGCCATTTTGAGAGGGTTGAAGAAGCGGCATGAGGTGACGGGTACTGTACCCGTTCTTATTCATACTGTGCGTCGTTTCGCAGGTTTCTCCTGGTCTCTGACCTGAATGGGCTGGTCACCTAGTCTGGAACAGGTATGATTTCATTCGACGTTGCATATTCTCTCGTTTGCCGTACTCACGTGGCGGGTAACAGGTGTGTTGATCGACCACGCCAGAGGCATGTATGCGTACGACACCATATGGGACGACACGAACCCCGATCAGCTCGAAACGCTTCCTGATACCCAGGTCCATCGCAACGTCGACCTCCTCGTTCTCGCTGCTGACAAGCAAGGTGCGTCTCTCTTCTCCCCGATTCTGACGCCACTGCCGCCACTCACGCGCATGCATGCAGGATACGCACGCACACACATCGTGCTTCCCTCCAACATCTACGGTTTCGCCACCGGCCCGCTTGTTGACCTCGGCATCCAAAACCCACGGTCGATCATGATTCCCTGGCTCGTCCGAGCGAGCATCGCGCGGAAACGTGCGGGGATGGTCGGTTTGGGACTCAACAAATGGCCCAATGTGCATATTGACGACAGTGCGTCTTCTCTCTCGTCCTTTATCCATGATGTGGGTTGACGAAGATGAATACTTCTCTTCCATGTTCAGTCGGGGACTTGTACATCGTGTTATACGATGCGATCCTCGATGGTCGTGCAGGCCACGGCCGCGACGGCTTGTACTTTGGCGAAAACGGCGAAAACGAGCTCAAAGCGATTTCTGAGCGGATCGGCGAGGCCCTCGTCGAGCTGGGTGTGAACGGCCCTGAGGAAGCGACGCCGACGTCGTTTGACGAAACGGATTATGCGAGGCCGGAGAATCGTTTGGTGCGTCCATGTTTTGGGCGTTGACGTGTCTGACTGTGTCTTGGGATACACTTTCAGCTGATGTTTTTCGGGACAAACTCGCGGTGCAAGGCAAACAGGGCACGCGGACTCGGATGGAAGCCGAAATATACGACCGAGGACATGTTGGAGAGCATTCGAGGCGAAGTGGAGTGGCAGATCAAACACAAGGTCAGCGCGTGAAAGCATACGAGTGCGGTCGTCAAAGTCAACGGTATTGGTGACTGAATCAGAACTCGGAAGCATATCCATATATATGATTTGAAACAATTGTACATTAACATGACAGGTAAAGCAATGAGAAGAGAATACAAAAGACAATGTTGGCATGGTTTCATGAGATATTCCTTAGTTTCCAGCCCTTCTAACAGACATGACCACTGACAGGGGATGGTTGCAAAGATCAAATGAGTTTGATCTGCCTCAGTGTTGCAGCCAAATTCTGCATATCATCTTCTTTAGTAATCATGAGGCCAGAGTGGTTCCTTTCCTTTGCCAGGTCTGGAGTCGAACTGTCATATGGATTGAATGCTTCTCCCTCCTTCCCTAAGGGTTGGTATACCGGTGCAATCGGTGGTACGTTATCGTCTGGAAGGCCTTCATAACACTGAGTATACAACCTACGGCGATCGAGCAGGCGGTCCTCGACAGACGCTTGCAGTTCTCTGTATTGTGTAACTCCCATCGTGGATGGTGCGTAGCGTGCATGTTGCACCCACTGGAGCATGTCACGTCCTTCAGTGTCGTCAGATGCTGTCAGAACGGCAATGAAATGCAAGAAAAAACACACACCCCTTGTGGATGGGTTGACGATGACGAGTTTATCAGACAGGTTCAAGCTGGATAACGTGTGCCATGGGAGGAGTTGTGGTCTTCCTTTCAACTCTAAATGCTTCAGCTCGTCTTCGATGTGTGCATCGTCAGGAGAGGGGATGACGTAGAGCTCGAGATCTGGTGTTTCCACGTCACGGAGCTTGATGGGTAACTCGTCCTTTATGGCTTTTCTGAGAGTTGTGACTGTGTCTGTCCCCGAAAGCTCGAGAATGAAGATCCCTTGTACACCCAAGCCGTAGATGCCACACACGACCGTGATTGTATCCATGATGTGGTGACGTTTTAGGGGTGAGGGGTAAAACCGAATTTCAACCCGCCTGTGCGGTGACGCACGCACGATAACTTCAAGTTATGACGTCACAACGCTCGCTTTCTCACGAGGTTTCAATTACCAGGGTCACTGCGAAATAGTGTTGAGGTCAATGATCATGACCCTTGTCTAGATCGTTGGAATCAGGAAGCACTCACGACGCGCAGTGGTATGGCGAGTTCGAGGCATTGTTCGCGGACGGTCTCGTATCGTGTTCCTTTTGCCCCACTCCACCCTGATTGATCTTAACGCTCCTTCGACTGTACTCATCGTGCGAGGCATCCACTCTGCGGAGGATATCTGACCCTGTCGCCTGTGGCACGACGAGCCAAGGTGTACTCTCCGCTGAGGCAAGTACCCGTGCTGTCTTTCTCCCTTTGCTTATGATTCGTCAGGAGAGCGGATGGCGTAGAGCTCGAGATCTAGTGCGTCCACGCCACGGAACCTGATAAAACGGAATTCAAACCCCGCCTGTGCTCGTCCAGTCACTCTCTCTACCAGATAAAGATGGTCCAGTCAGCTGAAGGTAATCGCACTCGTCCAACGAT
Organism: Boletus coccyginus; assembly: GCA_025782845.1. Taxonomy (NCBI): domain Eukaryota; kingdom Fungi; phylum Basidiomycota; class Agaricomycetes; order Boletales; family Boletaceae; genus Boletus; species Boletus coccyginus. Next base: position 175,433 of record JAHZSR010000058.1, on the reverse strand, counting down.
GTAGACAGGCGCCATGATCGTTGACATTGACGGCGTTATTCGAGGTACTACATAATCGAAGTGAAACACAGTTTCAAGTATGCGATCCGATTTTGGTGAATCACCCAGTGATCAACAAACCTCGCGCGCAATCTCCCCCACCCAGCGCGGCGATGTCGACCAAGACCCAAATATTCATCACCGGTGCTACAGGTGTGACCCGTCGATCTCCTGCGCGCACCCTCAGGTGTCTCACCACCGCGTCGCGATCGTCAGGTTACATCGGCGGCGCCGTCCTCGAGCGTCTCCTCCGGCACCGCACGGCCCCCTTCTCGGAGATCACCGCCCTCGTGCGCGACGCCTCCAAAGTCCCCTTGTTCGCGTCGATCGCCGTCAAGATTGTCCTCGGGTCCTACGACGACGGGGCGCTGCTCGAGCGTCAAGCTTCCGAGAGCGACGTCGTGTTTGCTTGTGTGAGTCTCTCGCTCATAGGGTGGATAGGTGGTATTGAGTGGAGGTGGTTTAGGCACACGCAGATCATGTTGGCGCGTGTGAGGCCATTTTGAGAGGGTTGAAGAAGCGGCACGAGGTGACGGGTACTGTCCCCGTTCTTATTCATACTGTGCGTCGTTTCGCAGGTTTCTCCTGGTCCCTGACCTGGATGGGCTGGTCACCTAGTCTGGAACAGGTATGATTCCATCTGACGTCGCATATTCACCATGCTCACATGGCCGGTGACCTGATTAGGTGTGTTGATCGACAACGCCAAAGGGATGTATGCGTACGACACCATATGGGACGATGCGAACCCAGATCAGCTCGAAACGCTCCCCGATACTCAACCCCATCGCAACGTTGACCTCCTCGTTGTCGCCGCTGACAAGCAAGGTTGTCCTCGGTTCAGACGCTACCGTCACCTCCACTCACGCGCATACATACAGGATATGCGCGCACACACATCGTGCTGCCTTCCACCATCTACGGTGTCGCCAAGGGCCCGCTTGTCGACCTCGGCATCCAACATTCGCGCTCGATCCAGATACCCAGGCTCGTCCAGGCGAGCATCGCGCGGAAACGCGCGGGCATGGTCGGTTTGGGACTCAACATGTGGCCCAATGTGCACATCGACGACAGTGCGTTCCTCTCCCTCCGTCCTTTCTTCGCGATGCTGACGAACGCGTCTCCTCGCCATGCTCAGTCGGGGACTTGTACATTGTGCTGTACAACGCGGTCCTCGACGGTCGTGCAGGCCACGGTCGCGACGGCTTGTACTTTGGCGAGAACGGCGAACACATGGTCAAGGCGATTTCTGAGCAGATCGGCGAGGCCCTCGTCGAGTTGGGTGTGAGTGACCCCGAGCAAGGAACGCCGACGTCGTTTGACGAAACAGATTATGCGAGGCCGGAGAATCGTTTGGTGCGTGTTGGGTGTTCGAGTTGACGTATCTGACCGTTTGGGAATACACTTTTAGCTGCTGTCTCTCGGTACCAACTCGCGGTGCAAAGCGAATCGGGCTCGTGCACTGGGATGGAAGCCGAAGTATACGACTGACGACATGTTGAAGAGCGTCCGAAGCGAAGTGGAGTGGCAGCTCACACACAAGGCTAGTGCATGAGAGATTGGCATCAGCTGGAAGAGTGAGTCGCGGCCCGAGTTGATGCGTCGATGACGACTAGAGACGTTATACGAAGCATGTATGTATAAATTGATCATCGTGATTGATAGCAGCCGTCATTTTCCAGTGCGACTCGGACGCTGGGGAATTTCTTATAAAATTTATTGCCTGGCATTTGTTTTATTTCGGTCTCACTTGTACCCGACGGCAGACGTCGTTGAGACCACTTTTTCCTCCTGTTGGCCAAGTGTTTGACTGAAGCGAGTGGCGAATGCCGGTGTGGAGGATGGTTGTTCATCATCATCTTCCCCTCATTTCCAAATCGCGGACTACGATGTGAGCATCCCATCTTCATAACCACGCATTAGATCCTCGCCTCGTCCCGTTCAGCGCAACGACCTGACATGTCCCTGTCCAACTTACCGTATCGTTCACACATCTCACACCCTCGAGGTCGAATGTTGAGCGTTGAGCGTTGAACATTGAGCGGCGTGGGGGACGCACGACCATCACATGGTACTAGGTTCAGGATAGGCATGTGTATCGTGCGATATCCGCGTGGCATGCTCGTGTCGCCCAATAGTCTGGTATGCTAAGAGAGGGATCCTTCCGATACTGCATAGTCTGTGTGTCAGGTTAGCTGTGGATATCGTCAGATGAAGACTAGGATAGAGACGGAGGTGGAGGTAGTCATTCCGTGAACATTCGAGTGTCGAATAATAGAGACCTTCAATGGATCATCTGATGTATGTATTGTTAGATCGGGAAGGCAAAGCCAGACGGCGTATCACGAGATGCAGTCCATGCCGATGTGGCACAGTGAACATGAATCAGATATTACAGGGTCGTGCGTGTTGCTTTTCTTCAAATCGGCGAGTTCATCTTGGTGCGAATTCGGCGTAGCGAATAAGATTACAATTTGTAGCGATTAGTTGGAGAGTATGAGGGTAATGACCCCTGGACCATGCCAACTCATGTCTAGGGCATCGTTCATGATGCGCTCCATCGACCCTTTTTCCTGCATGGTTCGGGCTCCACGTCCTGGTGGTATGGATCAGCGGGGTCCGAGTCCGTTTGATGTGACGTGAAACACACTCCATACCTCTTTACTCCGTTTACTGTTTGTGGGGTTGTGCGACAGTGCATCTGCCTTGTTATGCTTCTTAGAGTCCTTCGAGATCTCGTGCAACTTCTCTACTAGTAGCTTCTCGGCACAACGTCCTCGAAAATCTGGGGGTTGTTTGAATTAGCCAGGGCTACGTCGTGGCTGCAACCGCCTACCGCGTTCCCATTCCACTCGTTCATCGCGCACCCCCTCGTCCTCTGGTAGCTCGTTCTGCATCTGTTGGAAACTTTTCAGAGCCTCCGTGAGGCGACCATCCCCTTCTCCTAGTAGACCGTCGCAAATAGCGCGGTACACGGCAAACCTCGGAACCTTGAACTAAACCGAAAGTGAGTTGCTCTCCATCCTCTGACCGTCACGAAGAGCATACCTTGGTTGCGGCACGATATACCTCGTCCGCTGAGCTACGAAATAACATCATGCTCGCCCACTTCGTTAGTACAGCGTTCGGGGTTGTGGGACCGAGCAACAACGCAGCAAAGTAAGCTGCACAGGCCTCGTCCTGATTCCCGGTGTTCGATGCCTCGTCTCCAACTCTCTCCAGCGCCGTGATGCACCGGGGGGTGAACCCTGACAGCAGCGGTGAAACATTATTCCAACGCATGACACCGAAACTCACGAGCAACGAAGTCGGTGATTACCTTGTTTGTTCCAAGTCTCACATCCTCGCTTACGGTATTCGCCAACTCGAGAAGACAATCTGCAGCACCCTGTATGCGACCTTGGGCATACAAGCATTCGCATTGGTGCTTCTGCTCGTGCCCACAATTGATCCGTTGAGCATTGGCAAGTTGGACGCGGAGCTCTTGGATGGTCTGTTCGAGATCTGTGATTCTGCCGCCTAGTGGGCATTGAAGTCAATGAAACACAAGCCTCGGTGGATATGGACGTACTTGAGCTTTCGTCGCGTGTGCGAAGAGAGTTGATGGTTTTGTTGAGGTCATGCTTTTCCTGATTGGCCGTGCGTTGAGATTCGGCGAGCTTGTCGCGGAGTTCTTGAACGGTTTTTTCGAGACGAGCGTTGTTGCTATCTAGTAGATGTGGGTCAAGGATATATTGGTCAGGGTAATGGGGGACATACTCAAATTCTTCTCCTGTGTGTGTAGCGACTGGATAGGGCTATTCCTCTTTTGTTGAGGTGCGGGGAGTCCGTTGCGCAGTTCCGGGATGGTTTGCTTGAAATTCAACATTCTCTTGTCTGGTGGATATGGGTATCAGAAACAGGGATCATGGTGTAATGAACGTGCCTGGACTATCGTCTACTTCGTCAACATCTGTTTTCTGGATTTCCAGCACGCGGGAGGTCTGAAATAGCGAATGGAGTGGTTTGCGATTGGCAGGTATTTTTATTGTACACTTACATTGTCCAAGTAGCGAGAGGGAAGGATGCCGCAGAGTGTCCGAAGGGTGATCCTCTTGTCCCCACCTGTTACGAGGTCGTAGTTTGATGACATAGCCATGGACTCGATGTTGTGAGTGTGCTGGATCACAGTCCCGATTTGCTCATGGCTCGTTGAGTCCCAGAATGACACCGAAGAACCAGCGGAGGCTGCGATAAATGTTTCGTTGCTTGCCAGGGCGATGCATGTGGCATTGTCGCTGCCGTCGATGAGCCATTTCGAGACCGTGATCCCGGTGGACACGTCGACACGGTGAATGTGGCCGTCGTGTGATAAGGCGAAGAGTTGCTTGCTATCACTGGCCCAGGCGAGGGAGTGGTCCAACTGTGACTCGACCTCGACTGGCAACTTGACGAGGAGGTCGCCGTTCTGGCTGTCGTAGACCCGAACGGATTCCCATGTGGCAGTGGTGAGGAGGCGTCCGTCGGGTGAAAACTTTGCTCCCACCACAAAATGCTCGTGTTTCATGGGGCCGAGCAGTTTTTCGCCAGTCGACAGCGACCAAACGCAAGCAGTTTCATCATTCGATCCCGTCGCGAGTTTCGTCGCGTCTGGCGAGACATCAACTGCCTGCACACAACCATCGTGTGCTTTGAAGTCGGTCGCTTCCGAGCGAGCCTCTGCATTCCACACCGTCACCTGGCCACTGTCCGTCCCGGTGGCGATCACCTTGCCATCTCGTGACACTGCATTGCCATAAATCGCGTCCCGCGCAACCATTGCTGTCCCGACCTCCTTGCCATCCTCTATGCGCCAACGTCGAATCTTCCCCTGTGCGCCACCGCTCACGATGTGCTTCCCATCCCCGAGGACCGCGACGAAATATATGTCATTTCGACCATTGATTACGATCGGTTTTGCTTCCTTTCGGTGACCTATGCTGGAGGAAGGATCATCTTCACTCGGCCCTTGTGTTCTCGTCAGCATCACTCTTTCAACCCTCCCGGCGCTCACCTTTCTTTGACCTCAGGCGTGTGTTGAGAGCCATAACCAGATAGGTTTCAGATCGATGGAACGAAGGATGGTGGTTGTTTGTCCCCGGTACGCTGCGCCTTTGTCCCCTGGTACTTATACTCGTTTGTCCTTGTCAAATATATTCACGCCCGCGAACATGCCGCCCGCAGCGGCGAAAACCTTGCTTGACATTTACCAATCGACCAACTTAGTACATACGCGCGCTTTGACAAGAAACCCCAGGTTCTACTCCCATCGTACTTATCCAGTCCCAATACCCTCTTGTCGGGTGCGGTGCTCGTTCACCCTCCCAGTCTCGTTCGCCATGACATCACGCTCGCGCATGTCCCTGTATTTTTCTCTCTCGCGGTCGTATCACTCCCTCAGATCTGCAACTTGGAACGCCACAAAAAAGCACACTGACATTTCAGTGGAAGGTACGCGGCTGGCATAACTTTTTTGGGGTCGCTTAGAGCTCACCAGCCAATGAGAGAAGGCTTCAAAATCATCACATAGGCCGCGTCGGAGAGTCATCAAGAGATAGGCTGTCCCCACCCGTGAATGCCGGTCCCCCATGTGGTCGTGTGGTCGCCCACTGCGCAGGTGGCGCTGGTACCGTTCCCCGCTTGGAGTTGTTGCCACTGGGGCCTATTCCAATCCCGCCGCCGTTGGGCTCATACGTGTCATGTTTTCGGTCGGTGGCATACCTTCTCTCCGTTGGGATCGTACACACCTTCACCCCGTATCGGTGGCAGTGGACGCATCAAGTAACAGGCCCCTCGCTCACGGTCGCGATCGAACGTGGGCGGGGAGTGGCGGATACCGGAATGAATGTGGCAGACCGATGAAACTGAATCCATCACTATAGCGCGCTGGTGGTGTGCGACGTCAGCCGCATCGCGGTCATCTCTCTGTCCGAGATTACGTATGATTCAAATCAGATCAAGTCGGAAGGTGGATACTGTCACCGTCACCGTTTGGGACTCAACACGTGGCCCAACGTGCACATCGACGACAGTGCGTTATTCTCCCTCCGTCCTTTTGTTCGTTGATGCTGAGAGCGCGTCTCCTCGCCATGCTCAGTCGGGAACTTGTACGTCGTGGAGTACGACACGGTCCTCGACGGTCGTGCAAGCCACGGTCGCGACAACTTGTACTTTGGCGAAAACAGCGAACACGTGCTCAAGGCGATTTCTGAGCGCTCCGGATCGTCGAGTTGGGTGTGAGTTGCCCCGAGCAAGGAACGCCGACGTCGTTTGACGAGACGGATGATGCGAGGCCGGAGAATCGTTTGGTGCCTTTTGGGTGTTCGAGTTGACGTATCTGACCGTTTGAGAATATACGACCGAGGACGTGTTGAAGCGCGTCCGAAGCGAAGTGGGGTGGCAGCTCAAACACAAGGCTAGTGCGTGAAAGCCGTCTAGATGACTGGCATCAGCTCGAAGAGTTTAGACGTCGATGACGACTAGGGCCAAAGCATGTATGTATAAATTGATCTTTGTGATTGATAACAGCCGTCGTATTCCACTGGTGCGACTCGGACGCCGGGGAATCAATCAGGTATAACCTATTTCTAATGAAATTTATTGTCTGGTATCCGTCTTATTTCGGTCCCACCCGCACCCGACGGCAGACGCTGGTTGGCTGAGGACCAGTCCTGTCGGCCAAGTGCTTGACTGAAGGCTGGCGAATGCCGATGTGGAGGAGGATAGCTGTTCATCATCATCATCGTCGTCGTCTCATTTTCAAATCGCGGATGACGATGTGAGAGCATCCCATCTTGATAACCACACTCATTGGATCCTCGCCTCGTCCTGTTTAGCGCAACGGCCTGACATGTCCCTGTCCGTCTTACCATGTTTCCCAAATCCCACACCCTCGAGGTCGAACGTTGAACATGGGGCGGCGTGGGGGGCGCACGACTATCACATGGTACTAGGTTCAGGATAGACACGTGTATCGTGCGATATCCGCGTGGCATGCTCGTGTCGCCCGATAGTCTGGTATGCTAAGAGAGGGATCCTTCCGGCACTGCATAGCCCGTGCGTCAGGTTAGTTGTGGATATCGTCGGATAAAGAATATGACGGAGACGGAAGTGGAGGTAGTCGTTCCGTGAAAATTCGAGTGTCAAGTGATAGAGACCTGGGATGGATCATATCTAATGTATTGATAGACCGGGAATGCAAAGCCAGACGGGTTATCACGAGATGCAGTCCCATGGCGATGTGGCACAGTGAAATATCACAGGGTCGTGCGTGTTGCTTTTCTTCAGATCAGCAAATTCGGCGTAGCAAATAAGATTACAATTTGTAGCGATTAGGATTAGTTGTAGAGTATGAGGGTAATGACCCCTGAACCATGCCAACTCATGTCTAGGGCATCGTTCATGATGTGCTCCATCGACCCTTCTTCCTGCATGGTTCAGGCTCCACGTCCTGGTGGTATGGATCAGCGGGGTCCGAGTCCGTTTGATGTGACGTGAAACACACTCCATACCTCTTTGCTGCGTTTACTCTTTGTGGGGTTGAGTGACAGTGCATCGGCCATGTTATGCTTCTCAGAGTCCCTCGAGATCTCGCGCAACTTTTCTACTAGTAGCTTCTCGGCACAGCGTCCTCGAAAATCTGGGGAGATGTTTGAATTAGCCCAGGCTACGTCGTGGCCGCAACCGCCTACCGAGTTCCCATTCCGCTCGTTCATCGCGCACCCCCTCGTCCCCTGGTAGCTCGTTCTGCATCTGTTGGAAACACTTCAGAGCCTCCGTGAGGCGACCATCCCCTCCTCCTAGTAGGCCGTCGCAAATGACGCGGTACACGGCAAACCTCGGAACCTTGAACTAAACCGAAAAGCGAGTCGCCCTCCATCCTCGAACCGTCACAAAAAGCATACCTTGGCTGCGGCACGAGATGCCTCGTCCGCCGAGCCACGAGATAACATCGTGCTCGCCCACTTTGTTAGTACAGCGTTCGGGGTTGTGGGACCGAGCAACAACGCAGCAGAGTAAGCTGTACTGGCCTCGTCCTGATTCCCGGTGTTCAAAGCCTCGTCTCCAACTCTCTCCAGCGCCGTGACGCACCGGGGGATGAACCCTGACAGCAGCGGTGAAACATTATTCTAATGCATGACGCCGAAACTCACCAGCGACAAAGTCGGTGATTACCTTGTTGGCCCCAAGTCTCACGTCCTCGTCTACGGTATTCGCCAACTCGAGAAGACATTCTGCAGCACCATGTATGCGACCTTGGGCATACAAGTATTCGCATCGGTGCTTCTGCTCGTGCGCATAATTGATCCGTTGAGCATTGGCAAGTTGGACGCGGAGCTCTTGAATGGTCTGTTCGAGATCTGTGATTCTGCCGCCTAGTGGGCGTTGAAGTCAGTAACACATAGACCTCGGTAGATATGGACGCACTTGAGCTTTCCTCGCGCGCGCAAAGATTGGCACGGAGAAAGTTGGTAGTTTCGTTGAAAGGTTCCCTTTCTTGATTGGCTGCCAGTCGAGATTCAGGGAGCTTGTCGCGGGGTTCATGGACAGATTTCTGGAGGGCGTTTTTGCTATCTAGTAAATGGAAATCAAGGAAATATGCGTCGGGGCAGCGGGCACATACTCAAGCTCTCCTCCCGAGCACGTAGCGGCTGGATAGGGCTATTCTTCTTTTGTTCATGTGTGGCGAGCCGGTTGCGCAGTTCCGGGATGGTTTGCACGAAATTCAACATTCTCTTGTCTGGTGCATATGGGTATCAGAAACAGGGATCATGTTGTAATGAACGTGCCTGGACTATCGTCTACTTCGTCAACCTCTGTTTTCTGGATTTCCAGCACGCGGGAGGTCTGAAACGGCGAATGGAGTGGTTTGCGATTGACAGATATTTTTATGGTACACTTACATTGTCCAAGTAACGAGAGGGAAGGATGCCACAGAGTGTCCGAAGGGTGATTCTCTTGTCTCCACCTGTTACGAGGTCGTAGTTTGATGACATAGCCATGGACTCGATGTTGTGAGTGTGGTTGATGACAGTCCCAATTTGCTCTTGGCTCGTTGCGTCCCAGAATGACACCGAAGAACCAGCGGAGGCTACGATAAATGTTTCGTTGCTTGCCAGGGCGATGCATGTGGCATTGTCGCTGCCGTCGATGAGCCATTTCGAGACCGTGATCCGGGTGGACACGTCGACACGGTGAATGTGGCCGTCGTGTGATAAGGCGAAGAGTTGCTTGCTATCACTGGCCCAGGCGAGGGAGTGGTCCAACTGTGACTCGACCTTGACTGCCAATTTGACGAGAAGGCAGCCCTTCTGGCTGTCATAAACTCGAACGGACTTGCATGTGGCAGTGGCGAGGAGGCGTCCGTCGGGTGAAAACTTGACTCCCTCCACCCAGCAGTCGTGTTCCAAAGGGCCAAGGAGTCGCTCGCCAGTCGACAGCGACCAGACGCAAGCAATGTTATCACCCGATCCGGTCGCGATTTTCGTCGCGTCTGGGGAGACGTCGACTGCACACACGCGATCTAAATTGCCGTGCGCTTTGAAGTCGGTCACTTTCGAGTGACTCTCTGCGTTCCATACCGCCACTCGGCCGTCTTCCGTCCCGGTGGCGATCACCTTGCCATCTCGTGACACTGCAATGCCATAAATCGTGCTCCCCGCAACCATTGCCGTCCCGACCTCCTTGCCATCCTCTATGCGCCAACGTCGGATCTTCCCCTGTGCGCCACCGCTTACGACGTGCTTCCCATCAGCGAGGACCGCGACCAAAAGTATGTCCTCTCGAACATCGATTATAATCGGGTCTATTTCCTTTCGGTGAACGGTACCGAAAGAGGAATCATTTTCACTCCACCCTTGTGTTCTCGTCAGCCTATCACTCTTTCAACTCGCCCTGTGCTCACCATTCTTTGGCCACGGGCGCGTGTTGAGGCCCATACCCAGATAGGTTTCAGATCGACGGAACGAGGGATGGTAGTTGTTTGTCCCCTGGTACTTATACTCGTTTATCGTTGTCGCAAATGACGTAATTTCGTGTTCCGACGCGGGTCGTAGTTACGTTATTACTTTCAAAAGGTCTCGTTCGCCATGGCATCACGTGTGCGCATATCCCTGTATTTCTCTCTCTTGCGGTCGTATTGCTCCCTCAGATCTGCAGCTTGAAACGCCACAAAAAGCACATTGGCATTTCAGTGGAAGGTACATGGCTGACCTGACCTAAATGCACATTTTTTGGGGTCGCTTAGAGCTCACTAACCAATGAAAGGGCTTCAAAGTTATCACACGGGCCGCGTCGGAGAGTCATCAAGTGATAACGTTACTCGTCTGCTTTGCAGCCTAGGTAGGTTGTCTCTACCCGCGAATGCCAGTCTCTCACGTATGATTGCCCACTACGCAGGTGGCGCTGGTACCCTTCCCCGCTTGTCGTTGCCACTGAGGCCTAGGCCTGTACCAATCCCGCCGCCGTTGGGCTCATACGTGTCGCGTTCTCGATCGGTGGCAGTGGACGCGTCAGGTCATAGGCCCCTCGCTCGCGGGCACGATCAAACGTGCGTGCGTGGGGGGTGGCGAGCACCGGGGTGGAGGTGGATACCGTCAACGTTTGGGACTCGACACGTGGCCTAACGTATACATCGACGACACAGTGCGTTCTTCTCCTTCCGTCCTTTTGTGACGAACGCGTCTCCTCGCCATGTTCAGTCGGGTACATTGTGCTGTAACGACGCGGCTTTGCCTGGAACGGCGAACACGTGCTCAAGGCGATGAGTGGCAGCTCAAACACATGGCTAGTGCATGAAAGCCGTCTAGATGACTGCATCAGCTCGAAGAGTTTAGACGTCGATGACGACTAGGGACATTATACGAAGCATGTATGTATATACCATCCGAAAACAAATGTACAGCCCCAGATCAACGCGACTGGCAAAGCAATGATAGGAACACGAAAGAGAGCAGCCTCATCAGACAAATTGTCCTCATGGTCGCGTGAGATTCCATCCTTGTGTATCCAGCCCGATATTGCAGCAGCGCCGACAGTTCGTCCCTGTATGCGTGCAGCACGCCACTGTCAACAAATCGTACAACCGGTGCAACAACCCGCGCGCCTCGCCTCGCCTTCTCCCTCACGCTCGATATCCCTCCCCACACCACCCATGCCGACGCCGACGCCGACAGCCACACCCGCCGAGGACAACCGTCTGGAGATGGCGACGCTCAACCTCTTCTTTTTGCTCAGTGCGGGGTCGTCCGACGGGAGTCCGTAGGGACGGATGGAGAGGTGGACGATCGTCGGGGTGGCGTTGGATGCGGAGGGGAGTGCAGCCGGGAATCCGACGCCTATCAAACCGTCGATCAGCATGGGGGACGAGCAAAACGCAAAAAGGATCATCGACGTGAACGATGTCGCCATCGCTGGCCACGTGGCGTTGGGGAAACCGAAAACGCCCCCCGCCATCGACGACGGAGACCAGGGCAAAGCAGGCCAAAGGAGAAGAGAGAAAAAGGGGTAAGAAGAAGTGGACGTACGTAGGAGCGTATCGTCGTCCTGCAATACCTTTCCCAGATACAGAATTCGGAGATAGGACGGCGCGGGGGGGCGTTCGTCTTGCCAATCTAAGCCGAACAATCGCCGAGGGAGAAGAGAACGAGGCAGGCGGAACACGATTGAAACAAGAGATGTCAGTTCAACACGGCCGATCATAATGCAGAAGGGACGGAAATGACGACGAACCTGCATCACGCGCTGGCCATGCGTTCCATACGAGCTCCTTGACCCGGCCGACGGTCGTCTCCGGCTCAAAGGTTTGGGTTTTGCGATTCCCGGAGACGAGGAGGAACGTGAGGGATACTTGGGGGGTTTGTGGGATGGAGTCGGCGTCGTTGGCGGGTACTGGCGTGGTCGCTACAGGGACGTCCTGCACCGCAAAAGCAGTAGGGAGGGGTGGCAGTGGAGGATAGTCTGGCACGGGCGACGAATCCACGTCTACTCTTGTATATGACGTCCGCGCACTTGCAGACATGTATGGACCAAACTTGGCATTGGGAGGATCGACGGACGAATCACGTCCGGTCGAGTGACGGTCGGAGGAGTGCGGTCGAGCGTAGGGGTATGTGGGTGATTGAAGCGAACCACCAAAGGAGCTGCCTTGGGACGTGAATGGTCTGACGACGGTATCTGCAAAGGGAGGACTGGTGGATGGCTTTGGAGGTGGGGGTGCTGTTTGGCTCGTGGCATTGGATGGGTCGGAACTCATCGCGGACAAAGGTGGTGGTCGTGAACGAAATCAGTGACAGCGCCCGAGGCGGTGCGACACAGCGAGAAGGAAAATGCGAGCGCCGTGACGGACGGATACGGCGCACACGAGAGCCTGTTGCCTCGGCGCACGGCAGTGGTCGGTTGGCAAGGCTGTGGGAGCCGACTTTTGTGCGAGTGGACTAGGGAGCGCTAATCAAGAAAATTTGAACGGGGCTCGGCAACAATCTTTGCGAGATGCCACTGACACCAAGACAACACCAGGGTGGGCGAGCAGATCGACGTCGGCTACGAACCTGTCTGTTCCGCAGTCGGAACTAACCAAGAATGGAACTTGCCATCCAGCCTAAGCCTTCTCTTAAATCGTCCCGGAACAGCCTGGACCTGGACAACTATCACAACACCCGTCCGGGTCATTTGACAGTCATTCTGGTCTAATTTTGCATGCAAGTTCCCCGCTTAGGAACGTGTTTCATTTGGCCCCAGCGTGGCCACCGATTGCCAAATCGCAGACCTTGGACTTGACGCCCTGTCTGGCACCTCTCCAGGCTGTGCTTTTCTGGGCCAGAGCTGTTCCCCACACGCACGTCCATTCCCGCATTTTCGTGCCTGTATCATAATGCTGACGCATGACTTACCCGTGTACAATTACAGGCGGCAAATCGACGTGCTACGTCGACCGCTGTACGGTAATCACGCTCACTGAGATCTGAGTTTCCCGCTTACAACATCGACCGTCACAGATACGTGGATTCACGAGGGACATTATGACGAGCATGTATATGGCAGCGGAACTGCCTGCCGAGCGGTCAACCAGTCAGGCCCTTGGCAAAGGTGTCGTCGTATCCCCCTGTCGAACGGCATCTAGGACGAGATCGGCCATGCAACTCACGCGGTTCTCAGATCACCTCGTTCTCGATCTGATGGTGCCGCGTATGGTCCTCACCACATTCGAGTCTTCATCTGACGACACCCGCAAGAACGGCTTGCAGTATCGGAAGGATCCATCTCCTAGCTCATACTTGCCGATCACGTCGTTCAGTGTTCAACGTTCCCACTCTCGCCACCACCCTTGCGAATGGATACGATAGGGGTGGGATCCGGGCGTTTCCTGAGCGCGCGATTGATTGACAGATCCGTGTCCGCCGTCACCGGGTGGTACAGTACGTCTGTGATGGACGAACGTGGACGACCAAGTCCGCCATTGTTGGGTGCGCGGATGGGTGCGCGGATAGGTCCTAGTCCAGGGTTAGGATTGGGTGTCGGTGCGGAAAACGGTGTGTGAGGGATAGGAGGGACAATCGGAAGTGCGTTCCGCCTCCGCGTAAGAGGTGAAGTGGGGCGATGTTTAAGGAGGGTGGAAGATCGTTTATCTTTTGGAGTGAACAGTCACCTGATGTCCTATTTTTCTTTTCTTTTTGTGTCTGATTGTAATTTTTCGTTTGTGAACATCATCGAGGCGTGCATTTCGGCCAGGGCACCAGGGTGTGAGATATGAAGTGATTGTGGACTCGATAAGGAGTCACGTGGATACAAAGGTGTAGCGTTGAGATAAAACGTAACGTTTAAACGACCGCCACCCCTCATTCCATTGATCGACACATGACTCTAGCCAGGTATGATTTCCAACGGACCTGGATTCTGGCGAAAGAATGGTGAGCACTGGGTGGGACACTTGAAAGGACGAGGCTGATGAGAACACAAGAGTCAAGTGAAAACATTTCCTCTTCCAATATTGCCCACCGAAAGAGAGCAAAACCGATCGTAATCAATGGTCGAGAGAGGATATATTCGGTTGTGATCCTCGCTGATGGCAAGCATGCTATGAGTGGCGATGAAAAAGGTAAGATTCGACATTGGCACATCGAGGATGGCAAGGAGGTGGGGACGCCAATGGACGCAGGGAGTGCCATTTACGACATGGCAGTGTCACGAGATGGAAAGCTGATTGTCAGTGGGACGAAAAGTGGCTTGGTGATGGTGTGGAATGTGGAGAGTCACTCAAAGGTGACTGATTCCAACGCACACGACGAAGCCATCCATGCTGTTGATGTCTCGCCAGACACCAGGAAAATTATGACTGGATCAAGTGATGGGACTGCTTGCATCTGGTCGCTGTCGACTGGCGAAAAACTGCTGGGCCCCTTGAAACATGCCCATGCTGTGGTGTTGGCAGCAAAGTTTTCACCCAATGGAAGCCTCATTGCCACTGTCACAGAGAAGTCCATTCGGGTCTTTGGCAGTGACTTGAATGACAGCCTCCTTGTTGAGTTCCCAGTCGATGTCTACTGGGCGGTGAACCACTCCATCGCCTGGGCCAATGGTAGCAAGCAACTCTTTGTCTCATCACGTGATGGCTACATCCACCATGTCGACGTGTCCACCAAGACCATGCTGTCCCAATGGCCCACCCACAGTGGCGACAACCCCACATGCATCGCCCTGGCAAGCAACGGGACATTCATCGCAGCCTCCGCTCGTTCCTCGGTGTCGTTTTGGGATACAACGAGCCAAGAGCAAATCGGGACTGTCATCACCTACACTCATGAAATCTGGTCCATGACTATGTCATCAAACTACGATCTTGTCACTGGCGGAGACAAGAAAATCACCCTTCGGGCACTCTGTGATATCCTTCCCTCTCACTACTTGGACAATGTAAGTGCCGCGCCTACATAAAAAGCGACTGGTAATCGCAAACCACTTTATTCGCTGTTGCAGACCACCCGCACGCCGGAAATCCAGCAAACAAAGGTTCAAAAGGTTGACGACAGTCCAAGTACGTTCATTTGCACCCTGATCCCGGTTTCCGATATCCATGTCCATCAGACGAGCGAATAGTAAATCTCGAGCGAACCATCCATGAACTGCACAACCAGCTCGCCGAATCTCAACAAACCCCGAGTATGTCCCCCGCTACCCCGACGCATATTGCCTTGATCCACGTCTGCTAGATAACAAAATCGCTCATCTTGAAAAAACCGTTCAAGAACTTCGCGACGAGCTCGCCGAATCTCAATGCACAGCCAATCAGGAAAAGAATGGCCTCAACGAAACCATCAACTCTCTTCATGCCAATTTTCGCACACGCGACGAACGCTCCAGTGCGTCCATATTTATCTGGACCTATGTTTCATTGATCTCAGTGCCCACTAGGCGGCAGAATCACACATCTCGAACAGACCAACGAAGAGCTCCGTGTCCAACTTGCCAACGCTCAACGGATCAATCGTGGGCACGAGCAGAAGCACCAATGCGAATGCTTGTATGCCCAAGGTCGCATACATGGTGCGGCAGAATGTCTTCTCGAGTTGGCGAATACCGTAAACGAGGATGTGAGACTTGGAGCCAACAAGGTAATCACCGACTTCGTTACTGGTGAGTTTCGGCGTCATGCTTTAGGATGAAGTATTTCACTGCCGCTATCAGAATTCACGCCCCGATGCATCATGACGCTAGAGAGAGTTGGAGACGAGGCTTCGAATGCCGGGAAACAGGATGAGGCGGGTGCAGCTTACTCTACTGCGTTGTTGCTCGGTCCCACAACCCTGAACGCTGTACTAACAAAGTGGGCGAGCATAATGTTATCTCGTGGCTCGGCGGACGAGGCATCTCGTGCTGCAACCAAGGTATGCTCTTCGTGACGGTTCGAGGATGAAGAGCGACTCGCTTTTCGGTTTAGTTCAAGGTTCCGAGGTTTGCTGTGTACCGCGTCATTTGCGACGCTCTACTAGGAGAAGGGGATGGTCGCCTCACAGAGGCTCTGAAGTGTTTCCAACAGATGCAGAACGAGCTACCAGGGGACGAGGGGGTGCGCGATGAACGAGCGGAATGGGAACTCGGTAGGCGGTTGCAGCCACGACGTAGCCCGGGCTAATTCAAACACACCCCAGATTTTCGAGGACGTTGTGCCGAAAAGCTACTAGTAGAGAAGTTGCGCGAGATCTCGAGGGACTCTGAGAAGCATAACAACGCAGATGCACTGTCGCACAACCCCACAAACAGTAAACGGAGTAAAGAGGTACGGAGTGTGTTTCACGTCACATCAAACGGACTCGGACCCCGCTGATCCATACCACCAGGACGTGGAGCCCGAACCATGCAGGAAAAAGGGTAGATGGAGCGCATCATGAACGATACCCTAGACATGAGTTGCCATGGTCCAGGGGTCATTACCCTCATACTCTACAACTAATCGCTACAAATTGTAATCTTATTTGCTACGCCGAATTCGCACCAAGATGAACTCGCCGATTTGAAGAAAAGCAACACGCAGGACCCTGTAATATTTGGTCCATCTTCACTGTGCCACATCGGCATGGACTGCATCTCGTGATACGCCGTCTGGCTTTGCATTCCCGGTCTACCAATACATTAGATAATTCATTCCAGGTCTCTATTACTTGTCACTCGAATTTTCACGGAATGACTACCTCCACCTCCGTCTCAATTCTAGTCTTCATCTGACGATATCCACAACTAACCTGACGCACGGGCTATGCAGTATCGGAAGGATCCCTCTCTTAGCATGCTAGACTATTGGGCGACACGAGCATGCCACGCGGATATCGCACGATACACGTATCTATCCTGAACCTAGTACCATGTGATGGTCGTGCGCCTCCCACGCTGCTCAGTGTTCAACGCTCAACGCTCAACATTCGACCTCGAGGGTGTGGGGTGTGTGAACGACATGGTAAGACGGACAGGGACAGGTCAGGTCGTTGCGCTAAACGGGACGAGGCGAGGATCTAATGTATGGTTATGAAGATGGGATGCTCACATCGTAGTCCGCGATTTGGAAATGAGGGGAAGATGATGATGAACAACCATCCTCCACACCGGCATTCGCCACTCGCTTCAGTCAAAGACTTGGCCGACAGGACTAGTCTTGAGCAAAAGGTGGTCTCAAGAGCGTCTGCAGTCGGGTACAAGTGAGACCGAAATAAAACAAATGCCAGGCAATAAATATTATTAGAAATTCCCCGGCGTCCGAATCGCACTGGAAAATGACGGCTGTTATCAATCGCGATGATCAATTTATACATACATGCTTCGTATAACGTGCCTAGTCGTCATCGACGTATCAACTCGGGCCGCGACTCACTCTTCCAGCTGATGTCAGTCATCTAGACAACTCTCACGCACTAGCCTTGTGTGTGAGCTGCCACTCCACTTCGCTTCGGACGCTCTTCAACAAGTCCTCGGGCGTATATTTCGGCTTCCATCCCAGCGCACGAGCCCGATTCGCTTTGCACCGCGAGTTGGTACCGAGAGACAGCAGCTAAAAGTGTATTCCCAAACGGTCAGATACGTCAACTCGAACACACAACACGCACCAAACGATTCTCCGGCCACGCATAATCTGTTTCGTCAAACGACGTCGGCGTTCCTTGCTCGGGGTCACTCACACCCAACTCGACGAGGGCCACGCCGATCCGTTCAGAAATCGCCTTCAGCACGTGTTCGCCGTTCTCGCCAAAGTACAAGCCGTCGCGACCGTGGCCTGTACGACCGTCGAGGACCGCGTTGTACAGCACAATGTACAAGTCCCCGACTGAGCATGGCGAGGAGACGCGTTCGTCAGCATCGCGAAGAAAGGACGGAGGGAGAGGAACGCACTGTCGTCGATGTGCACATTGGGCCACGTGTTGAGACCCAAACCGACCATGCCCGCGCGTTTCCGCGCGATGCTCGCCTGGACGAGCCTGGGTATCTGGATCGAGCGCGAATGTTGGATGCCGAGGTCGACAAGCGGGCCCTTGGCGACACCGTAGATGGTGGAAGGCAGCACGATGTGTGTGCGCGCATATCCTGTATGTATGCGCGTAAGTAAAGGTGACGGTAACGTCTGAACCGAGGAGAACCTTGCTTGTCAGCGGCGACAACGAGGAGGTCAACGTTGCGATGGGGTTGGGTATCGGGGAGTGTTTCGAGCTGATCGGGGTTCGCATCGTCCCATATGGTGTCGTACGCATACATCCCTTTGGCGTTGTCGATCAACACACCTAATCAGGTCACCGGCCATGTGAGTATGGTGAATATGCAACGTCAGATGGAATCATACCTGTTCCAGACTGGGTGACCAGCCCATTCAGGTCAGAGACCAGGAGAAACCTGCGAAACGACGCACAGTATGAATAAGAACGGGTACAGTACCCGTCACCTCGTGCCGCTTCTTCAAGCCTCTCAAAATGGCCTCACACGCGCCAACATGATCCGCGTGTGCCTAAACCGCCTCCACTCAATACCACCTATCCACCCTATGAGCAAGAGACTCACACAAGCAAACACGACGTCGCTCTCGGACGCTTGACGCTCGAGTAGCGTCCCATCGTCGTAGGACCCGACGACAGTCTTGACGGCGATCGACGCGAACAAGGGGACTTTGGAGGCGTCGCGCACGAGGGCGGTGATCTCCGAGAAGGGGGCCATGCGGTGCCGGAGGAGACGCTCGAGGACGGCGCCGCCGATGTAACCTGACGATCGCGACACTGTGGTGAGACAGCTGAGGGTGCGCGCGGGAGATCGACGGGTCTCACCTGTAGCACCGGTGATGAATATTTGTGTCTTGGTCGACATCGCCGCGCCGGGTGGGAAGGGGGGAGATTGCGCGCGAGGTTTGTTGATGCCCAACGCAAAGCTGATACTGTCATTCGGATCAACCATGCACACGACCAGAAGCATCAGTGCGAATCCCTGTATGCCCAAGGTCGCATACAGGGTGCTGCGGAATGTCTTCTCGAATTCGTGAGTATCGTAAACGAGGATGTGAGAGCCGGCAAGGTAATCACTGACTTCCTTGCTGGTGAGTTTCGGCGTCGTGCTTTAGGACAGAGTATTTCACCGTTACTATCAGAGTTCGTGCCCCGATGTATCACTGCGCTGGAGAGAGTCGGAGACGAGGCATCAAACGCCAGGAAACGGGACGATGCGGTTGCAGCTTACTCCACTGCGTTGTTACTCGGACCCACAACCCCGAACGCTGTACTAACAAAGTGGGCGAGCATGATATTGTTTCATGGCTCAGCAGACGAAGCATCGAGGGCCGCAGGCAAGGTATACTCCGTGATGGTTCGAAGATGGATAGTGACTCTCTTCCGGTTTAGTTCAAGGTCCCAAAGTTTGTCGTTTACCGCGTTATCTGCGACACTCTAGAACGAGATTACCGACTCAAGGAGGCTGCCGAGTTTTTCCGACAAATGGAGAACGAGGTACCAGAAGACGCAGGCATGCGCAACGAGCGAGCGGAATGGAAACTCGGTGGGTGGTTGCAGTCGCGACGTTGCCCGGGCTAATTCAACCCCCCAGATTTTCGACGACATTTTGCCAAGAGGCTAGGAGAGCTGGGCAACTTCATCGGTGACCCCGAGATGCATGACGAAACCGGTGCAGTGCCAGTCAACCCCACAAATAGTGATATTTCCCTCAAACGAAGTCAAGAGGTATGCGGTGTGTTTCACGTCACATCAAACGGACCTGCTGATTCATACTATCAGGACGTGGGGCCTGAACCACCCAGGAAGATGGGTCGATGGAGCGCATCATGAACGATGTCCTACATATGGTTGGCATAGTCCGAGGTAACATTACTCTCATACTCTGAAACTAATCGCTGCAAATTGTAATATTGTCCGCTATGCCAAATCCGCAACGAAATGAACGGGCTGGTTTGAAAGAAAGCAACACACATGACCCTGTAGTATTCGGTCTATCTTCACTGTGCCAGACGACTAATTCCACCTCCGTCTCCGTCCCACAACTGGCCTGACCGCACGGGCTGTGCAATATCGGAAGGAACCCATCTCTTAGCATACCAGACTACCGGGCGACAGGACGATGCCATGCCCCAACATCATGTGATACTCACCGTATCCCCCCGTCGTTCAACGTTCAACCCCGAAGTGTAGGGATAGGCATGGTACTAGTAGGACGGACAGGGATATGTCTGGTCGTTGCACTGAACAGGACGAGATAGGGATCCAACGTATGGTTATCAGGATGGCATGCTCACATCGTAATCCGCAAGTTGAAATATGACAACCATGCTCCACCCCGATATTCGCCACCCCCACCGCGTTCGATCGCGACGGTGAGCGAGAAAGGGGAAGAGCCTACTGCACGACACGTTCACCGCCACCGTTCCGCGGTGAAGGTGTGCACGATCCCTATGGGGAGAAGGTATGCGACCGATCGAGAACGCGACACGTATGAGCAACGGCGGCAGGATTGGTACGGGCCTGGCGATGACAAGGGGGGAATGGCACCGGCACTGCCTACGTTGTGGACGACCACACGAGACCGGAAATTGCGGATACAGAGACCGGGAACGATTCGACTGTTCGAGAGAAGTTTTCAGGGACGTGCGTGAGCGTGATGAGGAATGAGACCAGGACCAAGATCAAGGTGGACAAGTACCGCCGCCATCGCCGACAAGAGAGCATTGGGACGGCTACGACCGACGGGTTGGGTTCCCACTCTCGCCACCGCCCTCGGGTTTCCTGAGCGCACCATCGACAGATCTGTATCCCCCGTTACCGGGTGGCGACGATCGAGAGTATGCACCACCACCGAGGGAGTTTGACCGTGCGCAGTACCGTGCGCCTGTGATAGGGACGAACGTGGACAACGAAGTCTGCCGTTGTTGGGTTCGCAAATGGGTCCTGGTCCTGGATCGAGTGTCGGTACGGGAGACGATATGAGAGGGATGTTGTGGAGGGATAGGAGGGGGAATGTTCCACCTCTGGCAGCGCGTACGAGCTGAAGTGGGGTGATGGATCGCTGTTTTTCGTTTTTGTATAATCATCAAGGGTGAGTCAGAGGAAGCGCCCAAGAAGTGATTGTGTGAATTGATTCGATAAGAACACGTGCATACCAGGCGACTCGGACAATGGCGCACTGGGGACAAACGACAACGCATCCTTCACTCCGTTTGCCTGGTAACTTACCTAGCCGGATATGGCCCCAAACGTACGCCTTTCGCGAAAGAATGGTGAGCACACTGGGGCGGGTTGCAAGAACGATGCTGATGAACACAAGAGTCGGGTAAGAACCGTGGGCCAAGTTCCTCAAGTTACGGTATCGTTCACGGAAAGGAAGCAGAACCGATCATGATCGATGGTCGAGAGAATTTTTATTCAGTCGCGATCCTCGCTGACGGGAAGCACATCGTGAGCGGCGGCAAACAAGGGAAGATCCGACGTTGGCGTATTGAGGATGGCATGGAGGTGGGGACGCCAATGCATGCGAGAAGTGTGGTTTGCAGCATTGCGGTATCGCGAGATGGAACGGTGATCGTAAGTGGGACGGATGATGGGCAGGTGATAGTGTGGGATGCAGAGAACCACTCGAAAGCAACCGAGTTCAACGCACACGACGATTGGGTGCGTGCAGTTGACGTCTCGTCGGACGCGACGAAAATCGCGACTGGATCAGATGACAACACTGCTTGCGTCTGGTCGGTGTCCACGGGTGAGCGACTCCTTGACCCCTGGGAACACGACTGCTGGGTGGTGGCAGCAAAATTTTCACCCGACGGACGCCTCGTCGCCACTGCCACATGTGATCCCAGTCATGGTCTTGACCGTGACTGGGACTCCGATGTTAGGGTCTACGACAGTCTGGATGGCAGCCTCCTCGTCGAGTTCGAATTGGAACTCGACTCGATGTGGAACTACTCCTTCGCCTGGGCCAGTGATAGCAAGCAATTATTCTCCTTATCACGCGACGGCTACATCTACCGTTTCGACGTGTCTAGTGGTACCACGCTCTCCAAATGGCTCATTCACAGCAGCGGTATTCCTACATGCATCGCCCTGGCGAGCAACGAAACATTCATTGCAGTCGCCACTGGTTCTTCGGTGTCACTTTGGGACACGACGAGCCAAGAGCAAATCGGGACTACCATCAAGTACACTCACGACGTCACGTTCATGGCTATGTCATCAAACGTTGACCTTGTAACCGGCGGAGACAAGAAAATCACCATTCGGGCACTCCGTAGCGTCCCTCCCTTTCACTACTTGGGTAACATAAGTGTACGTGCTTGTTTGAAAAGACTGACAATCGCAAACTGCTCAATTGGCGGTTACAGATTCCCTGCGTGCAGGAAGTCAAGGTCGAACAAGTTGACGATAGTCCAGGTACGTTCATTTACACCCCGGCCTGGGTTTAAAACCTATGTCCATTAGACGAGGGAACAGCGAGTGCCGAGCAGACCATCTGTGAACTGCGCAACCAACTCATCGCATCTCAACAAACCCATCAGGAGATGAATAACGTCATCCAGTCCCTACGCGTACAGGAGGAAAGCTCGAGTATGTCCTCCGCTGCGTCGACCTATATTTCCTTGACTCACGTCTGCTAGATAGCAAAATCGCTCGTCTCGAAAAAACTGTCCAAGACCTCACCGAATCCCAAAGCGCAACCAATGAGGAAAAGGATCGCCTCAGTGTGTCCATATCTACAGAGACCTTTGTCGCACTGACCTCCACATCCGCTAGGCGGCACAATTGCACATCTCGAACGGACCAACCAGGAACTCTACGTCCAACTTGCCGACGCTCAACGCGGAGCAGATAGAATGAACCATGCTCACGAGCAGAAACATCAATGCGAATCCCTGTATGCCCAGGGTCGCATACAGGGTGCTGCGGAATGTCTCCTCGAGTTCGCGGATACTGTAAACGAGCATGTGAGAGCCAGCAAGTTAATCATAGACTGGCTTGCAGGTGAGTTTTGGCGTTGTGCATCAGGATAGAGTATTTAATCGCTGTTATCAGAGTTTACGCAGCGATGCGTTACGGCACTGGAAAGAATTGGAGACGAGGCATCGAACGCCGAGAAACCGGACGAGGCGGTTATAGCTTACTCTGCCGCGTTGTCCCTCGGTCCCACGACTCCGAACGTTGTACTAATGAAGTGGGCCAGCATAATGCTGATTCGTGGCTCAGCGGACGAAGCATCAAGTGCTGCAACCAAGGTATACTCTCCGTGATAATCTGAATGTGGATAGTGACTCTATTTCGGTTTAGTTCAAGGTCCCGAAGTTTGTCGTCTACCGTGTCATTTGCGACATCCTAGAACGGGATAGTCGACTGACGGAGGCTGTCGAGTTTTTCCGACAAATGCAGAACGAGGTACCAGAGGACGCAGGTGTGCGCGATGAGCGAGCGGAATGGAAACTCGGTGGGTGGTTGCGGTCGCGACGTAGCCCGGGCTAATTCAAACACACACGCACCAGATTTTCGACGACGTTGTGCCTTGAGGTTAGAGAAGCTGGGTGACATCTTGAGGGACTCTGAGAAGCATGACGAGGCCATTGGACACCACTCCAATTCACTGTCGCTCGCCCCGACTAACAACGATATTCCCCTTAAGCGGAGTAATGAGGTATGGAGTGTGTTTCACGTCCATCAACGGACCCCGCTGATCTATAACATCAGGACATTGAACCCGAACCACGCAGGATGAAGCATCGATCATCATGATGGGTCCTAGACGTGATTGACATGGTCCGGAGCTCATTACTCTCATACTCTGCAGCTAACCGCTACCAATTGTAATATTACGAGTGACTCACTCACTCATTCTGGTCTAATTTTGCACGCAAGTCCTTCGGTCCGAAACGTGTTTCATTTGGCCCCTTCGTGGCCACCGATTGCCAAATTGCAGACCTTGGACTTGACGCCCTGTCCGGCACCTCCCCTGTACTTTTCTCCAGAGTTGTTCCCCATACGCGCATCTAATTGGCCATACCCAAAGTCATTCTAGTGCATTTTTGTGCGTCCATTCCCGCATTTCCGTGCCTGTATCATAATCTTGACGCATGACTTAACTGTCTATACTTACAGGCGGCAAATTGTTCGTGCTACGTCGACCCCTGTACGGCAGCGGAAACGTACAGTAATCACGCTCACTGAGATCTGAGTTTCCCGCTTACAACATCGACCGTCAGAGAAACGTGGATCCACGAGGGACTTCATGACGGACATGTATATGGTGGCGGAACTGCCTGCCCAGCAATCAACCGCTTTGAGGTGTGGTCGTATGCCCCTCTCGTCGAACGACCCAAGAAGAGGAGATGGACCTTGCAACTTACGCGGTTTTCCAGATCACCTCGTTCTCGACCTGATGGTACCGCGTATGGTCCTTACCACAATTTGTCACGACGTTCCACGGTAGGATCATGGCAATGGCAATGGCGTACGAACCCTCCGGCTTCTCGACTCTAGAGGTCCACATGGTTTTTGCGTTCACTGTCGACACCCATATATATGTACATTGTTTGCATGGCGTCCTGTAGGCCCATTTCTCTGTTTTAATACATGCGGCGAGGCTTCATATCTCCACCCATGCAATGCCAAAACACAGATCCACAGTCCTGGATTGTTTTGGGGATTCACACGACTGACTACCAGTTCCTACATTATCAGAGAGACGAGACAGAGGGAAGCAAAGAATAGACAATAGTATCATATAAATATAGGTCACGTCTGGGCTCAAGGGTCACCAGGATGGCACGACAACCATTACCTTCATCTTCATGCGAGTCTTCGTCTGATGATATCCGCAAGCATGACTATGCAGTATGGGAAGGATCCGTATCTTACCTCACTAGACTATCGGGCGACACGAGGATGCCACACGGATATCGCACGATACACATGCCGGTCCTGTCATGTGGTGCTCATGCTACCCTCGCGTCGTTCAATGTTCAACGTCAACCTCGAGGGTGGGGTTTGGAAATGACAGGGACATGCCTGGTCATTACGCCAAACAGGATGCGGCAATGATCCAATCTGTAGTTGTCAGGACGGCATGCTCGAATCGTAATCCACGATTTGTACGTATTGAACGACCACGGGCGGCGCAGCGCGAGGCATGTCTAAACCGCATCAATGCCAGTCTGCAAATGACCGGTTCCCACCCGCCACCACCCTCGCGAATGGATGTAGGATCCAGGCGTTTCTTGAGCGCGCGATTGACAGATCCGTGTCTGCCGTCACAGGTGGAGACGATCGCACCGCCACCGAAACGTGGATAACGAAGTCCGCCATTGTTGGGTCCACGGATAGATATTAGTTTGGGGTTAGGATCGGGTATCGGTGCGGGAAACGGTTGTGAGAGGTGTTGTGGGGGTGACAGGAAGGAAAATCGAAAATGCGTTCCGCCTCCGCGTAAGAGTTGAGATGGAGCGATTTTTGAGGAGGGTGGATCCGTCTGTATATATCTTTTATCTTTTGGAGCGGACAGTTATTGGATCCCGCCCTGTTTTTCTTTTTCTTTTTGTGTTTGATTGTTATTTTTCATTTGTGAATAATTATCAAGGGTGGGTGAGGCATGCATTTCGGGCATCACAACGCAGTAGGGACAGAAATTACGACGAACCTGTATCAAGCGCTGGCCATGCGTTCCATACGAGCTCCTTGACCCGTCCGACGGTCGTCTCCGGCCCAAAGGTTTGGATTCTGCGGTTCCCGGAGGCGAGGAAGGTGAGCGATACTTGAGGGGTTTGTGGGATGGGGTTGCAGCCGTTGGCGGGTGCTGGCGTAGTCGCTACAGGGACGTCCTGCACTGCAAACACAGTGGGGAGAAGGATGGTCTGGGACGGGCGACGAATCCTCTGAGAACAGCCAGGATAGGTGTGTGAATTGTCTCGATAAGGATACACGATAATGCTGTAGCGTACCAAGGATAACTTGCCACCATCCCTCGTTCGATCTATCTGATACCTAGCCAGGTATGTTTTCCAGATTACGCTTCTGGCGAAAGAATGGTGAGCAATGGACGGGACACTTGAAAGAACGGTGCTGACGAGAACACAAGTGTCGAATGAGGACACTTCCTCTTTCAATAGCATTCACAGAAAGGGAGCAGAGCCGATCGTAATCGATGGCCAAAATGACATATATTCTGTCGCGGTGCTCGCCGACGGGAAGCAGATCATGAGCGGCGGCAGCGAAGGGAAGATTCGACGTTGGCGCATAGAGGGTGGGAAGGAAGTGGGGACGCCAATGGATGCGGGGAGTGTGGTTTGCGGCATTGCGGTGTCACGGGATGAAAGGGTGATCGTAAGTGGGACGGGTGATGGCCGGGTGATAGTGTGGGATGCAGAGAATCACTTGAAAGTAAGCGAGTTCAGAGCACACCCCAATTGGGTGTTTGCTGTCCAGATCTCGCCAGACACGACGAAAATCGCGACTGGATCGAGTGACCACACCGCCTGTGTCTGGTCACTGTCGACTGGCGAGCGACTCCTCGGCCCCTGGAAACACAACCGCTCGGTGCTGTCAGCAAAGTTTTCACCCGACGGGCGCCTCATTGCCACTGCCACACGCAAGTCCGTTCGGGTCTATGACAGTGACAATGGCAGCCTCCTTGTCAGGTCCCCAGTCAGAGTCGACTCGAGGAACCACTCCCTCGCCTGGGCCAGTGATAGCAAGCAACTCTTCGCCTTATCACACGACTGCTACATCCACTGTGTCGACGTGTCCACCGGGGCCACGCTCTCCAAATGGCAGATCCCGGGCCACAGCACATCCATTGCCCTGGCAAGTAACGAAACATTCATCGCAGCCTCCGGTCGTGCTTCGGTGTCGTTTTGGGACACAAGGAGCCAAGAGCAAATCGGGACAGTCGTCAAGTACACTCATAGGACCCTCTACATGGCTATGACGTCGAACTACGACCTTGTAACCAGCGGAGACAAAAGAATCACCCTTCGGGCACTCTGTGACATCCTTCCCTCTCACTACTTGGATAACGTAAGTGTACCTACACAAAAAAACTGGCAATCGCAAACCACTTTATTGGCCGTTACAGACCCCCAGCGTGCAGGAAATCCAGCACACAGAGGTTGAAAAAGTTGACGATAGTTCAAGTACGTTCATTAGCACCCCGACCCTGTTTCTGATGCCCATGTCCATTACGCGAGAGAACAGTGAATCTCGAGCAAACCATCCATGAACCGCGCAACCAGCTCGCCGAATCTCAACAAACCAACCAAGACAGGGATAACCTAATCCAGTCGCTACGCGTTCAGGAGGAGAGCTTGGGTATGTCCCCTGCTACCCCGACGCATGTCTCCTTAATCCACGTCTACTAGATAGCAAAAACGCGCGTCTCGAAAAATCCGCTCAAGAACTCCGCAACAAGCTCGCCGAATCTCAACATGCAGCCAATCAGGAAAAGCATCATTTTAGTACGTCCCTGTCCACCGAGACCTGTGTTTCATTGACCTCCGTATCCACTAGGCGGGAGAATCACACATCTTGAACAGACCAATCAAGAACTCCGCATCCAACTTGCAGAGTCTCAACGAATCATCCATGCACACGAGCGGAAGCATCGATGTGAATCCCTGTATGCCCAAGGTCACACACAGGGTGCCGCGGAATGTCTTCTCGAGTTCGCGAATATCGTAAACGAGGATGTGAGGACCAACCAGGTAATCACCGACTTCCTTGCTGGTGAGTTTCGGCGTCGTGCTTTAGAATAAATTATTTCACCGCTGCTATCAGAGTTCACGCCCCGATGCCTCACAGCGCTAGAGAGAGTTGGAGACGAGGCTTCGAATGCTGGGAAACAGGACGATGCGGTTGCAGCTTACTCCACTGCGTTGTTGCTCAGTCCCACAACCCCGAACGCTGTACTGATAAAGTGGGCGAGCATAATGTTGATTCGTGGCTCAGCAGACGAAGCATCGAGGGCCGCAACCAAGGTATACTCTCCGTGATGGTTCGAGGATGGATAGTGACTCCCTTTCGGTTAGTTCAAGGTTCCCAGGTTTGCCGTGTACCGTGTCATTTGCGAAACTCTCGCAGGGGATGGTCGGCTCAAGGAGGCTGTCGAATGTTTCCTACGAATGCAGAACGAGCTACCAGAGGACGTGGGTGTGCCCAATGAGCGAGCGGAATGGGAACTCGGTGGGTAGTTTCAGATGCAAACACCTATCGCCGTCGGCGCCCTGACATTGAGCATCAGGCTTCAGAGTGCGCTGTGTCAAGCTATCAGAACGGAAAGGCGATGTCGCCATGGACTCTGCGTCATATAAAGACGCTGTTGCCCATTACTCTACAGCTCTGAGCCTCGGTCCTTTATCGGCAGTCCTGTTGGCCAAGCGGAGCAAAGCACAAGCTGGGATTGGATTATGGCAAGATTCGTTACAGGATGCCGACGCGGTACGTGTATTCTTTTTACACCGGAACAAGCAACCAATTCGATCCTAGGCGATCAAATTCGACCCATCTTCTCCAGTGGGTCACGAAAGAAAGCATGCGGCACTCCTTGGCGCTCACCGCTATACTGAAGCAATCGACGCGCATAACAACATGCTCCTGATGCTTGAACAATCACCTGATCCTGTGATTCGGGGTATTTTTTTTTCCGATCTCATATGAAAAGATGGTCTAAGTGTTCCGCCTCTCGTAGAATCACGCAAAAACTATGTGAGCCCATCGCAGAAGGCGGCTATTCGCAGCGCTGTCAAGCAGACTCAGCGGGACGCTCCACTCATCCTCATCGACACGGAGACTGGCTGTCTTTTTGATCAGCGCGAGCGTATGAATGAATTTGAAGCTAATCCAAAGTTCATGGAACTCGTCGCGTCCATGACAACAAGACTCGACGACTCTCGCATCCGGCACGTCGTCCAAGAGTACTTCCGATATGCCACGTTCTCCCACACTTGGGAAGGAGCCGAACCGCTGTTCCACGACGTTCTTCATGGATCAGTACACAACCTAGCAGAGTCATCCACAGTCTTGAAGTTAGTGATGTTCTACACGACGGTGCGGGAGGCTGGGTTGCGATGGGCATGGTGCGACACATGTTGCATCAACAAAACAGACGGCTTGGTTCTTCAGGAATCCCTGGCCTCGATGTTTCAATGGTACCACGCATCCTCGCTCACGATTGTTCAACTCAAGGGTGTATGGTCGGACTCGGAGCTGGGTGCTCTCGAGAGGAGCCTTTGGAACACGCGTGCGTGGACGCTGCAAGAGTTCTTTGCATCAAGAGTCGTCCGTTTCTACACCGAAGATTGGAAACCTTATTTTCCTGACAAGAATGTGTACAACCACAAGGATTCGCCTGCGATCATGGCAGAGATGGCACGCGCGACCGGCACTGATATACGCGTTCTCCTTTCTCTTCGTCCAGGATCAGACAACGTTCGACAGAAACTGTCTCTTGCTGCGACACAGGTTTCCACGAAGCAAGAGGACATGGCCTATTCGCTGTTTGGTATATTTGACGTCTCTATCCCGGTCACATATGGCGAGGGGCAACAACGGGCTGTGGGTCGGCTCTTACAAGAGGTGTTGACTCGGTCAGGGGATGTGACGATTCTAGCCTGGACGGGAAAGGCGTCAGACTATAACAGCTGTCTTCCTGCGGAGATTTCGGTCTATCGCGAGCCGGTATCACCCTACGTTCCATCGCGAATCGCAGATGGCGAGATGAACACATTGGTCGCGGAATTACGGACATCCTCGAACAACCTCGAGTCGACTATGATGCTATACGATCGAGTCGTTGTTCTCCCATCCCCGCGTCTTGCCAGCCGCCGCTTGAGCCTATCTTGTATCCTGTTCCCGCTGAGGGGCCCATTGATCCCAAGCGGGGATTCCCCCCAGCATCTTTATCACACCATGACATCTACTTTCGGGAACGTCGAGATCAAGACGACGGAGGACCTGTCTAGCCTGAATAATCTGGTGCTCGCGCATCCGTGGCTCCCGTGCCTTCTTGATCCCACCCTTCCCTTTGAGGATGACACCGAACCAGTCGATGCGGGTAGCAGGGACAACAATTTGGATGCTGATGCGCGCTCTCCCCCGTCATCGAATACCGTCCCATCTCCACACCACATACCCCAACTCGACAAGCTTACCAAAGCGTTACGGTTTTTCGTG
The DNA here is from genome assembly GCA_025782845.1 of Boletus coccyginus. Lineage (NCBI taxonomy): Eukaryota > Fungi > Basidiomycota > Agaricomycetes > Boletales > Boletaceae > Boletus > Boletus coccyginus. The sequence goes on along the minus strand of JAHZSR010000058.1, from coordinate 145,209 downwards.
CGTCTTAGATAGCCTTTTGGTGCGCTGCTGCTCGTCCCGCTATCCTACAATGAATACAAGCGTGTTGCCTCTGATCATCCTATCGTCGTGCAACTACTCAAGGACGTTTCACCGTGCTATCTCGCACAGCAGATACGGACGCTAGATATCTTGTAGTTGTTTCGCACTGTCTCATGTAACGTATATCGTCCTGTCGTTGTACCGGGCTGCCACCCCGGGTCCAGTTTCATTCGCGCAACTGGGTCGTGTTGAGGCATAGTCATATGCCAAGAAGGAACGAGAAAAAGTTTAGCATGTCTGAGTGTCTGACTACCCACACGTCACAGTTCGACGTCTCAATAGGCTCAAACCCGGCGTATCGTATTTAAGCTCTATGACGAAACCGTTCCACTCACAGCCCGCAACTTCCCATGTACGTAGTAGCGTATCGTTGCTTTGCAGTCCCCCCCCAGATGCAGTATTCGAAGATAGGATAGCGTAGGGGGGCGTTCTTCTTGCCAATCTAAGCCAGACAATCATTGAAGGAGAGGGAAATGGGTCGAGCGAGGCAGGCCGAACACTAATTCAGTGAGGACAGAAATGTCGACGAACCTACATCAAGCGCTGGCCATGCGTTCCATACGAGCTCCTTGACCCGTCCGACGGTCGTGTCCGGCCCAAAGGATTGGGTTGTCTTGCGATTCCCGGAGATGAGGAAGGCGAGCGATACTTGGAGGGTTTGTGGGATGAGGTTGCCGTCGTTGGTGGGTACTGCAAACGCAGTGGGGGGGCAGGGGAGGATGGTCACCCTGGCACAGACGACGAACCCCCTGAGAGGAAGCGCCCAGGATACCAGATCATTGTGGGTGTGCGAATTGGTTCGGTAAGGATACGCTGGCACGTGTATATCAGGCGTCAATGGTGTAGCGTACCAAGGATAAGCCACCACCATCTCCTCGTTCAATCGATCTGATACCTAGCCAGGTATGTTTTCCAACGTACGCTTCTGGCGAAAGAATGGTGAGCAATGGACGGGACACACGAAAGGACGGTGCTGACGAGAACACAAGAGTCGAGTGAGAGCATTTCCTCTTCCAATATCGTTCACCGAAAGAAAGCAAAGCCAATCATCATCGATGGTCGAAGTGACACATATTCTGTTGCGGTCCTCGCTGATGGGAAGCACGTCGTGGGAGGCAACGAAGAAGGGACGATCCGGCGTTGGCGCATCGAGGATGGTAAGGAGGTGGGGGTCCCAATGGATGCAGGGAGTCCTGTTCTCAGCATTGCAGTGTCACGAGATGGAAAGGTGATCGTCAGTGGGACGAGAAGTGGTCGGGTGATAGTGTGGGATGCGGAGAGTCACTCAAAAGTGGGCGAGTTCAGAGCGCACAGCGATTGGGTGCGTGCTGTCGACATCTCGCCGGATACAACGAAAATCGTGACTGGATCGGATGACGGCACTGCCTGCGTCTGGTCGCTGTCGACTGGCGAGCGACTCCTTGGCCCCTTGAAACACAGATACTGGGTGGTGGCAACAAAGTTTTCACCCGACGGGCGCCTTATCGCCACCGCTACATGGAATCGTGACTCTGTTCGGGTCTACGACAGTCTGGATGGCAGCCTCCTCGTCGAGTTCCCAGTCCAAGTTGGCTCGGTGTTTCACCACTCCATCGCCTGGGCCAGTGATAGCAAACAACTCTTCGTCTCATCGGATGGCTACATCCATCGTGTCGACGTGTCCACCGGTACCACGCTCTCCAAATGGCGCATCCACAGCAGCAATAATCCCACATCTATCACCCTGGCAGGCAACGGGTCATTCATCGCAGCCTCCGCTAAATCTTCGGTGTCATTTTGGAACACAACGAGCCAAGAGCAGATCGGGACTGCCATCACCTACACTCATGACATCCGGTCCATGGCTATGTCATCAAACTTTGACCTTGTAACCGGCGGAGACAAGAAAATCACCCTTCGGGCACTCTGTGACATCCTTCCCTCTCACTACTTGGGCAATGTAAGTGTACCTGCATAAAAAAACTAGCAACCGCAAACCCCTCTATTCATCGTTGCAGACCCTCCACATGCAGAGTCTCGAGCGAACCATCCATGAGCCACGCAACCAGCTCGCCGAATCTCAGAAAAAGAGGGATAACTCCATCCAGTTGCCACGCGCTCAAGATGAGAGTTCGAGTATGTCTCCCTCCTTCCCGACCCACACGTTCTTGACTCATGTCTACCAGATAGCAAAATCACACGTCTCGAAAAAGTCATCCAAGAGCTTGCCGAATCCAAAAACGCAGCCAAACAGGAAAAGGATCGCCTGAGTGCGTCCATATCTGTTGTGGCCTATCCATTGACTTCAATGCCCACTAGGCAGCAGGATCACGCATCTCGAACAGACCAATCAAGAACTCCGGGTCCAACTTGCAGAGTCTCAACGAATCAACCACGCGCACGAGCAGAAGCATCAATGTGAATCCCTGTATGCCCAAGGTCGCATACAGGACGCTGCGGAATGTCTTCTCGAGTTCGCGAATATCGTAAACGAGGATGTGAGGGCCAACCGGGTAATCACCGACTTCCTTGCTGGTGAGTTTCGGCATCGTGCTTTAGGATAAAGTATTTCACCGCTACCCTCAGAATTCGCGCCCCGATGCCTCACAGCGCTAGAGAGAGTTGGAGACGAGGCTTCGAATGCCGGGAAACAGGACGAGTCGGTTGCAGCTTACTCCACTGCATTGTCGCTCAGTCCCACAATCCCGAACGCTGTGTTAACAAAGTGGGCGAGCATAATGTTGATTCGTGGCTCAGCAGACGAAGCATCGAGGGCCGCAACCAAGGTATACTCTCTGTGATGGTTCGAGGATGGATAGTGACTCTCTTTCGGTTTAGCTCAAGCTTCCCAGGTTTGCCGTGTACCGCGTTATTTGCGAAACTCTGGCAGGGGATGGTCGACTCAAGGAGGCTGTCGAATGTTTCCGGCAGATGCAAAACGAGCTACCAGAGGACGCGAGCGTGCGCGATGAGCGAGCGGAATGGGAACTCGGTGGGTCATTGCAGTCACAGCCTATCCTGGGCTAACTCGAATACCCCCAGATTTTCGAGGACGTTGTCTTAAGAAGCTAGAAAAGCTGGGCGACGTCGCGAGGGACTCTAAGAAGCATGACGAAGCCATTGGATACTACTCCAGTGCACTCTCACTCGACCCGACAAATAACGATATTCTCCTTAAGCGGAGTAAAGAGGTATGGAATGTGTTCACGTCACATCAAATGGACCCCATTGATCCACACTATCAGGACATCGAGCTCGGCCCATTATCCCATAAGGGGTATGGGAAGAAACATGCTGCATTACATGCCATGGGACGTCACGGTGAAGCTTTCGAGGCATTCGGGATGATGCTCTCAAGGCTGGAGCAATCTCCCCACCCACACATTCGCGGTAAGCCATTCTGACAAGATTGCACGCAACAGAGGGTTTTAATTGGTTGTGGATAGAGCTTCGTGATCAATACGTCGATGCAACTGCCACGATTCAAGAAGTGGTTGAGGAGACTATTCGCGACATGCCACGTGTTCTTATCGACACCACCACTGGCCGTCTCTACGACAAATCACAGCAAGCAGCAGCTTTTCAGGAACTCCCCATCTACGATGAGCTACGGTCTTCGATGACTACCCAGCTCGATCGTGCACGTATTCAGAAAGAAGTGGAGCAATTCTACCAATATGCGATGCTGTCGCACAGGTGGCAGCTCCATGAACCCACATTCCAGATAGTCGAGAACAATTCAATCTATGAGCTACCGGCGTCTCCTTGGAACAGCAAGGTGCAAAGGTTTTGTGAACTCGTGCGCTCTCTTCGCTTCCTGTGGGCATGGAGCGACACTTGCTGCGTAAACCAGCAAGATAAGGGGGTCCAGCAAGAATCGGTGGTTGCCATGTTCCGGTGGTATCGTGGCTCATCCCTCACGATCGTCCACCTTCTCGGAGTCTTGTCGGAGTCACAGGAGATTGGTTGTCTTTGGAGGAGTATCTGGAATACTCGCGGGTGGACGTACCAAGAATACCTTGCTTCCAAGGTTGTCCAATTCTACACCGAGGACTGGAAGCCATACCTCGGATTAGACATTTTCAACCACAAGGAATCACCTATCATCCTTTCGGAGATGGAACGAGCAATGAACTTCACCACGCATGAGTTGGCCACCCTTCAACCGGGTTTGGAGAGGGTGCGCGAGAAGCTCTACTTAGCTTCCAGGCGTCGAACGACACGCGAAGAAGATATTGCGTACTCGCTATTCGGCATCTTCAAAGTCCCGATCCCGGTGATATACGGCGAAGGCAATCAGGCAATCGGTCGTCTCTTGGAATATATCTTGACACGTTCGGATAATGTCACGCTTCTTGCTTGGACTGGGAGGAGCTCTGGTAGCCACCACACTTATCTCCCTGCGGATCTGACTGTCTACAATGAAATCACGCCACCGCATGTTCCACGACCAATGAAGCCAGCCAAGATGGACCGCATGGTCACGGCGTTGCGCCTATCGTTGCCTGACATTTCCTTGGCTGAAGCTTTGTATGGGCGGCTTCATGGTCTCCCTTCACTGTCGCTCGACGCCGGTCGGCTCCGACTTTCTGGGATTGCATTCCCTCTCGCCGACCTCGTCCCTCTCTCGAAGTCAGATTCACTCGCTGTTTATCGTGCGACATCACCCATGCTCGGAGATGTCGAGATCAAGACCATGGCCGACCTGTCAGGGATGGAGAGTTTACTCCTCATTCATCCTTGGATCAGTCCCCTTCTCGACCAGGATTTCTCGCGTGGTACAGCTCAATTCGATCCTGCCACGCGTGCATTACGGCTGGTCGTCCGGCTCAGGCGGTCGTTTGGGGCACTATTACTTGCACCGCTGACACGTGTGCAATACAGTCGGGTTGCGACGGATAGCTTGATCATGGTTCGAGTTCGCGAGGAGACCTCGTTGACTGAGTTGATGGATGGCATCCGTACGGTCTACATACAGTAGACGTAGATTGGTGGACTCAGACCTCTCTGACGACGTGCCACAGTACGTTATATCCCACCTCCGTGACCCCACATTCATCCCATGAGCGTGTATCGTCTCTTTGCTCGAGGTCTGATAGGATCCTTCAATGCTGCAATACGTGGTCCTGCACTGGCACAAGCATATAACTCTAAGCTTCCTGAGTGATTGACATGTGCTCCAGAAGGCCATCGAGGTTCCGCTAAAAGAGTGGTGTAGTCACCTCGAGGCTAGTGGTTGCACTATATGCGGGGGTCCGCCCCAAGTGGTGGCAAGCTGTAGGTCTGCTTCCTTCCGTTCAGCGCAAGGACCTCGTCAAACACTTGAAACTGAATGGCTTATTTCGGTCCTACCCCAGGTAGACTACTTAATCAATACAATGAATTTGTATACCAGGAGTCCAGCTTCAACACCGTGACTCTTTGAAGGTGCCCGGCCCGGGGCCCGTTTCGTGTAATATCATTCGGTAAGCCAACGTTCAAGCGCGCAGCGAAATCGACGGGCTGGTTTGAAGGAAAGTGACACGAAACGACACTGTAATATCTGGTCCATTTTTTCCCGTGCTGGCAAATGGGCATGGACTGCCATCTCGCGATGCCTCCCTCACCATGACTCTCAGGTCGGCATTTCCGGCGGTATATTCCCATCCCAGCTCTCTGTCAACATTCGAATTTCCCCCCGCCGTATCACCGAATCTGGCGTTCAGAGACTCGTTGCGGCTGTAGTCTGTTTACAGCACCGTCGTAGGTGCCATGCCACATAAATCTGGGGATCTTTTCTGTCGGCTCCTCACCGAATTGTAGAGCCCTCGGTGTCGATCGATCGTCTGTGCATGTGACTGTGACTCGTATCACCCCAGCGGTGTCGCTCGGCCGGAAGCATTTTGAGCGACCTGGAAGGCGCTATCTCCCTGGACCGGTACCATGGTATAGGTGGACAAAATGAAATGATACCTTACATGTGGGATGAATCCATCCTCCCCCAAGTTACACCTTTACCCCACCTGTAGATAATCCTCTGGACCCCAGTAGGATTTTCGCCACAACTCGACAACTAGATATACGGCCGCGCTTCGAGTCGGCAAAAACCTTGTCGACAACATTTGGCTTGTATTTACAATAAATCGACTCCCATGTTCGCAAAATCGCGGTACAAGTGGTGCCGCAATTCTCCCCCCGTGACCTTGTAAACAAGGTAATATCCCAGTTCTAATGCTAGCGACTAGATAGAACCATATAACGTTACCATTTCTCGCATTACAGTACAGGTGGTATAAATGTAATGATTCCCCAAGCTCGACCGGCCAACCCTCTTCCCGCAATGTCAGGCATGGATTCCTGAAAGAATAAACCCGATCCCACAAATCCAATCTGACAGGTGCCTGCCAGTGATTTCCAGACCTTTCTTCACTACCATGGATGACAGTCTCCGCCATCCCAGTGCCAGACTTGCCTGTCATCGCCGACGACCAGTACATCCTTATGCATCCATGCTCCATCGTACACCTTCTCTATCCACCACTTGAGTACGGGATGTCTCATGAACCACTTGAAATACAGATAAAACCTGTCAAGTAACCAAGGTCAATTTCAAGAATGACGTCACGAGAAAAATTGAGTGCCACATCCAGGGATAGCAGCGTGTTTTTAAGTATAGAGAAACTTCACACATACCGCCAGTCATAAGCGACGATGACGCGTGGATTGGCAAAGATCCGTTGCAGGTTAAACACGCGTCTCAAGTCGTATGGAAGCAAGAACGACTCCGACGAGAAGCATTCTTCCGGCGCGGATGCACGGAAGCGGATCGGAGGTGTCAATGCGGGGCTCGGACCGCGTAATGATAGATCGTTGGCAGCTGGGTGCGTCTCGGGGAGCTTGAATGGTAGAGGATCTGTAGAAAGAATATGATTCGATCGTAGATGAATGGGAAGGACAGGGTCGGCCTTGAAGACGACGATGCCATTCCAACATGTGAACACTGGCACCGGAGACTCGGTTTGCATCGCTTCGTAGTCTTCCATGTCGAAGAAGTACGGCCATCTGGTGGTGAACTAAGCTTCTGTCTTTCTTGCACGGGAAACGAAAATTTCGAGAACATACATGCCGCTAGCAAGCCTTCCTCGCTTGTCACGCAGAACCCACATATCATACAGCCTCCACAGATAACGTCAATGAATACAATGGCAAATACAGACCATTTTTGGGGCTCACCCGAAATGAGCGTAATCCATCCCACACGCCATGTCATACTCTCCCTCGGCAGTGTTGAGGAGTTCGATAATTGTTTCCGGTTCGATGAAGATATCATTCGAAAAAACGACCTTGTCATATCCGCCGTTCTCCACCAAGGGTTCAAGGACGCGATTTCGGAGAGCAGAAAGGAATTCGGTGCGATTGTTGCCGTTCAAGTCATCCGGCTTTGTAATCGCTTTATCTTGTGTCAATATACGCCTCTGTACACGCATGGCGTCCAACTTTTTATCGAGCTGTTGGAGGAGTGCCGGAGATTGGTCATCGCTTCCGCTCTCCAGGACGGAGACGAAGACATTGTCTGCTCCGAGGTAATGAATGGCTTTGATGATGCTGTCGGACCAGTAGGGTATGACCTTTTCATTGTTGTAAAACATAACACCGATGAATATTTTCTCTACAGGTCAGTTAGTGAAAATGCTCGCGAACAATACTTCAAGCGGTAGCATTTACCTTGATTCCCATATCCAGCCCTTTTAGGATGAGCATTCGCCTTCTCGATTAACGGGAGATATCGCTGGTCCCCTGGGTGTTGGTAGTGCAGTGCGAGCCAGAGACTTGTACATAATATTGCAGACCAGAAAATAAACCGCATGATCCAATCGAGCGAATAGGGGTGGCGAGGTCCCTGATGCTGGAAAGGCAAGTAAGGTCTCGATGGGCATGCATCCCCTTCAATGTCTCCTGAATCACATTCTTCGTCATCTCTTGGGCTTGGTAGTCCTCTCTCCTCCAGTGAGTTCTCTTCGCTTCGTGGCAGCATGGTATACTCTTGCGACGGTCTCGAGTGTGAGCTGTATCCGCGCCGTAACCGGTTTCTGGCAAGTGCAAAGCGATGCAAAGAGAGCCATAGGAGGTGAAGAAACGAAAACGTGGGCACCACAAACAACGATAAAAACAAAACGCGCCAACTTAACGGAAAGGCGGGTTTCCAGACATGGCCTAACGCAAAGTACCAGTTGGTGAACGTGTACTCTGCGATGGTGTATAGGACAGAAAGGAGTGCTAGCGAGAGTAAGCTAGGAGGGGGTACGATTCTGTGGAGATATCGGAAGAGGAACCGGAAGGCCTTGGTATCTCTGACTGCAAACAGATACCGTCGCGCGACTGAGATACGACTAAACATGGATGGAAGTAGAGAGTAGAGAGTGTAGCTGCGCATAACAGAATACGGCCGCTTTTTCGACATGCCTCATATAGCGTCTGTGTAACCATTTCGTAACGATGCGGCTGTTGCGGTTATTGATGAGTTGCCAGGAAGGCACCCATCATACTTCTTCTCCAAGAACGCCCTGGCGGTTTCAATAGTATCCATGGCTGGCGAACTTTCGTAAGGAATGCATATGTTGAGATAGGTGGCGAATTCAAGCACGGTGGTGAGTAATAGCTGGACTTGGACAGATATAGGGATTAGACACAATAAGTTGAGTATAAAAACAGACTCACGTGGTGTACGGTATCACAACGGCATTGAACGAGACTCAAGTGAGTTCAATGTTGGTTGAAGGTTCCCAAGGTTGCCAACTTGGAATTCCAAGTTTGAGTCAACTATTCAGTCGAACCGCAATCCGCGGAACGAAGCCAAGTGTTCTGGACGTTCAAAATGCGCCAGCGTGATCCGACGGAGTCCGCAGTGTGACAGATTAGGAAGAACATTGCCACCGGCCCCCGGAGGCATATTTTGTACAAGCGAGCCCACTCCTTCCGGTAGTAGACGACTCCTTCAGGACCATCACGGGACCACCCATCTCCGACGTAAAACGTATCGAGATGGTTTAGGTCCACTTTCATGCGCATGGGGTCGAACTCGGGAACTGCCGCCGAACAGATTGCTTGTCCATTTAAACTCCGATACGGCAAAATCCGGCAATACAGGAGCTGACGTGCGGGGCAGTCGGGTTGTAGGTGTACACGTCAGTTTGTAAAAATTGTACAACCAACATTTTTTTTGGCGATTATGGAGCCAATATGTAGATTATGTACATGTCTTGGATTCCGGCATTATTGCAGGACATAATTTAAAATAATCTCATGAGTTAATTGGATCCTCTTCTATAGTGTCACAGTGTGTGTACAGCTATTATACAATGTACATACAGCTACTATACCATGTACATACAGTGGAACCTGTCAGTGCATGTGTGTCGTACTATACAGGCTACATCTTCTGTTACCCATGGATCCAGTATTTTGTAGATATACATCACACATAGACTTGGATCATACAATGTTTTTAGATTACAACATGTATGCTATGTTATTTCTACCCATGACTGGCGGGAGCAGAGCGTGTACTTGAGCACATGTTGCAGGTGTGATGGAGATGCTGGGCACAGCAAATGGAGTGTGTTGATGTGGCTACGTCATCCAATCAATCGTACCTCTTTTTCGTTGAGTTCCTCTCTCTCGTGCTGCTTTTCCATTCTTCCCACTGTGGCGACTTCTTGCAACATCATGGGAATTATCAGCAACTGGCAAGAGCGGAGTGTGTGCACATGCGCGGTGCGCAGCAGGACACGGCAACATCAGTGGATTGACACTTTCACTGCTGAAAGTCTAGGCTTACTACACAATCAAATTAACTTCAAATGTTACAAAAATTATGTCAAATGGTATTATTTGATGGGAAGATTGCCTTGTGAAATTTTGAGAATAAATTTATAGGCAGATTCTTTTTTGCACTTTCTGTCCAGCTCTAGCCAGTTGGGAACCTTGCTAGACTAGTCTGGACAGCTCTCACAGCTCTGGACAGAGGGAGGGTTGTTTTGCTGATGAAGTGGAGGCAATGGTGTACAAGTGAGCATGCATGCTCATGCTCATGGGTTGTGGTGCGAGATGAGGGCAGGAGAATGAATTTGAGGACAAGGGGAGGGCAGGGTGATCAGTGACGAGCCTTGGGTGAGGGTGAAGCAAAGTCGAGCCTGTGTGAGTGACACATTGAGGCAAGGCAAGAGGCAAGGAGAGGTGAGCGAAACAAAGGAGAGGTGAGCACCAAGTCTTGAAAACCGTGTGAGTTTTCGTACCCCATGACCTGTGCCCGACTTGCACTCGCCACTTGAAGTATCCAAGTGTCTGGTATATACATTGTACATTCAGGCAATGTGTACTCTATAATTTTTGGTGTCAATTATCCAAATTATCTGTCATATAATTGTAACAAACATGTACACATGGTCCCTGGCAATTAATGCAGGCACACCAACTCCATACCAGTGTGTTATATGCTAAGTATCCTTCCCGTAATAGGTGAGATATCTCTGCCAGATGTCACACTTGGCGTCTCCATTGAACAAATTCTTATTTTATTGCATGCATATGGTATGAATGTGTTTATAATATGGGTTGCATTAAAAAAATTTGGATTCCAGCAAGTGTACACTATTTGATTTTTGCATTCCGATGTATAGGGTATTAGGTCCTAACCGGAGTTTGAAAACCAAACCTAATGTGGTCCGGGCGGGCTGCAAATAATTTGTTGAGTTCAAAGTCCCTGTTCCCTGTCGTCAGAATGTTTAAGCCAAACGACAAGACAAATGACAAAATCTCTGATACAACTATCGGCAGTGCTGATCTGTGCATGGACTCGCAATCAGCACTTCCCAAACAAGGGCATGGCAGGCCGAGGGGTAGCAAGAACAAGTCCACTGCTCGCAATGTCGGCCGCCCTCGCAAGGATGCATCAGCAAATCCTGGTTTTTGCCATAGTGTTCATAGTACTCATAGTACTCATAGTATTTATAGTGTTTTCATAGATGATTCATAGTACTCATAGTACTCATAGTACTCATAATTTATAGTATTTTCATAGTGATCTCATAGTATCCATAGTATTTCCATAGTATTCATAGTATTCATAGTGGTACTCATCCCAATCCATTTTTTTAAATACTCTTTAACTAGTACACTTTGCTATATCTTTTTGCCACACTTTTTACTATACCTTTTGCTACACTTTCTTTACCACACTTCATTAGCACAATCAGGGTTACTGTCCAGTGCTGTCCAGTATCATAGTACTCATAGTATCATCATAGTCTTTCATAGTGTTGGCTAAAATCATAGTATGTCACAGTTTGTTAGAGTATTACCATAGTCTGTCATAGTATGTCACAGTTTGCCAGAGTATTGCCATAGTCTGTCATAGTCTGTCATAGTCTGTCACAGTCTATCATAGTGTGTCATAGTTTGTCACAGTATAATAATGATAGTAAAAAGTGAATCAAAAAGTGTAGGGTTAGGATTAGCATGAATTAAAATTAGACTTAGAATTCCAATGTCCAAAGGATGGTAAAGAAGTGTGGCCAAATGTGGTAAAAAATATGGCAGGGTGTAGTGAAAAGTGTACACAAGTATCAGAAAGTGTAGCAGGGGTGGACAGAGATATTTAATGAAAAATGTAGCAAAGTGTGGTGTCAAAGGTCAGAGATGTAGTCATATACATCTAATGGTTCATACTATGCAAGGTCTTGTGGTCTAATGATTAATGTGTTTGAAAATTGTCATTTTGGGAAAGTCTTGAGTTCAACTCTTGCCACTGGCATATATTTATAATTTCCATTTGATCATTTGAACCTATAGTAAAGAGTACATGAAAAGTATAATAAATATGAGTGTAGTCTTGAAATTAAAATTAGAAGTGTGTAAAAGTGTATTATAGGGGTTGGATTAGAATTAGACTTCAATGTATATTAAAAATGTAGGATTGGGATTAGGATTAGTAGTATACTACAAGTTGAGTAGGATTAGGGTTAGTAGGTGTATTAATCAAAACATTAATTTTTTGGTTCATTTTTTACTCAACTTTATTACACTATGACACACTATGACAGACTGTGATAGACTATGAGATTACTATGACACACTATGATACACTATGACACACTATGAGATCACTATGACACACTATGATAGACTGTGACAGACTATGAGATCACTATGAGAGTCTATGAACACACTGTGAAACACTATGATTATAGCCAACACTATGAAAGACTATGAGAGTACTATGAGAGTACTATCTATATGGACCCTCACTATGAGCACTATGACACTGTCCAGCACTGTCCAGCACTGTACAGCCAACCTTTATTTTGCTGATGTGGTGAACCACCATGGAAAAAAGAGAAACAGAATGGTAGTGGAGCCAGTGGGGACACTAGCAGTACTATGTCACCAGGTGAGCATCAATGCATGTCACCCATGATGTTGCACTCACAAACAGCACTCATTTCACAGCATCTCTTCATTCCCACGGATCACCTGGAGCGCTCGTTAGTACAAGCACCAACTCACAGCAACATGGAGCCAGTGGGTTCTGCATGTGCATTTGCATATAGCTGTGCACTAATTGTTTGGTTGCCCTGACAGCACTCCAGCCTCGTGGCCGCTCTTACAGCGTGCCATCATATTTGAGTTCTCAACCACCTGAATCGCCCCTCCAGTCGGACGTTGTCTTCTTCTAGATAAGATCAGTAGAAACGCTAAGAAAACGCTTACCAGACAACTAATCTTATCTCCACGGGTAGTAAACCTTTAGCAAGGTGAAGAGAGTACTCTTCCCTGGTCGAGTTGGTACTAGAAATAAGTATCAATCTCGTAGAAAGGGGTTGACTATCAGGTACGTGGTTTGTTCGTCAATCGTCAATGAGGTTGAGGGTGATTGGAGGTTCAGCAAAACTGTTGAGGGTCTGGCTTTCAGTTGGGGTGGTGTACGAATTGTACACTGGATGGTTGGGGAAATGGTCTAGACAACTCTCAGGTTGCTAGGGGGGGGGTACTTGGTAGTGACTAGGGGTACTTCCCTAAGATGCCAATTGGCTCCAGTCGATTAGGAATGCTCAATTGGGTAGGTAGCGTAAATACACTTCACTTTCGCTTACTGATTCACACACGTCACTTAGTCACACAGAACAGCTTTTCCTAAACTGATTCTATTATGCACTAAGGAGTTGGCAATCAGCTTAAATGTGCTCGACTTGACCCTTTCCCAGGGTACTAATGAACTATTAGGTCTCCCTACTAGCTGGGGATCTATTCCCTTTAGTTGCCCGCTCTGGGGTTTTCTCCCTAAAGGTGTCCTAACTGTCCCTATCCTAAGGGATACAGTATACTCCTAACTTGGGTCTAAGTAGTTCTATTTATAGCGTGGGAAACTTCTCTACACAGCCTCACTGTTTGTTTGTAGAGGGGTACTCTTGTGAGCACTCGTTGGTTGAGATTTACTCAAGTAGGAACCTTTTTCCTAAAAGAGGGAACCTGCCAAATGGGGCTGAATCGCGCTCCTTATATAGTAGTTTACATGTGGGTGTGCTACCTTCGGTTCCGAGGTGGCTGTGCCAAGATATGACTCATACTGACTCATATTGACTCACTTTGACTCAACCTGTCAGAAAATGACTTGCAATGAGCTAAAAATAGCCTTTGGCTTGGCAATGACTCATGCTGACTCATGCCGACTCATTATGACTCATTATGACTCATGCTGTGCAGGTCACATGATCATTCTGCTAGTCTAGGGGCAGTGCTTTGGCTAATCCTCATCTGACTCACTTTGACTCATATTGACTCATTATGACTCATGCTATGCAAGGTCACATGATCTGAGTCAGGTGATTCGCATCTGAGGTCACATGCTCCATTTCCTTCTCTGACACTTGGCTAAGTACTCAAGGATAAAAGAGATATTAAGAAAATGGTTTGCTAAGTAGTTGTAGGTAGTAATAAAAGTATGTTGGGAGAAAACATTTTGTTTCTCCACAACCTGTGAATGAACAAATAAGGAAAAATAGGGATACATACTAGACACTATGGTCCATATGTCCCTCAATTAGCTAAGCATTTGGACCGTGGGAATATAGTAAAAACTCAAATCTCGGGTCAAATGTCTAACATCAAACATACATTAACTATGTATCCACATCCAATCATTTTGGTGCAGGTCAACGTGCCTCTAGATGACACAGGGAATAACTATGAGTAGCATTTGTCCCACATCTGATATGCTAGTGCTTACTCTACTAGTACTCATCACTGACATAGCCCTATACGAGCACAGTGGTGATCTCAACTGATCAATTGATGTACCTGTCCCTTCACCCACTCTCCCCACCACAAATGGGCTGGCTACTGACAACATGCAGGTCAACACCACACCATGCAGCCGCTCCATGACCATGTCCATACAGGAATACATTCCGTCCACCACTGCTGCTGCAGGCCTACCAAATGAAACTACACAGTCACCATCACTTAATGGAAACTCAGCAGAAGCAGCTGTCCCTGTCAGCACCAGTGATAGACCTCCATGGTGCCACAATATAAATGCTCCCGTATGACCACCATCACCAGCCATCCCTGATCCTGGGTCTGCTGATTGCAGCACTCTGGACAACATCATAGGTAGGATTCCCCCTCTAACACAAGCTTGCCACATTGTTGACTACCATGATGGCTTGTCTATATGTTGACAACATCCATGGCTCTGACTCCCATACTCACAGTGGTAGCACCACTGACACCAATGGAATGGACATGAGTGATGTGGTTGATGAAGATATGGAAGAAGAATTTCATCCACAAGCAGATGATGAAGAAGATGGTGAAGTCAATAGTGGACCTCCGTTCACTGGTGCATCTGCCAGTGAAGCACCTACTGCTAGCATGAGTGAAATACAGTCTACCATGCCTCTATGGCTGGATAGGTACTGCAAGGAAGTAGAGAATATGTTGAAGGCTGAGATTCAACAGAGCGCATGCAATCTAGCATGCCTGAAGTGCCATGAGCAAGGGCATTTCTGGGTTTGGGATGAATCACTCCTCCTCCAGCTCATGTGACAGAGGAACTATGTGTTGAAACCCGCTGTTTTTCACCATCTGTTGTTCTTTGTATGGCTTCTGCACTGCTTACTTGGTGATCGGATTTCCTGTCCCTGCTGCAAATCTAATAACTGACTCACGACAAATGGGAGGACAATATTTCTGCAGAAGCTTGGTTGGATTGACAGGGCCTGATGGGTCATTGACATCGATCGAAATGTATACATGATTGGCTATTGTTATTGTTGCAGGGAGCTAGAGTGTCACAAGACCTACCATAGCTGGAGTCCAACAATCCTCAACATCCTTCCACAAGCCATTTCCATACACTTTCCATTTCAACTCACATATTGGAGTGGACTCATGAAGAAGCTTGCTGAGCTGCTTCACAGCTCAATTAGGGCAGGGATTAGTCCCATACATTTTACAGAAATGCTGCAGTTGTTTCATTATCAATGCTATGATGAACTTCAAGTCCAGTATCTTGAGCTCATCTACAGTCAGTACAAAACTTGTCTGAAGCCATTCTGGGTTTGGAAGTAGTCATTTGGACACTTCTGAAATTGAGAGAGATATGCAGGCTTTGTTCCCAGCCAGGGATATCTATGGCATTTTTATGACATGCTCATTGAGTAATATTTGCCCAAGCTGAAGCAGTGCATTGCTATGCTTTCAGCTTGCATGCTTGCAATAGATCACAGTTTCAAGGTATGAATTTGCCCTGGATATCTGATGTTGAAACATGCTGACCATGATCCTGCCATCAGATTATTAAGTGGCTTGGAAAGGTTGGCAGTGCATCACTATTCACTGCCTTGCATACTACTACAAATGAGCATGCTGAAATTTGCTCAATACTGTTCATGATGATGAAAGGTCATGACCACTTCATTCTGAATCTCTGCCAAATTGGTCAATCACTGAAGATGTTTGGTCATAATGATGTTCAGGCTGTCTTTATGGATAATGTCTGTGATGACAAGGATGAGGTTCAGCAGACATTTCCATCACTTTTAAAGGATATAGAGCCTATTCCATCCCACAGTGACCTCCTCTGACTTGACCTTCCCAGTACTTGGAGTATTGTTGAGCTTTTGACAGCTCATCAGATTAACTTATATTTCAACATCATCATGAATCACCAAAGCCCTGAGAATCTGAATGTGATGGTTGCATTCGACATGGAGTGGCCCATGGATCTGGACACTGGAGTCCATGACCTGATTGCGCTCATTCAGATAGCATATCAGAGTACTATCTACCTAATCAAGGTGAGTTAATGGCCTGGGTAGCTGCTATTTCTGCTTCATACTCTGAGTCACAAAAACTGATTCTGGATTGTCACCTTATTAGACAGCCAATTTCACTCAAAATGGATATCTTGACCTTTCCCATTTCCTCCTTGCATTTCTCCATGCACTTTGCTTTATAAAAGTTGGTATCAACATCTTGGCAGATTTCAAACATCTGCAATAAGACTATCAATTCATGCCATTCAGTCAGCCCTTTGCTGGCCAGATTGAGCTTGATATTATGGTAAAAGAGCATGGTGTGCAAGTGAAAAAGAATGTTGATCTTGGGGAACTGGTTGCTGTACTCCTGTGACACTACCTTCCAAAGAACATGCACATCCGTGTCAGTCCTTGATGGTCTGAAGCTGTGTTGCCTCTGAAATTCGTTCAGTATGCTATCCTAGATGCCTATGCAACCTTCCTTGTCCATTTCCAGCTTGTAGGGATGGCAGTTGTACCACCAGTCATAGCTTCAACCCCAGCTGGGACATCCATGGTGCTTATCTCTCCAGATGGAAATCAAGTTGCTTGTGGAATTATTGCCATTGAGTGACACCAATGTTGAATGGTGTCACTCTGACATCTTCATGAACTGTAATGACAGTTTCTCAGATTTTTGTCCCTGAGTTTCTCATTCCTGCAGGCCTTTGTGGCACTGGCATAAAGCACAGTCAACCCCTTTTATCCCATGGAAACCCACCTTTCTCACTTTCAGCCAATAACTCCAGCCTTCACATCTATGTTGGTAACTTGAATGCTGACAATGGACTGGGAAACATGCACAATCCAGACTCAGCAGGTTCCCCACTGCCTGTGCAGTCAGTGGCCACTGTTGACACCCAGAAAAAATCAGCAGTCACATCAGATCCAGGGTTACCTGACTTGGAGGGGATGCCTGAGATCTCACAGAGTCTTGTCCTGCCCTTCAATGACCTGTCAGATGAAGAAGACAGTAAGAGTGATGAAAAAGACTATCTGGAATAGAGCCTTGAAGGATCAGTGTGGGATCAAGCAGCTGAGGTTGTATTTCAGACTCTCATCAAGCCATGTCTCAATAATCAGAATGGGCTGCAACAAATCCATTCCACTCAGTCATATGTCATATATGATAATTTCCACAATTACCATCACATTCCTATTTCACATCCACATGACCTCCAACACCCATTCTATCAGGCACTCAGTACTGCATTCTTCCTGCCAGTTACAGAGGACAAGGCAGCAGTGGAGGTTGTTTTGAAGAAATATTGCACCTCATACAACTTCCAATTGCTGTCCAATCTGAAGTGGATCTTAACCTGGGTCTGACATCATGTTCCACTCCCCGAGATACTGCTTCCACATATAGCAGAGGTCATTGAGACTTATGGCTCCTTGAAGGATGTAACAACCGGGCAATCACTCTTCAATTCCCATGCCTGGGAAGTTGTCAGAAGCCTCCTGGAAAATGTCCATCTAGGCTATTACTTTGATTCTGTTGGTGTGGAGTTATACTACAACATTGGACATGATAAGAATGGTCTGGCATTATATTGGTGCTGCTGTGGGACCAACAGTATAAAAGGTGGGGTTCACCAGAACCTTATCCAACATTACACCTCATTCAATACATCACCATGGCATGCTATCAACATTCTGCTTGATTATGCTATGTGGCATAATATGATGGTAATGCTTTCCTAACCAGTGTTTTGATTTTGTGACTAACACTATGATATTGTGTGACAGGTTGGTATGCTCAATTGTACTGGAAAAGCCTACACAGGCCATTTTAACATTCCACTCAAAAACCACCTGGCTCACTTGCTGAACCTGACGACTGATGCCATGCTATCCCACACAGTGGTCCACAGTGGTTGGGTGAATGGGAACAACTATGAATCAGCTAACAAAACATTTGGAATGATCCGGCTGTCACCAACACTATTCAAGTCACTGGGTATGTTTGAGTTCAGTCAAGAATATGCTCACAAGCAGAAGATTCAGTACAAATACATTGCTAAGCATCAGGAAACATTAGTAGCAGTGCTTCTGATATACACACACAACGAATATGACTCTTTTCAGCTTCTCTGGTAGTCTTTCCCATTGTTCACAGACCCAGCACACCAGCTGAATTGGACTGCCCTTGCAAGTATTTGAGCTGGTCATCCTGACCTGCATGAAACTAGTTTCATGCATGCACATAGCAAATCAATCACCCAAGAAGTGGAATTTCCATAGCTCCCTGTAGACCATACCCTTTGACATCATAGGAAAAGATAGCCCATATCATGACCTACAAACCCCTATTTTTCCAGATTTTTCCACCTACTGGTTATTGAGATATTCATTAATCTCTCTAGTTATATCCTTATACTTACACATTTGTACAGTACATAGCTCATTATTCTTTTCATTTCTCTTTATTATCTGATTACTTAGCTAAGTGCCAGTGAGACAAAGTGATCATGTGACCCCTAGCTACCATATGACCTTGTCTTCATTAGTCTGAACAGCCCTGCACAGCATAGCCAGCCTCTTTGGCAAAGCATCCCAGATTTGGACTCCTCTGCTCAAAGTACTTCCCCTTAATGTGCCTGGGTTTGTCAGCTTGTGCCTGGTATTAGTAAGCGATTTTGCCTTAATTTATAAGCCACCAGTCCTCTGATTGGCTGGCACAGCCTCCTGTATTTATGTATATAAAGAAGAGCACTTTGGCCTGCAGAGGGCATTTTATCTTCTACCTCAGATAATCTCATCTGATAAGAGATCCCCTGGGAAACCTCATAAGACCTAATAAGGCAGGGTACCCCAGAGCAAAGTAAATAGGACAAGTACCTAAGACTATCCTTTTGAGAGAAATTTTTTTTTTTGTGTAACAAAAGGCATCTGATCCCTATTAGTAAGCAACCTAAGCATCCTGTAGTACCAATTAAGGGCTACACTTTGCCTCTCTAAGCCAAACTTGCCTACTCTTTAGTTAAGACAATAAGATCAAGTTATAATGACCTTTCTGAGTCTACTAAGTGTACTGTCAAGTTAACTACCAACTAGGAACTGAGCATCTCAACATCTCAACATCTCAGCATATTGCTGGATTACTTCCTATCTTGACATCTTAACATCCCCACATCTTGCCATCTAGACATTACATTCCTAGGGCAAACCTATACTCTTTTATTTAGTATCCTCTAAACAAACTATTGCTAGAGCTCATTAGGACAACCTACTTATAGGACTCCTACCACACCTTTCCTAGACTTATCATCCTAAGGGACTAGGAAGTCTCTTACTCATATACCATCAGCATTAGGTGAAATCTAGGCCAAGTTCCTAAATTGCTCACCTTTTGTACTACTCAAGAACAAGCTTCCACAGTCAATAGGTAACCTATTGCCATTCTCTTGACCCTATTAGATGTGTATTTCACCTAGGATCACCCTTACTAACCAGACTTTAGGCTGAAACTATCTTAAACAACCAATCTGTAAACTTACATGGAGGATTAGTGAACAAACCATGGCTCCTGATATACTTAATTCCCCTTTTTACCTGGAACTAAACATATTACCATTAGCTCCACCAAGGGTAGACCTTTCATACTTTCCTTGAGCAAAGTGTTCTAGCCTGTGGAGACAAGACATGTTGTTTGGGAACCACTAAATTTTGGTTGGTTCTTCATTGTCTTGTCTAGAAGGAAGACAACACCAGTGGTAAAACTATTTTCTACAAGGTAAGGATTACTGTATGTCGATGTTTCCCAACTTCAAAAGTTTTCTTGACAGCTTTCCAAGCACCTGAAGGCCTACTATAAGACCTGGATTGACTTTTGCAATGAACATAACACTATCACACTGAATGCAGAAGCTAGTCAACATATTTACATGCTTGTTTACTCCAAGCTGATAGGTTTTGATGCGCATACACCATCTGCAATCCCTCTCACACTACACGATTCAATCAGAGCCCCACCTAAGGCTGTTGAGCTGAAGGAAGTCAACTCATGGGAGATCAACAATATTCTCAGTCATCATGCACTTCAACAATCTGCACTCCTGTACATGTATGCTGAAACTGCCAGACAAGTTAATATGAGTGGCAGCACTGGTGGTTCAAGTTCTTCAAGTCAGACAGCAGCTGGCTCACAAGCAAGGAAAAGGAAAATGCCACCAACAAGTACTAACCCATCAAGTCATCTGCTCATACTTGGTGGCCACTCTGATGGTGTTTTTGGGCCATCCAACCAACCTAGAAGCACTGCAGGATGGAAACTGTGAAAGTGCTGGAACTGCTAGAGTACCAAGTGTTTCAGAAGGTGGATGATGAAAAAATACTGGCATTCTCTTATGCTGGTGTGCCACATTCATTCTATGCTCTATTATTCTACCTATCTGACTTATTCCAGGGGATTGATTAGTAAATCATATCAGAATAGTTCGAGCATTGTCATTGTTCAGCAGTAGAAACTCCCATCATTCTCATTGGTCGATTTAATTTCAATTAATTAATTAAATTTTTTGCTGTACCTACACCTATAAACCTACTGCCAACTTTTGGGTGTAATAGAAATCTTGTCAGGCAAGGTGACTTTGGAGAGCTCAACATGACAAACCCATTGCTCAGGTTAGTGTCAATTGGTAAGGGTGAGCCCATTTGATATGACCATTCATACATCAATTACTTACACCAAACCACAGTCAGTTTGTATTTCAAGTCAGCATTTCCTTGTATGGCCCAGGTGGCTGAATTCTGTTTCATGCTCTCATGCTATGGCCAGTGAGTAACCTATCGCAGAGCACCCCACCATGTGCTGATCTCTGTCTCATATTTCCCAAAAACTCCAGTTTAAATGGACCTGTTCTGCTTGAGTAGCTGTTGACCCAAAGGTATAAGTCACCACCAGCTGAGAAAGATGCAGCACCCAGATAGGTGTAGAGAATTCTTTGAGTTGGGCTGGGATGTTATCCAAGTGGATATTGGTGTGGGATAGATGAATGTACAGACTAGTTCAAAGTTGGACATTCCTGCATTTCTTTATGGCATGCTTGATCTGCTCACTCCCCACACATCTCCAGGTGATGCATATGTATCTTCTGAATCCATTGTCTTCTTTCTAGATAAGATTAGTAGAAACACTAAGAAATGCTTACCAGACAATCAATCTTATCTCCATAGATAGTAAACCTGAAGTGAGGTGAAGAGAGTACTCTTCCCTGGTTGAATTGATACTAAAAACAAGTATCGAGTTGTAGAAAGGGGTTGACTATCAGGCATGTGGTTTGTTTGTCAATCTTCAATGAGGTTGAGGGGGATTACTTCCAGTAATACGAATAAAAGTTTGATTTTTAGTAATGGTGGTGTACTGAATATACTATGGATAGTTGGGAAATGGTCTAGACAACTCTCAGGTTACTAGAAGGGTAGTTTGTTGCGACTAGAGTTACTTCCCTGAGATGCACCCTTAATAACTTCCAATTAGCTCCAGTCAAATAGGAATGCTCAATTGGGTAGGTAGCATTACTATGCTTGACTTTCACTAATGATTTACAAATGTCTCTTAGTTACATAGAATAGCTTTTCCTAAACTAATTCCACTATATACTAAGGAGTTGGCAATCAGCTTGAATGTTCGACTAAAACCCCTTTCCCAAGGTGCTATTGAACTATTGGATCTCCCTACTAGCTGAGGATCTATTCCTTTTAATTGCCCACTCTGAGGTTTTCTCTCTAAAGGTATCCTAACTGTCCCTATTCTAAGGGATTCAGTATACTCCTAACTATGGGTCTAAGTAGCTCTATTTTTAGCGTGGGAACTACTCTACACAGCCTCACTGTTTGTTTATAGAGGGATATACTTGTGAGCACTTATTAGTTGAATTTACTTGAGAGGACAAAACTTTTTAAAATGAAGAACTTTCTAAATGGGGCTGAATCATGCTCCTTATATAGTAATTTACATGTGGCTGTGCTACCTTTGGTTCAGAGGTGGCTGTGCCAAGATATGATTTATACTGACTCATACTGACTCACTTTGACTTACCCTATCAGAAAATGACTTGCAATGAGCTAAAAATAGCCTTTGGCTTGGCAATGACTCATGTTGACTCATCATGACTCAAAGCTAGTTCGGTATCCTCAGAGTCTTGTTAGCTGGTACTGCTAGAAAGCTAGCCAGGTTAACAGCACAGCCACTATATCAGCTAGAGCGAGCCCAACACACACCTTGGAACAATCTCCGCCAGACTGGGTCTGAAATTTACCATTGAGTCAGTTCAGAATCTCCATGTTGCCTATGTAGTATAGCCGCACCCATGTCCCCTATGCCCAGGCTTCCTACCTACCATGCTCACCATGCCATCATTGGTATCAATGCATTTGTTCTATTCTGTGGTATCAAGGCATTCCAGCTTTTGAACATGCAGCCTGAGCCTGAAGCCCTGAAGAAGCCCCACACTCACTGGTCAGTCAAGGAGACACACATAATGCTTGATCTACTGTATTGATCACATAGAGTTCAAAGATGGGACAATCAGCCTCATTTCCTCAACTTGTATATGCCGAAATTGCGAGGTCCTGCCAAGTGCCAATAAAACTAGTGCTATAGTATCTTCCAAATTTCAGATGATACAGTTCTTTTCTTTTCTTTGGTTTATACTGCTTACAAATGATATTGATAGCTCAAACGAATCTTCAGAGTGATAGACACATACTGTTGTAGCTCTGGTATCAACACCTTCAATCAGGAACTTGGAGCAAACATTGTCACCCCTACTGAGATTAAGTCCTGGAACTCATACATGATGAGAAACGATGTAAAGTAAGTAGTATTATCATATTTTTTGGTGTAGTACTAATAATGCCATCTGGCAGGCCAAAGAGCTTGCACCCTTTCACAACAAAGGATGACCATTCCTCAAGAAAATGAAATGACTTTGTCCCAGTGGTACCATTGCTACTGGCACCTTTTCTATCACACCAATGGAAGTTGTATCAGTCAATGACTCAGCCTCTGATAACTTGAATGATGGTACGCTGGAATTTGAGCCTTCTGGAATGCTGATGAACGACTTTGAGTTTTCACCCAATATTAGCATGGAGTCTTTGCTACAGCTCAGGCATGACCTTGGTTTATCTGATTCCTCGATTTAATTTTCTACACTTGATAGTACAATCTTGATGTACAGTCAGGTCTCCCCTGCTGCTCTTAATGACATGAGGTCACTGTATGATCATAGTATCTCCCCCTCTTTTACCCTTCATTTGTTCTTGCCTAGTTTTCCTCAGGCACCTCCAAGTTTCTCCCTTATGTCTTCAGACCTGGGCCAGAGTTACAGCTTAACAGATGGTACTAGTAACCAGACTCCATCTGACTCACTCAGTTCTTCCCATGTCCTTTTCCGTATTCACACCTCATCTAGCAGCAGTCTCATTGCGTATTCTGGGATCAAAAAGGCAAAATCAAGGGTGTGAACTTCCACAATCTCCACCAGGTCATCCTTTCTATCCTCAAAGGCTGCCAGCAGACAGTCAGCGAAGGCCGCACAAGGCAGATCTGGTCTGTCAACTTCGCTTGCCATTCACAGCATGACAGGTGCTATTCTACGTGTTGGTGACAACTTCAATCATGGCCTTGAGCACATAGTCCCATCTACTACCACACCCCCTCAGACTGAACAGTCCATATCCTCTGGGCCTCAGGCTTTCAATACACAGGAGATTAGGTATCTTGCAACATTGATGGTCAAAACTGACAACCGTCTTACTGTTGCGATTTGTGGAAAACTCTTATCTGCATTTCTTTTCAATATACCCCTTTCCCTGTCATACATCGAGTTCACTGATGCTTCCAATATCTGAGAAGCATTCATTGTAGAATGGAGTACAAAGATGTATGGTGATTTAGTTGTTGTTGTGCAACCAGCTGGTGAATCATCTGCCACAGTGCAGTTCACTCCTATCACATCACCACCTGCCTTGTTTCCTAACCAACTCACCATGACATCATCCACCTCACTTTTTGACAGGTATTTCTCTGCTGTCTTCAAGGACAGTTTTTCTTTTTGATGTGGCCATGGTAGTATTCATTTGTTGTAGTGTTCATTTTCTCTTCCCCTATGCTATATCTTTTCATCATGTAGTACTGTATGTATGCTATTTTTGTAGCTATTACATGTGATCATTGCATGAGTTATTGTCTGTGTCCATTGTATTGCAAGTGTGTCTGAGAGTAAGGTAGTTCGCCCACATATCGGTTGCAATCTTATCGCACAATCAAGTCTAAGCACCACCTAGCACATTGACAATATCACTGACAGGCTTTTCTCAGGGCAAACTTGCTCATTGGACACTCAAGAGATTTTATCAAAGCACCAACAAAAATAATCCTACCAGTCAACTTGTCAAGCAAAAGAAATGACAGACTCACACACACCAGGAAATAGATTGCAACTTTGAGATATCATTCATGGATGGACCTGAGGAGAGCACAGATAGTGTGCCATCGCTCACAAAATGATATCACTTATCATATACCTCCCATAATGTAATGAACTTAGTTGCCTTCCTGGGGAAATTTTCCAGCGACCCTGCTGTTGAGGTGAGTTGAATCAACATGTATTCAATCCTTTGGTTACTGATATCACTTGTTAGGATTTTATTCCAAATCTCAAGGATTATCTTCTTGCATGTATATGAAACCTTGCTTATGATGGGGATGAATATGTATTCAGTCCCAAGGAACATCATTCAGTGTGTTACAGTTTTTCTCCTTTTCCCTCGTCTTTACCTCTTCTGCTTCCCTTGACAAGTACACCGCTTCTTTGGTCTTACACAGACAATCTGGGACGTAGCGCTACTTACGATTAGTCCTTTTCATTCTTCATTCCTTCTCCTTTGACTTCTTCTTTGTTTTACGAACACTTATCTCCTCGGCTGATTCTCTTACATCGGCCTCATAGTTCCTATCTTTTCCCTCGTGTTACTGCGGATGACGTGTGTGCTTACTTCATCGTTCTCTGACCTTCTTCTTCTTTCTATGATGACGCGTTCCTGAGTACTTAACCACCTGTCGTGTACTTGTATTCTCCATTCTCGTTCTATGCAATCATAGCGTACTCTTGATTCCTGAAGTCCGATCGACTCAGTCCTCCGTCCCTCGTCTTCCTCGTAAATCCCTGCAGTCCGATTAACTCAGGCTTTTGTCCCAAAACCTTCGAGAAACCTTGACCTTTGTACTTGCTCTGACGTTGAGTCTCTTCGTGAGTACCTCCAGAGAAGTAATCCCTCGAGCCTCCGCTTTGTGTACGCTTCGCGTAACAAAAGAACGAGAATTTTCTTTAGTCCCTCCTATTCAGGAGTAGGACATCCCCACCGTTGGAAAGATTTCCAACCGCGTCCTTCGACGAGCCTACGGGCTACCACCTGACGATGCCAACGTTGAAACCTCGGACATTGACATTGACTTCCAAGACCCCGAACCCATTGAACCACCTCGCGCCACTGTGAACCCGTACCAGGCCTTAGTCCCTGCTACCCCTCGATCACCAGGAACCCCTAGACAACCTCGAACTCCTGCACCTCCCCGCACCCCAGCACCCCCTCGTAATCCCAGTTCCATGTCCCGCGCTCCTACCGAACTCAAGGCGGCCCTCCCTGCTGACTTTTCGGGAGAACCCTCTGATGCCACGTGATGGATTAAAGCCATGCGCGCATACTTCGCAATTAACAAAGATATTTACACCCTCGATTCGCAACGAATCATGACCACACTCAACAAGATGAGTCAGGGACGAGGAGTCTCTTTCTCAGAAATGTGGTATGATAAAATGGCCGATATCCACGCCGACCCCACGAACCTTACCTTTGACAAATTCACTGAAAACTTTGAATCCACGTTCTTCCCCTTCGACACCAAAGCCATCGCCCGCCACAAACTTTCCAAGCTCACACAGAAATCCTTCCGCCACCCAGATGGAGTCCACGATGACGGATTCCAAAAGTATATCACCGATTTCCAAAACCTCGCTGCTCGCGCAGGTATCACCGACGACGTCACCCTCATCAATCAATTTTCCTTGGGACTTGATCAACAACTTGCCACCATGATTCTCTCCATGGCTACCATCCCCACTACCGTCAAAGAGTGGATTGAGAAGGCCAAGACGTTTCACGCGCAGAAGATGCGCATTCTTGCTCTACGCGGAGGCAGACCCTCCTCATTCTCTCGTTCCACCCCCACCTCTCATGACTCCAATGCGATGGATGTTGATGCCATCACGATCGCCAAGTTAAATCCCCAGGAGCGTGCCAAATGCATTCGAGAAGGTCGATGTTTCTGCTGTCGTAACACGGGACATAATGCCAACCAATGCAAAAATCCCTTCACTCGCTCACCTCGTCCTCCAACCACTCACCCCCAAAATATTCACACCACTGACACTGTTCTAACCGCCCCCACTACCTTGACTTTGTCCTCCTCTGCCACTACGATTACCACCTCCTCCGAGTTCTCCTCCTTCGTCGACTCCCTCAAGACCCAGGGAAAGAACGAAGGAGAGATCCTTCAAGTTCTTCAGATGTGCTATGAAGACACTACGCCCACTAAGGAGGAAGTTTCTGTTCTGAACATTAACCAGGATTTTTAAATCGGGGAGTCGCACCGACGTCTTCTTCCCTTGACATTCACCATGTACTTGTAGCACCACAAAATGAACGTACTCTTCATTTTCCCGTAAAGTTACAAGTTGGTAACCAAACCGTCGTCACCACCGCCCTCATCGACTCCGGTGCCACCGGAAACTTCATCGACCTTGGACTCCTTTCACACATGAACTTCCCCATGATACGTCTCCCAAATCCGATTGAAGCATACAACGTTGACGGTACCCTAAACAAAAGAGGCACCATCTTGTGGAAAGCCAGACCCCTTGTCCACATCGCTAAACGACCTGAACATCTCGAACTCATGGTTGTTTCTCTCAAACGAAAACAAATCATTCTCGGCATGCCATGGCTGAAATCGCGAAATCCTCACATTGATTGGGCTTCCCACACCCTCTCCTTCCCTCGTGTTCCCTTCGGACCCTCTCCTATCGAAGAACCCCCCTGACGATATCTCCTTCGCCTTCTTGACCTTGATGTTGATCAAGAGATCTCTTCCCTGTTTGCAGAACGTTATCCCAATGGGGTTGATGTGTCTCCAAGTGAGTACCTCCCCCAAAGCGAAACGATCAACAAGATTACTCTGTCCACCCAACTTGCCCAAGAAAGTAAACCCCTCGAGACCTCTCTTCCCTCTTGGTGCGCAGACTTTGAGGATGTCTTTTCTGAACAGACATATAATCAACTTCCCCCACATCGTACTTTTGACCACACCATCGAACTTAAACCTTCTTTTGTCCCTAAGATCGCCAAAGTTTACCCTTTGAACCCTAAAGAACAAGACACGTTGTAGAGACTGGTACGTCTCTGTGGTCGTATCCCCCTTTTTAGACACATTCTACCGTCTCCCCGTTGCTCTGATATTACCTTCCGGACTTTCCTACCTAGACTGGATGCTTCCGCCGAAGACCGGATCACGGACTATTAGTCCGGACGCCTCGGTCTAACGTGGTCGACACGGACTTTCACATATGAGTTCATTACACCAGTCTGTTCCTTCCAATCTTATCTTATCAACTTTCCCTATTATTCTGATCTCCTACTTATGTTCTTCGTACCGCCGAAGACCGATCGGGCCTTTCGGGCCCGACGGCTTCCCTTCTTAGATTTAACTTCTGTCATTTAGAGTTTTGATCCGTTTCGTGCCTTTTCGTTTCATTTCCGTTTTCCCTTGACATATATTACTCTATCGGTCGTAGTGCGAGTCCTGGGTATGCCCGGACTATAAAGCCATGTACCTTAGAGTTAGAAAATACTTTTGGTTGGATTCACGAACTGCTCGAACCTCTTGTCACCACCGTACCGTCACCGTCACTGCCCACCGTCAACGCTCACCACGAACTCAATGTTTCCTCGTCATCTTCTACCTCCCTCCGGACTCCCGGACTTCCCGCATTTCCCTCGGACATCCTCCGGACTAGCGTCAGACTAGTCGAGTAAGTCCCCGGACTTCTATCTTTCACTCACCCGCTTTACAGAGTCCCTTTTGGGGCGAATATACTTGCTCCCCTACCCCCCTTTTCTGGCCCGGGACTAGTGGTTCCCACCTCCTAGTCTCCTTCAGGCCCCTTATCATCTTTACAACTGGAGCCCACCGTGAGGGACTCACAAACGGGTTCTAGAAGAAGTCTACGGCCGACTGTCCAACGCCAAGAGCTTGAAAATTTACTCGAGCACTTTAGAAATTTGCAGATCGACGGAGAAGACTCGCTTCTACTCCAACCGGTCCCCCCTCGAGACGCCTGTCACAACCGTGCCGATCTCCCTGACGTATCAGGGTTTGCCTTTAGTCCGTTGTCAGACGGTGACCTCGACCCTTCAGCCACCTCAGCCACCAGTGATTCCGACTGGCCTGGCACCTTTCGATTCCCCCCCTTTACTTCCCCATCGCCTGATGCACCGCCTTCGGCAGGCACCTACTCCGACAGCACCGCCTCTCCTAGCCCAGATCCGGAAAATTTACCCGACGGGCGCAACCTAAGCGACCTCATACCGGGGGCGTATATCCACTCGACCCCGTGGCGACGGTCCGGGGAATCGCACCTCACCTCCCAATTTTCTTCTCCTCTATCACCGATCTCAACAAGTACTTCGTCCTCG
The DNA here is from genome assembly GCA_025782845.1 of Boletus coccyginus. NCBI lineage: Eukaryota > Fungi > Basidiomycota > Agaricomycetes > Boletales > Boletaceae > Boletus > Boletus coccyginus. The sequence continues at coordinate 116,071 of JAHZSR010000058.1, read as the reverse complement.
CCATTGTCATCTTCCCCGTCCCTCTCCTATCTTCTCGACCACTCCACGCCTTCTCACCGGGAACATCTTCGGTCTCCGGTCCCCTCTCCCTCACCGCTCTTCGCTACTTCCCATTCCGGACCTTCATCCCCGTTGTCGCTGACCACTCCGACACCACCTCAGTCTCCCCCTCGCCAACTCTTACCAGCCGCTCCTCCACCAATGGCCCAAATCCCACAGATGCCGCTCCGCGGAACCCAGAACGCCCCGAAATTCGATGGGAAGACGCCGGCCCTGTTGCCGCGCTTCCTCGAAGACGTTGACCTGCACCAAACTGTTTGGATGCGGATACATAGTTATTGTATATGTGATGCTAGACATTTGACCCGAGATTTGAGTTTTTACTATATTCCCACGGTCCAAATGCTTAGCTAATTGAGGGACATATAGACCATAGTGTCTAGTATGTATCCCTATTTTTCCTTATTTGTTCATTCACAGGTTGTGGAGAAACAAAATGATTTCTTCCAACATACTTTTATTACTACCTACAACTACTTAGCAAACCATTTTCTTAATATCTCTTTTATCCTTGAGTACTTAGCCAAGTGTCAGAGAAGCAATTGGAGCATGTGACCTCAGATGCGAATCACCTGACTCAGATCATGTGACCTTGCATAGCATGAGTCATAATGAGTCAATATGAGTCAAAGTGAGTCAAATGAGGACTAGCCAAAGCACTGCCCCTAGACTAGCAGAATGATCATGTGACCTGCACAGCATGAGTCATAATGAGTCATAATGAGTCGGCATGAGTCAGTATGAGTCATTGCCAAGCCAAAGGCTATTTTTAGCTCATTGCAAGTTATTTTCTGACAGGTTGAGTCAAAGTGAGTCAATATGAATCAGTATGAGTCATATCTTGGCACAGCCACCTCGGAACCGAAGGTAGCACAGCCACATGTAAACTACTATATAAGGAGCGCGATTCAGCCCCATTTGGCAGGTTCCCTCTTTTAGGAAAAAGGTTCCTACTTGAGTAAATCTCAACTAATGAGTGCTCACAAGTGCACCCCTCTACAAACAAACAGTGAGGCTGTGTAGAGTAATTCCCACGCTATAAATAGAACTACTTAGACCCAAGTTAGGAGTATACTGTATCCCTTAGGATAGGGACAGTTAGGACACCTTTAGGGAGAAAACCCCAGAGCGGGCAACTAAAGGGAATAGATCCCCAGCTAGTAGGGAGACCTAATAGTTCATTAGTACCCTGGGAAAGGGGTCGAGTCGAGCACATTTAAGCTGATTGCCAACTCCTTAGTACATAATAGATTCAGTTTAGGAAAAGCTGTTCTGTGTGACTAAGTGACGTGTGTGAATCAGTAAGCGAAAGTGAAGCATATTTACGCTACCTACCCAATTGAGCATTCCTAATCGACTGGAGCTAATTGACATCTTAGGGAAGTAACCCTAGTCACTACAGAGTACCCTTCTAGCAACCCAAGAAGTTGTCTAGACCATTCCCCCAACTATCCAGTGTACAATTTGTACACCACCCCAGCTGAAATCCAGACCCTCAACAGTTTGCTGAACCCCCAATCACCCTCAACCTCGTTGATGATTGACGAACAAACCACGTGCCTGATAGTCAACCCCTTTCTACGAGATTGATACTTATTTCTAGTACCAACTCGACCAGGGAAGAGTACTCTCTTCACCTCGCTAAAGGTTTACTACCCGTGGAGATAAGATTGGTTGTCTGGTAAGCATTTTCTTAGCGTTTCTACTGATCTTATCTAGAAGAAGACAGCGTGTCTCGCCTACCTTGCTATCCATCTCCGCCGCCCATACGCTCTACGCCGCCATTCTCGCCACTCCCGCCCTCCTCCACACCGTCGAGGCCCTCTCCCTCTATGACGAAGACGTCGTGACCCAAGAACTTATCCATCTCTTTCATGAAGTCTCCATCACCCTAACTTATCACTTTCAAGCCGCCCCCAGTGATCTACCTGCGGAATTTGGCATTCCTCTTCGTCTTCACCTGGCCGAACTACCCCGGCGAGTTTTATCTATCCTTCATCTCTATGGCTTTCACCAATATGTAGAATGCCTTTCCCCCACCATCATTTACCCTACCTTTCGTCGCATCTATCTCTCCTTGCCCATGGCTGACCGAGATCATTACATTGAATGAGCACAGTTACCCGCCGTCGCGGACTTACCTCCCCCTACTCCCATACTGCCCGTTCCCTCTCGTGCCCCAGCCCTTATCACACGAATCCACTCCCCCGCCTCTTCCTCTTCCTCCTCCCCATCTTCCCCCACCATTGTTGAGGAAGCTCCTGAGCTGGTAGCTTGGTCCAACGCTGTGGAAGCTATTCATCGTCATCTTCCTGATGGCAGCAGGATTTTATCTTCGCCCTCTCACGTCATGCCTATCCACCCTCGTCGTCCCGCCTCCGCCCTCACCGAGTGCTTTCGGTGTCATCGTCTCAGCCACTATTGCGAGGACTGTCCAGATTACTCCTGCCTGTATTGCCACCAATCAGCCCCGGGTCATCCTCAGTCCGCTTGCCTTCGCACGCAATGCGACTTTTGCCATAATTGGGGACATGCACGCCGATTTTGCCCTGAACGAGTATGCGGCCATTGCAATCAACATGGACATCTGGCAGATGACTGTCCATTTGAGGCGCTATCATATGAACAATCCACCATTTTCTACGGCCCTTCCTCTCTCCCTCCCGATGCAACGACCTGATGGACTTTTTATCAAACCTGGAGTTCGATTGTACGAAGGGGGTAATGTTACAGTTTTTCTCCTTTTCCCTTGTCTTTACCTCTTCTGCTTCCCTCGACAAGTACACCGCTTCTTTGGTCTTACACAGACAATCTGGGACGTAGCGCTACTTACGATTAGTCCTTTTCATTCTTCGTTCCTTCTCCTTTGACTTCTTCTTTGTTTTACGAACACTTATCTCCTCGGCCGATTCTCTTACATCGGCCTCGTAGTTCCTATCTTTTCCCTCGTGTTACTGCGGATGACGTGTGTGCTTACTTCATCGTTCTCTGACCTTCTTCTTCTTTCTACGATGACGCGTCCCCGAGTACTTAACCACCTGTCGTGTACTTGTATTCTCCATTCTCGTTCTACGCAATCATAGCGTACTCTTGATTCCTGAAGTCCGATCGACTCAGTCCTCCGTCCCTCGTCTTCCTCGTAAATCCCTGCAGTCTGATTAACTCAGGCTTTTGTCCCAAAACCTTCGAGAAACCTTGACCTTTGTACTTGCTCTGACATTGAGTCTCTTCGTGAGTACCTCCAGAGAAGTAATCCCTCGAGCCTCCGCTTTGTGTACGCTTCGCGTAACACAGTGCATTTCAATGACCTCAACTACATATATATATCAAAGTGGTTACAAATCAACTTTATGATATATGACATATGACATGATCAAGACACACTTCAATCCAGTCACAGCAGTTTTGTCATGATGCTTTCTCCTGAACAGGACTCAGATGCTCATCCATTTTGGCATGCATAGGTGCTTGGTACTTGGGTTTTCAAGGTCCACCATGATGGTAATAAGCACACCATGGACATGCTTTGGGTGTGATGATTTGGAGTTGTCCCTGGATATTGGTGGAGCTATCCAAAGGCATGCTGCCCAAAAATAGGCTTTGTTGCTGACTCACCAGGAGCATTTGACTTTGTGGATCCAGTACTTGTGATCTGAGCTTGTCATCTCATTCTAGCTTTTGTGGATGGCCGATCATATTCACTTCTGCGCCAAGGACTGTCACTTGCACATGCCAATGGTGAGGTTGATGATTGGAACACATATTATATGAACATGTAGGTTAATAATGCAAAGATAACAATGAAACTGATGAGCTTGACCCAGCTTCACAGACCAGGATATGTATGCAAGGTTCACACATATCGGAGTTGGGTACAAAGCCCAGTATACAATTGAGCAAACTGGCTACTCCATCAATACATAAAGATGATACAGGTGAGGCCAACTCAAATGGGGTGAATAAGATGAATAAGGCAGACAATATGGAGTCTTCAAAAAGGCAAGAAAATAAAGGGCTTACTGGTGAACTAGGACAAGACAGAGATGATGAAAGCAAGAGTGAAGAGGATGATATGAACTCTGAGCCAGATGAAGATGAATCTGATTTGGATAATCAGAATGGGAACTCAGATAGCAATGACAATGAGGACCTTATCTTTTGAAAAGACAATTTTTGTATATTCACAGTGTATCATATCAGTGGTACTCCACAGCATTGACAATCTCCATATCATATTCTAGATAGCTATGGACCCCATGCTGTATTTCTGCTTCACTTGCTTCTTACCAATCCTGTGCTCATTTGAAGGATTATTTAGCCACATATTCATTCCATACTTTGTGGGAAATTTTCAGCATTTGTGGCTCAATAGCACCAGCAGCAAGGCTTGTATGAGCTTATAGATACAGTAGAAAATGACAGCATGAGTTCAAATCAACAGCAATGTCCAACAACATGGGGATTGTTTTTGTCAACTTGTGTCTGTATTTAGACTTCTGTACATCCTACACTATCTAGAGAAAGCCTTACAAAGGTTTAGAGTTGTGTGGTTGAAAGACAGCATGTGACAGAACTACGAATGTTTTAAGAGCAAGAAATAATAGAATATAATATATTAACAACTTGTGCCAATTTGGAGGCATACAGCCCATGAATGCTATACTGTTATTGATACTATAAGGCATTACACTCCCAGCTACTTTGAGGGGCATTCCCATTATTTTTGCATTTACTAATCTTGCTCATCAGGGCATGGCATGGAATGTGGATTTTAGTGATAGGTCAGCAACATTGATCAGAAGGACTCAAAGCTTCCTGACAATCAAACATGGAGTTGGTAGAGACTCTAAATGAGTGATGGCACTGCCTTTAAATCAGATGCAGCAATGCATTCATATACCCTTAAAGGTTCCCATGCCCAGTTATTGCCATCTCTATGTTTGAACACAAATAGATCAGAATATTTGCTGATCAAATTATTTGTATCTATTGTGTGATCAGGCAGGTGGAACCTATGCTTATGCTTCATGCACACCCTGAGCCATTTCCATCCTGGATGAGGCAATGTTGAGTTCATCAAGGAAGCTAGATTCCTGTATTTGAAGACTCTTGTTATCCTGCCTATATTTCAGGGGCAGGTAACTGATCCTGTTTATAAAAGCCCTGCCTCTCTTGCTTCTTTGTCACAATCATCATGAGTTTAGGGATCACCTTGGACGATGCTGTGATTGTATTGACAACACTAGAAGATAATTTGTATGATATGTCTCTTGCTCAATTTCAGGAACTGTCATCCACTAAGTGGGTTTCATGTAGGATTTTCACTACTGCTGTTTATCACCACCATATGGACATTGGCCTATGAACAGGGCTGTCTTACTACATCCAACTGGGCAATGATTTCAATAGCTGCCATTCTTCTGGTTCTGAGTACCACTGTAAGTGCTGTCATTGATGCTCAAGATTTGGATTCTCTTCCTGACAGTCTCCCCTCTTTAAGCACATGGTAGTTGATATTGTGCACCTTGATGAGGGCATGGTAAAGTACTGTCATACCTTCCCTGGAGGACCAGTGGCATTCTTTGGGGACCTTACTCAAAATACTTTTGTGATAAAAAATACAATCTATGCTTTACAAATGCTTGTTGGGGATGGCATGTTGGTAAATACCAGTGATCCATGTACAAACTGTATTTTCTAATCTATGGTTAGATATATTACTATTATGTCATATGGCAATCGATCTGGATCATCGTCCTCCCTGCAATGCTTTGGTGGCTCATAGTAGGTGGAATGAAATCTCTTTGTAGAAATTGCCCCCATTGGTAATGCGTACATCTCAGCAACTGGTGTTTGTGCTCTTTACAGCATTTCACAAGCCACTAGCAATGCCATGAATATCTTTGCCAAACAAATCAGCCAGTGGATCACTACATTTTATATTACAATACTGATAAACAACTTATTAAGTTCCGGTAAGTACATGCAACTTCAGGGTCCAGTTACATTTTCAAAAGAATGGTAGGGCTGCTTGCTTATTGCATCTGGACCATGGAGCACAGTGTCACTTCCATCCATTTCTCAAAGAAAGATATAATGATGTTAGTTCTCCATGTCCTTGTTAATACAGCAATCTTGTATTCTGCCATCCTCTTCACTATGCTCCTGTGTTTCATCAATGCTAATAATGGGCAGTACATTGTGACAGATATGGTGAATTTGGCCAACCCTATTCATGACAATTTCTGACACTGGAATTTCTACCACAGATTATGCTGATTACTTCTATCACATTCTACATGATACTGATTCACATCACCATGAGGCAAAAGAACATGGATCATGTCTCAGCCCCACTATGAGGGATGGTCCCTTTCGAGTTCCATGGAATGAGTAATAGGAGGAGGTAATTACAAATGCATGTTTTGCAGTTCTCAAGAACAGATTTGACCACACTGAACCAGTTTCAAAATAGGAATGTTGAGATGGACTCCTTGTCCTTAACACATGAGGGAGAATCTCCAGGTTCTGCTTGTGAAACTTAGGTGCTCAAATATTCATTTCCTTTCTCAATGTGTCCATCCTACCAATTTGTTGCCACGTGATATATTTATTTTTTCTACAACACACTCTGACTTGAAATACACTGATTTCTCACTTCAACATGACTTTGTCTCTTTGGTGGAATGTGAAGGTTTAATATTCAGGGTTCTGACCCCTTCAATTGTTTCTCTCCAGCAAGCCATCACCCATCAAGTCAGGAAGAGAATGACAATACAATCTCTTAATGGTTCTCTTCCATCTCATGTTCCCAATTCTTCTTGAATGACTACCTATCATTATCTACAGATCACTCCCTTAGAGACATTTTCCTGTGTAAAGTGCAGGCAGCAGCTCCCATTCATTTGTTTGGATTCAATGATTCCTGCCTTACAATGGGGAATTCTTCAGAGTTAAACATGGTCAAGGCTGCCTTTAGGTGTTTCTTCAGAGCACCTTCTACTTTGCTCTTTAGTTCTGGCTTCAGTGCCAACGTGACATTTCTTTCTACTATCTCACAGAAAACCAACGTCATCTACAATGAGCTGCTTTATACATCTTGCTGAGAGGACATCCATGTGTGATCTTGTCCCTCCTATCACTTTCACCACAACTCAGTAGCTTCATTGGAGAAATGCCTCCTGGGTGTTCTACAGAAACATCCTCAGATTACTCGGGAGACTTTTACTGTGTTCATTGTATGGGAGAGTCTGTACAGCATGAATGAAGATTTCTGTCTTCCAATGGAGATTGTGGGGCTCATGGAGACTCTTGTGCCTGCTGGACACACACACATCAGAAATATGTGCACCCAACAGGACTGGCTATGTATGCCTCGCACCTAGGGTTGAGCGATTGTGTTCATATCAAGGTCCGTACATTCAGTAAAGGATGGGGATTTCAGGGGGGTATGCATTGCTCACTCTATGAACACTTAGGGGACTGATCCAAATGTTAGTCTTACTTCACAGCCATCATCTTGAGCTTGCTGATTATAAAAGACTATTTGATTAATTTTGGAAAGAGCATCATGTTTTCGACAACAATACCATATACCAACATTTATGCACTTAAAGCATGTTTCAGCGTCATCTCAAGCCCACACAGTCAAGAGGTATACTTGATTCTTCTTCAATGAATCAATAGCTTCAGCAAAGATTATACTACCTATCTCGTTATGCATGCAAGAAGATTTTTACTACCCCGAGGAATGTTCCTGAGATAATCCTTGCACCAGACAATTCAGACACCACCGTTGTGGTTTCTGATCACAACTTCTGTTCCTCAATCATTCTAATATTGACACCTTGGATGAGGAGACTGGTGAGCTATCTGCTAGAGAGGGGATACCCTGTTATGCCAATAACTTATCCAGGTGTGGCAAAGGAGTGGCCTAGAATCTGCATCATCACTCATGTAGGAAACATAGAAGAGGATATTGATTTGTTTACCTATAAAAGAAAGAGCATCCTTGTCCACAGGAAGCGCCAGTCACAGCAGGGGAATGGGAGCATTGTGTGCAGAGGTGAGAGCAAAGCTTTAGAAACAATCAGGGGCTTATCAAAAGCCATTGATACAATGTAACCCATCTAACCTTTGTCATCCTTTCTGTGCAGAGAGAAACTCTCATGGAAATCAGGTGTTTATTAACTTGTAGCTCTACTCACCAGTACATGCTCTCATAATCTAACCTAAAAAAAGGAGCATAGTGATTGGTAGTGGTTGATCATGGTTGTTTTACTTGTGGCTTGATATTAGTTGTGGCAAAAATCTTGAAACACATAGCTTGAGTTTTGCTTGATTTGCTTTAGAAATATCATAGCTAGTAAATGATTGAGGGAGGGTTGAATTGTTGGTTGGGGGGTTGACTGGTTGTCCTAATCCTATGTTATCACCATGAGATTCTCCTCGAAAGTTGCTTCCCGGAGTTGCTGGTGTTTATTTCCTATGCCTATGTTGGTCGTTTTTTGATTTTGATGAGTGGGGGGGAAGAGTGATTGGCGAAATTGTTAGCGAAAGCGTAGTTAGAGTGGTCCAAGTGTAGGATCAGCCATGGCTTTGATCTTGCTTGACAGTAGTCAAGGTATAGCTGGATTACTCGGAGTACCATGTTAGCTATGGTGAAAATCTTGCTTGACAGTGATCGAACCATGGTCAAGGTATGGCTGGATTATTCAAGGTATAGCTGGATTACTCAGAGTGTGGGACTAGCTATGGCTCTGATCTTGCTTGTTGGTTACTTCTGTGGCTATAAGATGCTTCCATCTCATCTATATAGTGAGCATAGTTCTAATAACTGATATGTGCACAATCTGGCGCTAGATCATGCTATGAGACACTTTGATAAGTGTGGAGTACTATCATACATATATATATGGAGCACTTCCATCCAGATTAGGAGAGCGCTTCTGTGGCTATGAGGCGTTTCCATCCATATAAGGAGAGCGCTTCTGTGGCTATGAGGCGCTTCCATCCATATAAGGAGAGTACTTCCGTGGCTATGAGGTGCTTCCATCCAGATTAGGGGAGCACTTCTGTGGCTATGAGGCGCTTCCATCCATATAAGGAGAGCACTTCTATAATTATAGAGCAAAGCATAGTCAAGTGCCAGATTATGATCCAAATAGGAGAAGTGCTTCTGTGGGAAAGGCACTTCCATAGCAGAGGTGCTTCCGGCCCCAGACCCCTCTGGCGCCGTAGGAGACCATTAGGAATCACCTTTGCAATAATTTTACAAACATGTCATTAACAACCTTGTTTGATTTTTATTTCCACATCCAGACTGCCGATTTCCTTGATCAGGAGATTAAAATGATCATGTCAATGGGCTCTATAGGGTGGTATACATTTCTAACAAATTGGAAGTTTTAATTTTGTATTTTAATTTCAGGATGACCATATAAGTAGAAACTTGACCATATTTTTTTCCTAAACAACTAGTTTTCACTCTTGTCACACTGTAGTAGAGCAAAGATCAAGTGTCTAATCCAAAGACCTGCACTTTTACTCAGTTTTGGAATAAATTAAATATAGCATAAAATTTGTTAGCCCATAGGACAGCAGATATACACATACCAGCAAGGAAAGTTCTTATTAGTGAATCAGATCTTTTATCAGATGACAAGAATAGCATTCATTAATGTATTATACTCACAGAGATCATTTTCAGGCTTGAAATAAATAATATATCTTATAGATATAGTAATGTGGATGGATTATGTGAATGTAGAGTGAGAGGAATTGTGGTGGTTGGGACATAACTGCATATGCATACTTATGGAAACTCCAATGGACAACAGTTTCATATGATGGATGCTAAAAAAAGAAGATATACTTGGCTAAAACAATGTAGATGGATTATGTGAATGTAAAGTGAGAGAAATTGTGGTGGTTGGGACATGGATATGCATGTGCAGTGGTGGTAACCCCAATGGATGATGGTTTTGTAGAGTGAATACCAATATATATATATGTAGCTAAAATACAAATATCTGGCCAAAAATGGAAGTGGTTGTGGTACTATGCATAAAATCAGATGAAAAGGCAGGCTATGGTGCAAAATGGCTGAATATGAAAGTGAATATGGCACTAGGGCTGACTAAACAAACAGATAATAGATAAAATCCAGCTCTTACAATCTTCTCTTTTTGCCACATCATTCTTTGTTAACTTTTAGACTAGCAGGTAGGCCGATGTTTGGACCATTGGTCTAAGATAGGAGGGTATGAATATATTTGATATCAATTCAGAATTCAGATATATATATATATGTACCATAAGCATCATCATACACCACATTTTGAAACTTCTCAGAAATATGTTTCACTTTATGGTGATGTGTTTGATATCTCCAATCATCTATACCACATTGGCACATTTCTCAGAAAATGAGAAATGTGTTGTGTTAAAGAAGTCATAGATACTCACAGTTATCCTTTATAAATACACCAACATATATAGTAAAACCTGAGAAATGTGTTATGGGTCATGTTAAATACACATACAACCCACCCCTACCCCCAACTGGAATTACAAAAACCTATATCAATTTAGGTAAATACTATCTAGTCATTTTCACCCTCTTTGGCAGCAGCTGAGCTCTAGTCTACTCTGGTCTATTTAGCTCTGCTCCACTCTGGACCTTCAATCCTTAACATCACCACGTGCCGTGATAAAGCAGGAGCACAACCATACTTAGCCAAGCCGCAACCTGCCATATTTTAATTGGGTACTGCACATATGCTGGATCTTTCAGGACATGAACACTCACCATGGACTCATTCATACAGACATCATTTACTCATTTAATGGGATTCTACTTAGGTATTTTTATTCCTTTGATTATATTCTTCCATTCCTCCTTCACTACAGTAGTAGACTCCCTTCTGTTTGAGGGGGTGTTGGATTTACAAACATGAGAGTTTACTTACATAAGCATGGACTACAGTTCCATGCACTGAAGCTAGTTTATGCCTCAGCTGATTTCCCAACCACTGAGGTGAGCACATACACTTTACTTAGCTTTCTACCTAGTACTGACATATTACAATACTTACTATTCAATAGCATGAACAATGGACTGAATTTGGTTTACTAATTGAGAGATAACAGACTATGTACAGATTAGCTCAAGTAGGTAAACAGCGAATGCAAGTAACTCACCTCAGTCGTTGTGCATGAACAACAGACTGAGACATTCGTGAAAAAGTAAGCAACTTATATATGAGAGGAATTATAGTGTGTCAAAAGGGAATACAAGGATCTAGTAGAGATCTGGACACAGGACTAGATGAATAATTAAGTACACGGGGCGGTCAACGTACTCATAGAATGAGAAGGCTATGTATCTACAATAGAAAGACATATGCGAGCCTGAATGCAGTGGATGCATACCGTGTGCACATCGGCAACTTCGTCGGTCCGATGATGATCAGGCTGCACATGTGCTTGCCAATTCCAACACTCCCCCTCAAGCGGTGCGCAGTCCGAGTTCTGTTGCGAAATGCTTGACTTTCAGAGATGGTAGCGCTTTGGTGAGGGTGTTGGCGACCATATCATTGGTAGGGCAGAAAACTAGGTGGATTTTGCCGTCGTCGACTACCCAGCAGATAAAGTGAAAATGGATGTCGATATGTTTGGTACGTGCATGATATTGGTGGTCCTTGGCGAGTGCAATGGCGGATTGGTTGTCTAAAAATAAGGTGATAGGCATGTCGAGAGGGGGCAAGAACCTCTCCGATAAATGAGCACAACTACAGCGCCTCTTCTGTAGCATGCATTGTGGCCACATATTCACTTTCAGTCATTGAGGAGTGAGACGATTTCTTGTTTCTTTGATGCCCAGGACACGGCACCGCTGTCTATCAGGAATGTGTAGCCCGATAGGGCCTTCCGATCCTTGGCCATGCTTCCATCCACGTTAGTATATCCTTGCAGCGGCTTCCTCATCCCTCCGTATATTAAACGCAGATCCTTCATGCCAATTAGGTACCTGTAGATACAGCATACAGCTTGCCATTGAGGCATCCCAGGATTGCTTGTGAAGTGTGAGATGGTGGAGACAGCATACGAGATATCCGGATGTGTGCCGAGTGTGGCATACATGAGTGAGCCAATGGCTTTGCGATATGGGATATGCTGCATGGAAGTATATTCGGCACCTGTCAAAGGGGGACTGAGTGCTCGCTAATTTAATATGGGGCTCCATTGGCATTGAGACAGGCTTGAGTTCGTCAAAGCTGAAACGGTGGATGATCAATTCTAAATATGAGTGCTGCGAGAGAGCAATTGTACGCTCCTCACAGTTCTGCATTACCTCAATACCCAATAACCAGTGCAGCTCGCCGAGATCCGTGATCTAGACGTGCTTTCTGATCTGCGCCTTGAGTTTGACAATGAGTGTGAGGGTAGATGCGGTGATGGTGCAGTTGTCCACATGTACCACGATAATAATCATCGTCTTCTCGCTCCGTTTGATGAAGATGGCCTGGTCGACCTCACATTGCTTGAATGCTAGACTTTTGATGAGAATTTCATCTAATTTTTGGTACCAACAATGGCCACCTGGGTTGAGTCCATAGAGCATTTTGCATAGACGACAAATGTGGCATGGATAGGCCAGATCAGCATAGCCGGGAGGTTGTCGCATGTAGATAGTTTCATCGTCATTTAATTCACTTTTGAGGTATGCGCCCTTGATGTCGATCTGATGGAGTTTGAGGTCGAGGCAGGCAGCCAAGGTGAGGACCGTTCGGATTGATGCAAGCTTTGCGACTGGGGTGTACATGTCGAAATAATCTGTGCCAGGTAACTGTGAAAATCCTTGTGCAACGAGGCGCACTTTATGTTGGACAACGTTTCCTGTAGTGTCTTTCTTCACGCAGAATACCCATTTTGATCCAACAAGGTTTGCGCCTGTGGGTGGATCGATGAGTTCTCAGGTACCAGCCTTCTTGAGCATTGCAAGCTCTTCATGTATTCCCTGCTTCCATTGCAGCCAGTCAGGACAGCGTTTCGCTTTGGTGAGTGCTTCGGGCTCGGTAATGCTTTCATTCAGTTGGATCTGGACCAGTTCAATGTCATCGTCATCGTAGTCGACTGCAGTGAGAGTTTGATCGGCTGTTCCCTCCCCCTCAAATATAGCAGGGCCACTGTTGTATTTGGGGTTCTCAGCAATCGGGTCAGGGAGCTGGATGCCACAGGGTGGAGTTGGGTCGAGGGCTTTGCCTTTGATGATGTTGAGCACGTGCAGGCTGGGTAATTTCCTTCAAATCTGCAAAGACATCCTATAACATTACTATTTGACAACAGTTTCATAGGCCATTCAAGAGCCATGATTGGACGACAGGTGGGCAAAAAATGGAATTAAGGGTCCTTCCAAAAAAGAAATGAGCACAGCTCGTCCCAAGCCCGCTTCAGAAAGCTGATAAGTTCTTCCTCCCCCTCAATGCTATGCTGCAACAGTCACCAATAGACATTGCGCTCAATGATGACAATCCGTTTCGATGGCCAGTATACGTGGTAAGCATTTTCTGATTTGTCATTGATATCCATCTGAATCTGACTTTATCCACACGCCACTCCAGCTTATTCTTCAGCTTGGTCTTGGCAAAGACCTTGGATCCCCATTCACAGACTTGACTCAGGTTGGGCTATGTCCCGAAAGTGACCTCGTATGGCGTCAAGCTGTCAAGAACCTTGGTAGGTGCTTCTTCAACCATACGACACGACACGCGGCCTCTCCCCACAGGAACTTAGATAGTCCACTCGCGTGGAGCAGTGCTCAGACACATTCGAGGATCGCTCGGTTCAAACGCTTGGCAATACCATTGTATTGGGGTGTATCATGTGCTGTGAGGTGCTGCACCATGCCATGATACTGTAGGTATACAACAAATTCATTGCCCAGGTACTCGCCTCCCCAATCTGAGTGGAGCATGTGAACTTTCACTGCGAGCTGATGATTGAGCCATGCCTCAAACTGTTGGCAGGCCGCAAGCGTCTCACTCTTCTGGAGAAGGGTGCACATGTATGTCAAGCACGAGTGGTTGTCCATGAAGGTAACACAGTATCTTTTCCCTGCAAGCGTTTCTACTGGGGCGGGTCCCCAGATGTCTGACCACACAAGTGCACTGACTTCTTTGCTCTGCTCGCCCTCTCAGATCTTGGCAATCAGCTTGCGTGTCACCTTGACATAGATGCAGGACTCACAAAAAGTACCCCCATCTTTTATATCGTAAAATTTCAGCCCACTGACTAAACCGTTTTCGACAAGGTGACAAGGAATGGATGGGGTGATATGCCTGTAGTGATGGTGTAATTCCATCATGGTCACCCTTTCTCTGGCAGCATTTACGGCTTCGTGCTCGTGCACAATGTGGTACAGTCCTTTCAAGGTATGTGGTATTCGTCTGATTGTTTCCCTGTCTGATCCTCCGATCGTGCAGAAGCCTTCTGCAAAGGTCCTGTGAATACCAGCATGTGTCTGACTTCGGGTGAGAACAGGACTTCGGTAAGTTGTAAATGTGATATGTCATACCCATTCAGTACCTTGATAATCATGTCGCTGACTCCAGTCATGGCAAATTTCTGACGGTTTGCAGCTGTAAACGATTTATCTAGGATGTCAATGAGGTTCTCAAAATGCTCGCGATAGGGAGAGATGTGGTGCATCATTCCAGAGTCGTATAATTTGACTTGGCATGAAAGGGTAGGTCCTTCATTTATTTCCATGGCAATATTCTCCAGGTCCATAGTAGGGTTAGCACAGTCGACGGACACCTCGTCCTTGGCATTCAGCGCTCAGGACTCCTCAAGATCCCAGACATCATCAAAAATGTCTTCGTCTATGACCAAGAACTAGTCATTGCCATCACCATCTTCTTCCTTGTCATCCGAGGACTCCACTGACAACAGGCCTGGTATGGATTCACTATTACTCAAGTCGTCTTGAACTCCGAAAATGCCCTCTTCTGAGTCACTGTCGCCTTCAGCAACATGGGCTATATTTGTATTGGTAGGTTTCTTTTCACTATCTGTCTTCTTATGGAAAACTGTGAGATGTTCTGTAGATCTACATTTCCAACATTTGGGCAGGTCTCGCCTCCCATTTCCTCGATGTCAAAGTCCCCTGCCTCATCCTCGCGATGTCCCTGCATGGTCAACAGCTATTGCCTTGTCGCGATCATGATCCTTCACATCTCCTTGTGCTGGATGCTTCGTCTTTTGATGATTGGCTTCTTCAGCTATAACGGAGATCAAGACGTCAAGCTCCAATGTTTTGCTCGTGCTGAAAAGTTGAGCTGCAGTAAGTTGGCTTGATGCGAAGTTGGCAAGTAAGTTTGGCAGGGATTTAATGATCATTGATTGGTAATCCTTCTCATTGATGCTGACACCAATGGCACCTAACTCTTCCCTCTTCGTTCGTAGCCCTTCAAGGAACTGCTGAACATCACCTCCCTTTGCAAGCTTGGACTCCAGAAACTACATGCGCAGGTCCGTTTGTGCATATGTGCCTTTTTCCGTATACTCATTGGTAATCTCCGTCCATATTTCAGCTACTGTTGCCTTCTTTTGAATTTGCAAGGCAGTGGAGTCAGGGATTTGCTGGGCAAGTAAGTGCTTTGTCATTCATTCATCCTTTACTCATTTAGCGATTTTAGCTGTCTGATCAGTGGTCAGAGGGCCAGTGTGGCTTGGGTGAGCAGTGCTGCCATCCAGATGGCCCTACAAGTTTTTGGCCTCAATAGCGACCTGGAAACAGAAAGCAAAGATAGCCCAGTTCGTTCTCTTGACATTGAGCTTGGGGACATTGCTCGGGAGAGTGTCGGTAGTGACTGGTATGATGGATATGGCTGATCAACAAATACACCCCCCAATTTAATGCAAGTGAAGTAGTTGCAGGAATTGCTATATGATACAATCTTGTGATATACAGCTTGATGATTCTATTGGGTCAGATTTGTTCTTCTGGTGTTTGATCCCATAAACTACACATAGCGTCCAGGTTACTGGATGGCCCGTATCGACAACCTATGGGAACATATTGTTGACTACTTATTGGATTTCACTGCCTGCATGATGCAGTAACATTGCCATGGTAGGGTCAAAGCTTCCTGGGCAAGGAAACACTATCACAGTGCAAGACAATGTCTGTGCAAATTTCATTACCATCACAGTGTTCAAAATACCCCTGAAATGTACAAGTGAACATGGGTCTCAAATAGAACCTCGGTTGACTATGACGTGGCTAGTTTCTGACAGGCAATTGAGAAGCATTGCAAGACCACGACAGCGCTATGGCAGTTATCGAGACATTGATGTTCTGTGACTTCATTGATACATTAGATGTCAACAAGCATACAAGAAAGCATACAAACTTTGATGTAGACGTCGACAACATTGTCTTATAAATTTTCTGTGAGGATGATAATCCCTTGGGCTCGCTCTCTTGTGATGTGCATCTGCCGAAGAAGACATTGTTTTCTCCATTGGTGGATGCTTGCCAGACTGAGCTACTGGCTGGTTCTGAGTCCTGAAGGCAAACTAGCAAGTGCAATGACTGGAATGTCAATGAAAGCACACTGGATTGTGTCTGCATTCTTTTTGTCCACCATTGCAGCTGATATGAAACGGTTGGTGAGCAAGTAACAAGCGCTGATAAGTGGCCCTAATCACGTGTGCACGTGGGCGATATTGGAGTAGTGGTAAATGAAACAACACATCATAACAGCTGGATGGTAAGAAAGACACAACGATAGATAGCATACACACTATTTCCCACTCGAGGTTCAGAGAGGCCAAGAAGATGGGTGTAATATCACTCTCAGCACCACCTGCATTGTCAGTCAACTCATTAGGACTTTTGAACAAGATGAGAGTGATCACCTGAGAATGCTTAGTGTCAAAAACACTGCTCCAGCAACATTTGGATTCAAAAAGCCTTTCCCTTGTCTGAGTGTCCAATCTGACATCAGTCGCTATGGACGAGAATCAGATAAAAATGGGTGGTGGTATCAGACACCGAACAAGTGCACTCCAGTTTAATCCCACTGTCAAATGAATCTCAATTGCATTTTACAACAGCAAGAAGTCACAAGTTAGAAGTGGGAAATTCCCAATACAACAGTTAGCATACTACGCAGTGGCTATTAGCACAACATCAACAGAAAGAGTCCATCCTCATCGCCAACATGGGATCTTCTAGGTTTGTGCCAAGCCTGACCAACTCTTGTCTAGAGTCATAGTGTTACAACCAGACAACGTAGTATTTAGGAAATATGCACTCCTTTCAGAAATCCCACTGGTGGAGCATTGCTTGATGGCACACAGAAGACTCGCAAGAAATTTTTCATATTCATCCTGACCTACAATAGCGATAATATCACTTGCATAGTCCTCATATTCTTCCTGAGCTTCTTCCGCGGTGTGGACGGCATATTGCTTCTTGATCACAGATTGGGTCCAATGCCTCAAAATTTCAGCATAGGACAATGGTCGTCCTCGTGAGGGCAGCTGCCAGAGGGTGACAATGTAGGCGTGAGTATCAAGACTAATGTCGACAAGTAACAGAGTGAATTTGACGAGACAAACCTTCTCATATAGGGATTCCCGCACGTGGGGATCTAAGAGGGTGCTTTCACACTCGGTCTGTTTGGCTGAATGTTTGAATGTAGCCATAGGCAGAGCTGTGGCAACAGAGGTAGGTCTTGCTGTGAATTCCATCATGTTGACTCAATGGGCAGCTTTCAACTTCAAAGTGGTGAATCAAAGTGATTCCAAGTTGTTATAAATGAAACTGAGTTTCAATTGCTGCAAATGCCACAACTTGTGAGTCGTGACCACAGCGAATCATGTTTGCCAGATCTGGGGGTCAGGGAAGCAATGCCAGTGGTGTCAAACTGATGCTGGGTCGGCGACAGCAGCAGTCTGTCTGGGTGACTGAATCATTAATTACGTTACTAGGGAAATCACGTTACTATTATGGAAAGTTGCCATCTTTGAGCACCACAGGCAGTACACATGTACGTTTGACAGTAGCCCTCGGTCAGAGAAGCACGTCAATGTGAAACTGACATTGGGATGGGGTGTGGTGTTAAGATGTCAGATCTGCAACACAGTATATTATGTTATTGCTTGATGACACTGTTTGAGAGCTGTGATTGGAGGACGGCATTCAAAACCTGACCTACCCTAGATCGGATCAAGTAGCTATGTACACAAAGGGTACTCACTAAGCCCAGGGCATTCATGTCAAACCCGCATTTCGAATCAGGTTGGAATTATCTTGTACTCCTTCTGCCAGTGTTATGTGTCCCACAATGTATTCCAAGATGATCGTGGTGATCTGAGGCATCCCCATCTGCTAAACGCAGGCGTGACTCGCCAACTTGGATGATCTGCAATTCTACTGTCTCTTTTCACTGGACTGCAGGTGGAGATCCCTAGAAATACGATATAGATATAAAGACAAAGTAAGCACTAGTCCAAGTCCCTCTATCTCTATGGACTTCCTTCCAGCTTTTCAGCTTCCAGGTGCTAGCCCGTCTGAGGCCGATGTTGGTGACCATGACCAAGATGCACCTGGTGGTCCTGGCCCTGCGTTTTTGATGCACTTCACGCTGATGAATACCATAATCATGGCAGAATTCTTCCACGAGCTTGTGGATAATTTACCTTCAGTTTTTGACACCCTTCAAGAATCTCCTGCAAACGAGACTGCTGTATTTGACAATGCTGTACCCATGCCCACAGTTTGCGATAACAGTGTTGATTTCCAAGCAAATGTAGCTGAAGGTGCTATGCGATTTGCAAACAGCCATCCCAGTGAGTTGTTGTTTTGTACAAGTCCACTGCTTCTAAAACCAGCTAAAATTGATACAGCCCCGCTCACTATCTTATTCCAAGAATTTGGAATGAATGGGTGGGTTCTCCTTTACAACAGGCTCACCCTGAATTACATTGCTCGTATTGGAATGGAATCACTACAGGCCTTTTGTCAGCAGCGATCAGATGATATTGAAGGGTTTATTCTATCAGAATACGAGGAGGTCGCCCACGAGGGTGGAGTCCCCCCTGAAGATGATAAGCTGTTGTTTTACAGACTCGTCTTAGTATGCTAATGTGCATGCTAGGGGTGATTCAGATCCATGGTAGATCTGTGTGGGCTTGCATCAATGTTCTGGAATTCCTCTGTGTGCTCGTTCAAATGGTATATTGCTATGTTTCCACACCTGTTTTATTCTCAAGTCCATGCTAGATTGTAGAGGATGTACCCTGAGTCGCGTATGCTGCTTGGCTGGAAGCAGCCAAGAATATTGCCTCAATCATCTCCCCCCAGGACGCCTCTGACCAAACACTCCAAGTCTGACAAGCACATCAATTTTGCAACCTTGCCACCCATCATGGCATTCACTCTTACAACTTTTTTCATGAGTTACCTGCATCCCAGAGTTCCACGGTCCATTCCTCAAACTAGTTCCATTTCAAATTATTGACACATTAAAAAATAATAATAGGCCTTCTTGTTTACTGGCACACAGGCACGGCACACAATGGCACTTGCCCTTTATAACACCCCATCCCTGAATGATGGGAATCCCAACTCACCTTTGACCAATACATTTTTTGGAATATATGATTGTGTTCACACTGATGATGGTGCTTTGCAATTTCGCCTTCTGGAGACATCTTCTACCCACACAACAAACCTTGTGTCATCAATGGTGAGTCAGTTTCCATTTGTCAGTTTCCAATGGGCTTGACTATATTTTGATTCTAGGTTATTCTTGTACTGCAAACATGCTACCTTTGTAACAGACAATTTCCCACCTTGTCTGAATGCAAGATGTCCGAGCTGAAGGTCATTTATGACTCTAACAAGGAAAGTTTTTGTGATGTTGTCGCTTGTTCGCAAGTCGATGTTCCAAAATCCATGCAAGTGTTGGCATGTGTCAACTTGCTGAACATTCTTCCAACATCTCATACACTTTGACATTATTTTTTTGTTTGACTTCCCTCTATGTTGATGGACCTCCATATAATGTAGTCATATTGTAGCGCATCATACGCTTGGTCCAGGTTGACAATTTCACTATGTACATGGTGAGCCTGAGGCGGGCCTGCCAAACACTTCCAGCATGATGTGGCATAGTTGAATGGGCCTGCCCGCCCGATACGGGATAAATGCTAAACTAATGAGTGGGCCTGCCAATGCTGATTAAGATGACAACTGGCAAAGACAGGTGTGTTGGAATTGGCAAGCACACACACAGCCTGATCGTCATCAGACCAATGAAGTCACCAATGCACACACGGTGCATGTCCACTGTATTCCTTACGTATGTCTTTCTATTGTAGATACAACGTTAGCCTTCTTATTCTATGAGTGTGTTGACCACCCTGCATACTTAATTATTCATCTAGTCCTGTGTCCGGATCTCTACTAAATCCTTGTATTCCCTTTTGACACACTATAATTTCTCTCATATATAAGTTGCTTACTTTTTCATGAGCATCTCAGTCCATTGTTCATGCACGATGACTGAGGTGAGTTACTTGCATTCACTGTTTACCTACTTGAGCTAATCCGTACATAGTCTATTATCTCTCGATAGCTGTCGTGCATATTCCCAACAATCTAGAAACTCTCTCAGGTTATGAGCCCCGAGTTTCCTAGATGCTGATCAAGCCAAACTCACCTATCCAGTACTGCCAGCATTCAAACAGTGAGTTCAGAGAAAGAAGTGAGGGTTGTGGCACTACTCCAACCATGCGCAGTACCAAAGGAATACCTCAATTGCATTGTGGTACCAATCCTCACCACCCTCCAGGATAACCCACACCTTGTATTCATTGAACAAAAGTGGAGCTGTCAACTCGTGTCCCATGGCAATCCTCAGTTCATCAATGTGCCAGATGCAGAACGCGACCTTGAATAAGAAGTGTGCATAAGGACAGTAATTACCCTATTCATATTTGTAGCTGGCATGACAGCTTGGTTCCTCTCTGTTGTGATCTCTTGACTGCGGGAGGCCACACTGGTAACAGTAGATGAAGGGCTGGAAGTTGAATTGGCACTTAAAGTCGTTGTATTCGGACCACGGGATGCGTTCATCTTGGTTGCATGGTGCTGGGAAGTGGTCCAGAGCAATCTTGCGCATGATGACAAGGTGTGACAAGCAGCACCCCTTAAGCACTTTCATGTAGTGATCCAAGTGTGAAGTACATCTGAGGTGGGAGTTTCTGGCATTAAGGGTGCGTTCTGCCCTGGAAGTGGATGAGCCAGCTGGATTCAGCTGTGAGAGCAAGAACCAAGGCACGGTGTGTTCTGTCCAGTTCATGCTGGGCTGTGAGAGAGACCGTCCAGCAGACACCTTACATGCCTTCCTCGATCCTGTGCCCTCTACAAGATGTTCTGCAATCCCCAATGCAATCTCCATGGAAGGGATGGTTTGCAAAGAATCACCGTATAAATCATCACCATCCTGGATGCCAGGAAAGCCGGCCTGTGGGGTCTAGAATTAAGCAGTGTTACATATAATGGGGGGAGTAATCACTGCTTGAGCTCACCTGCTGTTGGCAGTCCACAGCCTTCGGCAGGTTGATCCGAGAAATGGTCATGGGCCTCACCATTGGCACGGGCTGTTTAGGCTGGCCAGGCATGCTGGTGGTGGACTGGCCATTGAGACAACAAAAAGGGTGCATGGGGTTATCAACTGCCTTCAATGCCATCTGGTGGATGCCAGAGTTCTTTTGACAGGCATCATAGGAGATGCGACGTGGTCTTTTGGAGCAGTGGTATGCGAGGGCAGGGCCATCCAATGCCTCCATCGATGCATGCACCTTACATCCTGTGCTGAGGATCATGTTGACCATCTCCCTTTGGTAGCTGACCTGGGGGCCTTGCAACACCGAGGGTGTTTTGGAGGTTAGGAAAATGCGTGTGCTTCTGCACCATTCCTCCCTACATGCTCAACCTCTTGCATGTGGAGAAGCATGCCATAAGTGAGCTCGAATATGACAACAAACTTCACATTCGGTTGATCAATGCCTTGAGCAAAGGCACTAGTGCAGGCCATCACCTTGGTTTCTCTGCGGTCCCACTGCGCAACATTGTATTCCCTGATTGAGGCTGGGAGCTTGCTATGGTATAGCGCACTGCCAGAATCCTCAGAGAACCTTTCTGCAGTGATTCACGATGGCAAAAAGAGCAACATTTGCTCGCTGTCTGTCAACGTATTGATAAGGGCGAACATCAGGTGATGAAGAGCGTTATATGCCTCCTTTGGTTCCACTTGAGTGGCGTGAAGGCCAATCTCCAGTCTGTCTGTTGGGCCTCGGATGATGGCAAGGTCATTTTCAACCAGATTGTATAGCTTGATGAGCTTTTCCACCAGCTGAGGTGGGAACGTCACAGACAGGAGAACAATCTTTGCACAGCATGCTGCAAATTTATAAGCAAGGCTGCACCATTGGGGTGCTCTATCTGGGTGACAGTGGAGGATGTCGTGGTATTCATCAACAAAGACCCGGCAGACCTTCTTGCCAAGGAGTGATTGAAGGAACCTTGCGAGCATAATAAGATCAGCAAAACTGCCTTGGAACTTGGAAGGGGGTGGTCTTCACTTACTGAGCGAACCTATCGCTGGAAACATACTCCACCTGTATGAACACGTTCCAGACATCATTCGGTATGTCCTTTGAATGGGCGTAGTTGATGCAGTGTACGCCTGCTGCAACACATTTCTTATACTGTTCATCAAGCAGAACCCAGAAGGGGCAAACGACCAAGCTGATGCTGCCCACTCCAAGAATGGGGGGCACTGTCCATAGCAAGCTCTTCCCCCCGCCAGTGCGCATCACCACCAACATGTCTTTGTCACCATTGATGACCTCTATTATTGCCTCCAGTTGCTCACTGCTCTGCTCCATCGCTGATGGATCTCTGTATATGCCACAGATGACCTGCTGAATGTCCTCATGGAGCTGCAGGCCATCTTCATTTGGCAAGGTGGCCATCGGCAGAGGCGAGCTGAAATCATTTCTGATGGTGCTAACTTTGTGATCCATGTCCTCTAACAGGTCAAAGTTGACAACCTCCGGCTCATCTGTGCTAGACAAGGATAAAGAATGTGCTGGCAATGGAGATGGCTTGCGTCTCTTCAGTTGTGCCTGAGATAGGTCATCCTCTAGGCATGAAGGGGAGATGACATGCTTGTGACGCTGTGGGGGGATGGCAGGACGTGAGTCGATTTCACTGACAGTGCCAGTGCTGTGGACCATGATAGGTGATTTCCCCCCTTCAAGCATTGTTTGACCTGTGCTGGCAGAAAAAGAACACACAGGGCCAGATGGAGATGGCAAGGTGGCATCCAGTTTGTGGGCCGCAGTCAAAGGCACTGGTTGGTTGGCAGCTAGAGATGCAGGGATGCCTTCAAGCTCCTTCAAATCGATTCCTCCAATGGGGGGACTCAGAGTTAGCTGCACGTGGACGTCAGTTTGTACTGTGGTCACTGCATATACCAAGCCAATAACACTGACCTTTTGTGGGGAGAGGGCGAGTGAATTCGAGTTTGCTTGGTGCAGTTCTTTTATGATGGCAGTGACAATCGATGGAAGGACCTCTTGAATGGCTTGCTTGACCTCCTCAGTGGTGTTGGATCTTCCAAGACTTTGCCGACATCAAACGGGTTCCTGAGGTGGATGTGGCCCAAGGCCTAAGAAACTATGCCATTGATCGGCAACCCATTTGTGGTTGGCCATCTCAAGGGGGGACAAGGTTGGGATGGTTCTGGCAGTCATGCCATAGTGGGCATGGTCAACATCAATGGAGTGATCAGCAGACTCAGCAAGGATGTTGTCTGTGCATGCGAATGACTGGTCGGGAGCGATAAACTCCCACGCCATGGTGATCACACCTTGACGCAAGTCTCGGACACCCCAAGCGCAGTCAAAGGCCTCCTTGTTCCACAACTTAACCAGGGCATAGAACACATCTGCCTTCATGTGCTTTCCATCACTGACCCACAGATAACTATGAGTTTGGGGGCGATGTCAGCTGCTGCAAAAAGGGTGAGGCAAACACTGGATTTCACTCATGTTCGGTATTCATAAACTGCCTGGGGGCCATACACAACACCAGCCAGCAGTGCCTCAGCTTCCTGCAGACTGCCACCGACGAACTCGATTAGCCAATGTGCCACCTGCGCAGGAACGTATGCTGGGATGCAGGAGTCCTGGTTAGTGAGGTTGGTTGTTTTGCTGGCGCGGGTCAAGAGTATGACGTTTCTGCCATGGAAGACTATGTTTCGATGGTGATTGGCATTGCAAATCTGGTGAAGGAAAAACTGCTCTGCATGGGTGAAGATGACGGTAGTGAGGTATAGGGTGTGGAGGAGGGGGTTCCAGATTCATTCCATGCGCAACAGCAGCAGCTTCACTTTGGATATGTCCCAACAAACCTCACCCTGTGCATTGAGTCTGGCAAGACCAAATTTGTTGAGCAGGAATCAGAAGAGGGCATGGCGCTTCTCACGAAAGGGACTCTCCGAAACGAAGGAATAGCCACACCTGCCATTTGACATGTCATCACGCACGACCTTGGGAAGCATGGACACTGAAGTGTTAATGTCCGTCAGGGCAAGGTATGCCATGGGAATGGCATCAAGCAACCTTTGCAAGCCATCTCTCAGCTTCACAAAATGCATGGTTTCTGTCCCAATGGTGATCCATTTGAAGTCATGGTCGACCAGTACGTTGGGGTCATGTTTCTGTGAGAAAGCAAGAGCAGAAGTGTACTGCTGCATCTCATACACCATGGTAAAGGCTGTGGGACAACTAAGGTGCATCACCTGGTCGTGGAGCTGGGTGAGGTGGCTAAAAGGGTCAATATATTAGCAACATCTGCAGAGAGTGATGGACAAGGCAGGAACATACTCCATGACAGGTGACCCATCACCTTCCCCGAAAACCATTGCTTGAAGGAGAGAGGCAATGCAAATGAAGTACTTCATCTTCGTGAGATCAGATGTGAGGTCAGGGGCTTTCTTGAAGTTTCCATCTCGGCATAGGGCATTCAACCAAAGGAAAATTTGAACTGGGTGGGACCACTGCTCACCCGTGTCCAGGCTGATGAGCAACCATAGAAGCCCGTGGTAAGCATGAAGAGCATTGTCATTCCACTGCGAGGGGCCCTCTTCTGGCGTGTTCAAGGTAGTGATGAGCACCTCCAACTGACCCTTTTGCACAGCAGAGAGAGAAAAGGAGAACCCTGGAGGTGGTTGAAAGTGACACCTTATGATGGCGTATACAAAGAGCAGGAAGAATGCCGAGTATTTTTCATTTGCAGAAGAAATTGGCCTCCAGCCACGTGCACTGTGAGGGGGGAGGTTGTTAGAAATGCTCATGAAAATGCACCTTATCACCCACCCTGTTGCAGGTATGGCTTGCCCATAAATGAGAACCTTGGCGATTGTCATCTTCTGCAGATGACCGTCCAAGCAGCTGGCGGCCAAGTTGCCATATGTAGTGATGGTGCACTGGAGTCGAACAAAAATTCCACCATGCTCATTCTCCTTGTGCCAGTCCTTGAGGGTGATGACGGGGTTGCACATTCGTCGATTGGCATGCAACTCAGGAAGGAATTTGTCCCAAGCCATAGCACGAATGAGAGGAGGCGGTTCCCGGTCTTCTGATGTGGGGCAGCTCTCCTCCAGGATGTCATTCAAGGCAGGTAGCACTCTATTGACAGTGGCCTTCAAGCCTCCATAGCCACTCTGAGGTGATACTGCCAGGGGAATGACCTCGAAGTAGACCTTACCCACAGCGGTGAAGAGCGTCTGAACCTTGGCAGCACGCAAGCAAATATCACTCATCACAACACTGCGGTGCTTCTCCCTGTTGTGGCACTGCATGGATGAGCAGTCCTTCATGCTATAAGGGCACTCCCTTTCTGTGGTGCAGCAGTAGCCATCAACAGGGTCGCTTATTCCTTCCACCGGCGGTCCCCTAGGCTTTGGAAGAACAACCTCCTCAGGCTTCATGAACACTTCCTTCTTGCCACAAAATGCAATGAAGGCTTCAAGGATATTTGGTGCGATGCTGTGGCTGTGGTGGTTCTTGCAGTGACCAAAAACCATTTGGGATGTCAGGGCGACCTTGTAGTCACAGCAAAGGAGGATATTTAGCGTGCAGTGAAACCAAAGGCCAAGAGAGTCCAGAATGCCCCCACCCATGAGGTATGATTTCCCAGGCTCGAGAATAACTCTAATGTTCAAATCAACTCCGTCCTTGTCTTCATCAACTCATGCTGGACGAAGGGAGTTAGTACTGATGGCACCTGGTTAGATGTGAGACCTATGGAGGGAGGGAGATGGTGATGCTTCTTCTCGAGTTTGGACAGGGGACACTAAAGCCTTGGGGGCATCCTCTGTGAGTTTCACTGGACATGATGAGTATAATTCGGTGGAAAAGGAGGCACCTGTCCAGCTTACCAGAGGCTTTTGGGTCGCAAAAGAACTTTGCGTCTTGAGGGACACTGTGGTCATTGCGAAGGTGGGACTGGATGCGGTCCCTTCTGGAAAACTGCCTCTGGCAGTCAGGCAAGGGACAGAGCACTCGACCTTTCTTGATGGTGATGGCAGTCTCATTCCCACCAAAAATGAAGGGAATGGGAGTGACGTGATGTTGGTACCAGTGATGACACTCCCCCTTTGCCAAATCACCGACAGTGGAGGGGTCAAGGCAACTGGGGTACATGCACTGTTTGGAATGAGGCATGAACTGGGAGTATCACTAGAAAGATAGGTATGGGGCTCTGGTAGCAGCAGTGGTGCTCGGGACTAGGATTATTTTATACTGCTGGCCCAGGATTGTTGTCTTTAGACTTCACTAGCCGGAATGGAGGTTGCTGCCTCTGTTGCAGGACTGTGACTATCAAGGTGGTTGCGTCGGTGTTGTCATCAACTCTGGGCCGCAGTGATACTGCAAAAAAGTAAATCAACTAGCCTCATTGACAGCATCTGAGATGCAGATAGTTAGCGGCAAAAGCTAGACAAATCAATGTCAGTTGCTCATAATCAGTGCTGTCTAGACCAGTACGTATGTGTCACTAGTCTGGTCATTTTATCTAATACAACTCAGCATCAGATAGGCTTGTTTGTACAATATCACCGCAGCTTCAAGCTGTTC
This sequence comes from Boletus coccyginus, assembly GCA_025782845.1. NCBI lineage: Eukaryota > Fungi > Basidiomycota > Agaricomycetes > Boletales > Boletaceae > Boletus > Boletus coccyginus. The sequence continues at coordinate 88,783 of JAHZSR010000058.1, read as the reverse complement.
AAACCATCCTCACAGCTGGTTCAAAGCAGGAGTTCTTGATGCTTACCCCCAGCCAAAAGTGAAGGCTGGTCAGATGAGAGTGAGGCTGGATGTGGGATTGACGTGCAGGGCATGATATCTGCAAGACTTGTCAAGAATTCGAGGTGAACATTACTAAGAAGTCAGAAAACAGTAGGTCGTTGAAGTACTACTCATAATCAGACACGTTGCTACACAAACACCCAGTCATTCTCCCCCTCCCCCCTTCACAATGCTTCATGAGGGCACCCAAGAGGATCTCGAGAAATTTGTGATATTCGTCCTCACCAACAACAGCGCTAATATTGCTCACAGAATCCTCATACTTGTCCTGTATTTTTTCTGCAGTATCACAGTGGACAGTACATTGCCTCTTGATCACAGCTTTAGTCCAACACTTCAGATTTTCAGCATAAGACAGTGGCCATCCATGTGAGGGTAGCTTTTGTGGATGTCAATACTGACAAGGAGATGCTGAGAGATGGTGACACAAACCCTTTCATATAAAGCCTCGCGCACTCGGTGATCATAGATCATGATACCTGACAGGGGTGCCATCACACCATTCTCTTGTGGCTCTCTTGGCATGTGATGTTCATTGCGTTGGAGGGTAGGCAATGCTTGCGTCATTTGATAGTTCGATGGATCACCTTGCTTGCAGAGCCAGGTCAATGGTTGTTTGTGAAACACTTCTCTTTGAAAATCCGAAGAAGCACTGCTCTGACCAAGGTCCGAGTCACCTGAACAAACCATCACCCAGCCATACCACGCTCAACGGTGACGAGGACCAAGTGCACCGACTAGCCCAAGGAAATCCCCCTCCATTCCCTCTGTCGATAGTGCATGCCACGTTCCCTCCATGCCCTGCCTATGAAGTTTAGGTGTGTCAACTAGCTCCATTTCGAGCCACCTCTCATACTGACACCAACCAGTTCAGCCCCCCTCAAGTTCAACACCATCACTGACTGGTGGGACGAGTCTATCATGTACATCATCGCCTGCACGTCTGCTCTTCCAGTTTTGCTCATGCACGTTCTAGCTACGATGTCCTCAAATGCCATATCTATCAGCTCGAAAAGGAGCATCACCATGTTAGTTGCACAAATGTTGATCTTGAGGCCAACAAACGATCAGTGCTCGTCGAACAGCCTAACCCTTCCACAATCAACCCTGCCTTTATACTGCTCCTCAACCAGCAACTCCAGAAGATCTCACTGTTTATGAAAAGAAGGAAAAAGAGCTGTTTGATGACCTGGCTGGCTTCCACGACTGGAGTCAAAGAGACTTCCTGCAGTTCGTTCATGTATTGGAGAACTATGGATGGTACGTTTGTCCTCTCCTATGAGTGCCATCTATTTAAACATTGATCTTTGTCTCCTATGTTTAGGACAGATGACTATGACCTGCTCATTTTAAAAATCCAAGACAAGGACCCAAAGGGCATCAAACGGTACCACACCTACTTCAAAAAGCACTGGAAAGAACTTGCTGAGGTGAGGCAAAATGCAACAAATGATCCAACCTCAAGTAATCTTATGGATGATGATGCTGAACCACTTACCCCAGTCCGAGGGTGGGGATGGCAATTCAGGTGCTCCATTCACCGATGTGTGCTCTCCCCCATCATCATATACTGTCTCCTCTTCATACTGTGCTTCACTGCTCGGCAAGCTTACGAGAGCGTTGCAGTTTTTCATGTATTTCAGACAGTCTTTTCAGGTTGGTGCACTGCTGCTTGTTCCACTATCCTATCATAAATACAAACATATTGCCTCTGATTGTCCCTATCGTCATGCAACTACCCAGCCCGGGGACCATTTTACCACACCATCTCATACAGAAGATATGGATGCTAGATATCTTGTAGTTGCTTCGTGCTGCTTCATATCACGTATATCATTTTGGTTGTACCCCCAAAAATATCACTCAGCAATGACCAACGAGTAGCGTAGTTCATGTCTAGGTAGTATGTACAAGTATCAGATGATAGATACGCTGTTTTCCCCGCATGCAATCGAGTCCAATGCATCCTTATTCACCCCTGAGTGGTTCATATATATGCATGAAACTACTCACTCTCTTCCTCCTGCCAATTGCTCTCTATCACCCCCTCTCCCTGTTCATATAACTGATCTAGCCCCGTCAATGCCTCCAAGTACCTGCTCTCATTGAACGCCCTCAGGAGCATCCCAAAGCCCTCGCGTTCGTATGCGTGCAGGATGGTCTTGGACTCAGAGCATCCTGTGCACTGGTTGTATGCAGCACCAGTGATGAGGAGCATTCGAAATTGAGCGAGGAAACTTTGGAGTTGGTGTGGAACAAGACTGAGGATGCTTGTGGAGGTGTTGGAGGTAATTTCGAAGGAGGTGGTGGTGGTGGCGGGGTGTGTAAGTTATATTGTATAAGAACTTAGGAGTGAACAACGTTAGATGGGGGAAAGACACTGGATGGAACTCACCCATCTGGATGTTGCAAGAGCAACATGAGCAACCCGACAAGTGGGACTGTGAACCCATAAATGTTCAGCTGCAGTCATTCAGTGTGAATACAAAGGAAAGAGAGACGCACATCATTTTGCACCTGTGTGACCAACGTGGGGGGTGTCAGATGTCTGGCCATAGATATCAAAAATTGGTAGCCCATCGCATTCTGGTGCATGATGTTAGTATGTGTGTATCTAGAACATGACATGAGACAGAAACAACATGTACGATGCCAGGAAAGATCTTCTTTAATCGCTCAGCTGTGCACACTGCTCTGAATTTATGGCTGTTGATGGGGTTGGAGAAGAAATGAAACATGGGATGAGTTGATGAACGTGGTCATGCAGACATCCAGCCCTAAGGCCTCTAACATCAAATGGATCAGCAGGATAGGCAAGGAGAGCAAGTGAACATACCATGAGGGTACAAGTGACATAGCACCCGAGTGTGCCCACACTGAGTAGACATTTTGTCAAAGTGACCTGTCCGAGGTTGGGTACGGGAAGGATGTGCCAGCTTCAAGTTGAGGTCAGCAGCCTGGTCCATGAACCTGTCACAAAATTAAGCCCCAGCCCAAGGGCCCAGCTCAAGCTTGAAAAATCTGAAGCCTAAGCCTTGGGTCTTCTGAAGCCCTTGTTCAGGGCCCGGCTTGGCTTGGCCTGAGAAGCCACAGCCTGGGCCGGGCCTGACACAACACTACCGGCAGCATGATGGTGGGTGACGACATCCAATTGGTCAGTAAAGGGGCTGATGTCCTGGCTGTGGGGTGGTGAGGGACTGCAGTGGAGGGAGGGGAGAGACAGACCCATGTATGTAATCCCAGAGGAGGAGCCTATGGTCAGTGGGTATCCAAGCATGCTCTGTCTCTGGGAGGAGGCCCATGTGACATGTGACACTGGTGGCTGGGGAGGAATGAGCAAGGAAGGGATAGTGGAGGAGAGACAAACTATTGTAGTACTGAAAAATGGCATCAGATATGCCAATAAGCCTGCACTTCTGAAGGAGAGTCATTGAGGAAGAAGCTGTAGGACGCGGAGGATGGGGGGTTTGCAGCTGGAAGGGGGTAAGCGGGGACAGGCCCACAGAGGAGGGAACACAGACGGGGGAGGTCACTGATGTCAGAGATGGAGATTCGAGACACTGCACTAGAAATGCTTCCATCATTGCCATTTGTTTACCATCTTCCACTTGCCACACTCCAACACTGTGCCAGTCTCAGCCCACGAGGTACTCGCCATTTGCTGAGAAGGCCCCCCACATGTACTGGTGCATCGACATCGATTTCGATGGTTTGTCCTTGTCCAATGGTTAGCATCAACGCAACTTTGTCTCTCCAGTACCCACCTGTCAGTGTTGATGATGTGATCATACCAAAGCCATGGTGGGGGTTAGTGAACAAGCTCGGAATTTATTTGCCTTTTCATGTTATCCCTTATCAATATAATCAGTGCAAGCCTTGTGTTTTCGGTGCTTTTCAGGCCCCTGGCTGTGTTTCTGCCAAGAAATCCCTCTCAGGGCTCTGTCACAAATACATGCATATGAACAATTCTGTGGCTGACAAGTCCCATGCATCATTTTTCTATTTCCTTTGAAGGTTTCATCACTTTATCATTTTGCTCTTGCAGGGAAGGGACTGGATAGCAGCACATGGACTTCAAATCTAGGCAGGACATCAGTATCCCTTGCCATACCATTGTGCTCATTTATGCGCCTCTTTACCCTATCTCCTTCTCAACTTTGTCTGACCGATGGTCATATGGGTGTGCTATGGATACCCACAAATATGCATACATCGCATAAAGAGCCTTTAGTGAGCTCAATTGGGCCCACTGTGGAGGTGATGTTGGCAAGGATTGCAATTTTGGTCTGTGTCCGCCAACTTATCTGGCATCACGTATGGCTGTTTTGCAGTCCCCAAATTTGCCCTCAATATGTGCACTTTTCCATGTTTCCAAGGCATGAGTCTATGGTCAGGGAAACATTGGCGAAGATCACTGTGCCCATCCACAATGCACCATAGAGTTGCTCGGGAGCTTGTGTAGATGTAATTCTCCTTATTCTGTCCATCACTTCTTTCCCACATTATGTGCCTTTTTCCAGGAGTTCACATAGCCTGAATGCTCAACCATCGTGCAAGCATCATTTTCTATCCCATTTGCTGTGCCACACATTTCGGATGACTGCTATATCACACATCTGTAATGCCATCAACGAAACACTAGCTACTAATTGGGCCAGATGTATTCACAGAGTCACTCATTTGGACTTTTGTATTGTGTCAGATTCTCCTATGCATCTCAACCCATACATCCTCCTATATCACACAACACTACTTCCACCACTTCTACCACTGACTTTGTCATATGCAAACCACCCCAGCACCAACCCATACCATCTGCGCCTGCTGTGTCACTGTATCACCCTCAAATCTCCAGCCAAGGAGTCCTGGAAGGTGCCCACCATCATGTTTGCTATATACCTGGTTCATCTCAATGACGAGGGTGTTGTGGATGGACACTGAATGAGGCAGCATCAGTTGTGATCTATGCTGCATTCAAGGAGAATTATGAGGTATCGACATTGAACAGTTGGCCAGTTGTTGGAGATACGTGTCCAGTGGAGCCTTTGGGCCAATGTCGTGCAGTGGGTCAGACAATGTCTCAGGGACAATTTCAGGGTGAGGCGCTTGACGTTATATACTAGCAATGCTCTGGATTGATCGTATCTTGGATGTTGTGAGACAGTTTGAACGTGATGATTGCGTTGGACGATGTGCCAGGTGATGTAAAATGGTGTTTGTTTGGGTCAGAATCATGATGTGTGATGTGTGGTTCTCTTGGTTACTCGTCTTTTCCAGTCGCCACATAGAATTGCACATTCTCTCTCCAGGATGGGGAATGGATGTTCTTCATTGATGGAGTCAAGGTGCTCATCGAGTGTCACACTTGAAGCTGTCTGTCCACTCCTCGAAATGCTTCAAACTATGTGTGCAATCCTACCCCTCCCCCATAATCTCGTTTTCCGTTCATCTGATCACCTGGCTCAGAGCTACCCATCAAAGTATGTGCAGCTGCCAGGTTTCAATTCTCAGCAGTCGTCTATGTTTGATCAAAGAGCTGAGTTAGGTGACTGGTGAATGAGTACGTCTGATAATGGTTCAGTCGACTGTGCAGAGTTGTGTCAGGCCAGTCGTCCCCGGTCGTCAACCTAAGACTTTCTTCATGACAGGCAACACTTACCGAACACACATACATTGCTCCTCTAAAGAGCTCTTTGAAGCGCCACAACCACCATACCCTTGCCACTAGTGATTGGAATTGGAGTCCTGATCTTTGCTCAGGTGGGCCGTCTGCCCAGGTCAGTTGGAACCAAGACCATCATGGGAAACATCATCACTGGTCTCATCAGCTTCCCAGCCACACTACCACGTCGAGAGGAAAAGATTCAGAGGTTACAGAGACCAAGTCTGCTGTACATGGTACTATTAATTGTCATTTTCGATGCTACATGAGTTACAAAACCTCAAGCATGCGTAGATTGTCCAGAACATCGGCGAGCGAGAAGTTCTCCTTAAGTTGTACAGTGATCACACTATCTGCTGTGACCCGCTTGTAATCCACCAAACGTCCACCTGTTGATGCTAGCAAGACCAAGAGTGTACCAAATGGCTGTTGAAGGTGTGCGAGGAGCCATCGTGCTCATGTCTCCCTATCCATTGGAATCATACGTGCAGGAGTGGAGTGTGACGGTGATTCAGGTTCAGGAAGATGTTCTATATCCTCGTCAAGGATCTCTTCATCATCCGTGTCTGGTGAGGGTAGTGGCAAGATGTCTTCTCCCACAATCCTGCCACTTTTATCCTCACACTTCAGGAGAACATCCAACCAAGAGTGAACAAGATATAGAGAATCTATCTGGAAGAGATCGTGTCTCATTCCAATTTCCACCATCCCAAAGGCGGTGGTATCTGCACGATACATATGTACGACCTGAGCATGATCAGTAACATGCAAAAGGTGGGAGTTGGAAAGCGATGCATGGAAATTTCATTCAACTTGCTGCAAACTAAGGTGGAGAAAGCACAACGAGGTGGTCGTATAACTTCAGGATCATGTCCAGGTCAAATGAAGAGTGCGATCCAGTGATGATTCTCTCACCCCGACATCTGGAGTGGGTGACGGCAGGTGTGATGTCACCGGTCTGTTGAATATAGTGATATAGGCAGGAAGGCAACTGTTAAAGCTGCCAGACTCTCCAGTCCATGCAAGGATGCTCACATCTCCAGATACTGTAAGAACATTCACCAATAGATGTCCTAGTGAATCCTCTCCTTCACCGTATATGGCTGGTATACTGGTAACCAAGAAAATGCCAAGCAATGAGTATGCAGCATCTTCTACCAGCGTCGTCTGCTGGGTCGAAGCAAGATGTAATTTCTCCTGAATGCTGCTCAAGCCAGGATGAAGTGCCATCAATTGTTGTGCAGACACTCCAGTGGCATGCTCCATTTCTGAGATCACTTCTGGTGACTCTTTGTGGTTCAGTAAGTCCAGATCTAGATAGTGAGTCCAATCCTCTATATAGAAGTGGATAATCTTTGAGGCGATATACTCCTGAAGTGTCCAGGCATGAGTGTTTCAAATGCTCTTCACAAGAGCACCGTGCTGTGATGGTGAGGAAACACCCTGAAGGAGAACGATCATCATGGCACAGCCCTGGTACCACTTGAACATGGCAACAAGGGCTTCTTGGAGCACAAAGTAATCTGATCTGTCAATACAACATGTATCGCTCCATGCCCAATCATCTGGCATCCCAAACAATCTTGCAAAACATTTGTAGCTTGTCATGAGTTGGAGATTTATCAAGGTCATATACTGCTATGTGTATGACCTGGTGGAAGAGTGGCTCATTCTCTTCCCACTTGTGTGATAGCATTACATATCAGAAGTACTGCTGTACTTCATGCTTGATCCGGACGTAGTTGATGCGCATCGCCATCGATGATACAAGATTCTTTGGAGATTGGCAGGGATTCAAATGCAGATGCCCACTCAGCTCTATGGTAGAGATGGCCGGTGGTGGTGTTGATGAGCACACATGGCAAATGACCTATGGTTCATTGAACTACTTTGCGAATTGTTGTTCATACAGTGAGGTGCAAAACCGTTGCAATGTCTAACCTCAAACTGGGGCGCGAAGCGCCCCGCAATCACTTGTGGGAATTTCACTTTGCTTTGGTGGAAACAAATAAAGTACAAACCCTTAGCTACAACTTTGTCCCCAGGGTCATGTGATTTCGCTTACATACTGCAAAGATACATCCATTTCAAAACACCAATACCATTGCAACAGTTTTGCACCTTTTGCTTTCCAGGGTATATTAGTACTTGGTATAGCCTCCCTTTGCCTTGATAACTGCTTCAATCCTTCTAGGCATGCTCTCTATCAACTTCTGACACTCTTCAACTGCTATCCCCTCCCAATCAACCTGAACTCTCTCCCACAATTCATGAATTCCCTTAGGAGAGGAATCATGATCTGCTAGTCTTCTTTTGAGATAACCCCAGAGGTGCTCAATGGGATTGAGGTCAGGAGACTGTGCAGGCCATACCATAGTATGAAAATCCTGCTCCTGAAGCCAATCCTTCACCTTTTTGCAAGTATGTTTGGGGTCATTGTCCTGCTGAAAGATGATGTCAGGAGGATCAAGACCATAAAACTGCAAAGAATTGAGCAGTTCATCCTTCAAAATCTGAAGGTAAAGGTCCCCATCCATCCTACCATCAATCTTGGTAGCATAGCCAACTCCCTGCCAAGTCATACAGCCCCACATCATCAAAGAACCTCCTCCAAACTTCACTGTACCTTCCACCAGCCTATCACTTAGCCCTTCCCCTGCCTTTTTCCACACCCACTTGCGCCCATCTGACCCTAGGCGATTGATTTTGGTCTCATCAGACCATACTACCTTCTTCCAGTCCTCCAGAGTCCAATCTTTATGAGCATAAGCAAAGTCTCGACGAGCCCTACGATGCTTGGCTGAAAGGAGAGGCCGTTTGGACTTGACCACAGCTTTCATACCTGTCTTCCTCAACTGTCTGCGCACTGTGGAGGTAGAGAGAGGCTGGTTGACTATATTGGTGAGTGCCTTGGTCACCTGAACAGCATTCTCTGCCTTTCCAGAGGAGATAAGACGAACGGCATGCCGGATATTGGCAGAGGAAAGCTTGGATGGACGACCTCCAGTAACTTTTTGAAGCTCAGAACGCTCTTTGGAGCGTAATCTGGATATGGTAGACACATTAAGACCAGTAGTGGATGCAATAGAGTGAGCAGATTGGCCAGCATCAAGCATAGAGAGGATGGTTTGTTTTTGAGTAGAAGAGATGGTTCTCATGATGGTTGTGGTTGGAAACAAAGATGCGTGTGAACTATTTTAAACTCAGACATGCTTCTAATATGTGTATGTTTGTTTGTATGACCAAACATAACCAAATAACACTTGATTTCAATGTAATGAGCAAAGGGTGCAAAACTGTTGCAATAGTATTGATGTTTTGAAATGGATGTATCTTTGCAGTATGTAAGCGAAATCACATGACCCTGGGGACAAAGTTGTAGCTAAGGGTTTGTACTTTATTTGTTCCCACCAAAGCAAAGTGAAATTCCCACAAGTGATTGCGGGGCGCTTCGCGCCCCGGTTTGGGGTTAGACATTGCAACGGTTTTGCACCTCACTGTATGCTCGATGGGCTGATGTACCGGTCATCATACTCTGTTAATGTGAACAACTTTATCATAGCGATGAGCATACAACTCACTTTGAACATTGGGATCAGGTGACTGCACTACCAAGTTCAAGAGCATCTCCTTGAGCAGGTCAGCCGCATCGTGTAAAATTGTGTGCTTGATCTTGTAGCCCTGTGATGATGTCGGATTGAGCACGATCACCTAATAAATAATGCATCAACAAGACTGACCTCCAAGAGAGGAAAATGATGTACCTGGTTTGTATCCTCTACAGACTGTTCCCACAATCCACATGCTAGGAATGTCTTGCCTCACTTGATAAGAATCCCTAGTGGGGAGGACAGGCCAAGTAGCAAAGCATCTGTATAGTGGGGGATGGCCTTGTCATGTCGCTGGGCATCCACTGTGGCATCTCCAAAGGATGGCCACCAATGGAAAGCTGCTTTCATCACCCACAAAGGACTTTTTGAGCCCACAGTTATTGACAAAATACCATCAACTCCAAGACCTGGAGATGACTCTGCACCCAGAGATACTTAATGAACTTGCAATAGCGTAACTGACATCTCTCTCTGTGGAGTCCAGACCTCTGAAGTCCAGACTGCATACCTATTACACACTCTTCATATGACCTGTCTTCATTCCCACTCTTCAGGGTACAAGTGTGCCTTTTCTACATACTATTTAACTCTTTGCTCTACCTACTGGCACCTCAGTCATTTTTGCCCTCTTTGGCAGCAGCTGAGGCAAGTTGTTAACATTTATTACTTAGATTGAAACTCATGTATTATAGCTCCAGTCTACTTCTGTCTATCTAGCTCCACTCTGCTCCAGACCTTTGATCCTTAACAGTTATGTTCTTTGGCCTCTCTAACTCCCCTGCCACCTTCTAATAATTCATGAATGATTCCTTTCATGACATGATTGCTGAAGGGTGCCTTATCATCTATATGGATGATCTCCTCATCTTCTCTCCTGATACCCAAGTCCATGAAAAATGAACCAAGCAAGTTCTTTGATACATGACCAAGTTAGACCTTCACTTAAAATTCAAAAAATGCAAATTCACCACCCCTGAGGTAGAATACCTTGGTATAATCATTAAACCTGGTCAACTAGCCATGGATCCTGTCAAACTTGATGAAATCATCTAATGGCCCACTCCAATCAAGGTAAAAGATGTCTGCTCCTTCCTTGGATCCACCAACTGCTACTAACATTTCATTCTCAATTACTCTAACATTGCCCAACCTCTCATCAACCTCACTAAGAAAAATCTTACTTGACAATGGACCCCCTCATGTCAGACAGCATTCAACACTCTCAAATTCCTTTTTCTTTTTAAACCGATCCACCCCTTTTCCAATCTCTCCACTCCATTTGTAATCACTACCAATGCCTCAAAATATACATCCAGAGGTATCCTTTTTCAAACCAACACCAATGGGAATTGACATCCCTGCTCATATCTTTCCCAGTAATTTTCACCCACAGAATGAAATTATGATGTCTATGATGGGGAACTTCTCACCATTATCTGCACCCTGAAATTGTTTTCCTGTCCAAGTCTTCACCAACCACAAAAACATCACTTACTTCCAACAATTCAAAAATCTTAACCATCACCAAGTCCATTGGCTTTTTGACCTTGCAGACTTTCATCTAAAAATGATCCATGTCTGTAACAAACTCTTCTCTGACCCTGATGCCCCATTTTGTTGGCTGGATCTCCTCCCCACCTCTGATTCTGACAACAAAGCAACCACTCACCTTCCTCCTTCCCTCTTCATTGATGTTATTGATACTGTCCTTGCACACTGCATCAAATCTTCCTCCAATGGAGATCTTCTGGTTCTTTAGGCCCTTCAATCTATGCAAGAGGACATTCCCTTCACATTCTGCTCCTGTCTCTTTGATTGGCAATACAACAAAGGTGTTCTTACCTACCAGGTGTGTGTCTATATTCCCTCTGATGACTCCCTTTGCCATTCTATTCTTGAATGTTATCACAACCATAAAACTGCTGGCTATCCTGGCTATCTTAAAATCCACCAACTTGTTGCTGTGGAATTCTGGTGGCCTGGCCTTGCTACCTACATCCACAAATATGTCAAAGGCTGTACCACCTGCCAACAAAACAAATCCAACACACACTTCATGGTATCTCCACTTACTCCCATTAAATCCTCTGCTTCCTGCCCATTCCAACAGATCTCCTATGATCTCATCACTGACTTACCATCATCCACTTTCTTTGATTCCCTTTTGGTCATGGTTGACCATGGCTTTACTAAGGGAGTGATTTTCTACCCAACTAAGAAAACTGTTACTGCTGAAGGAATCACCACTCTCTTTTTTCACAAAGTATACTCTCACTTTGGTCTCCTTGACAAAGTTATCTCTAACTGATACCTCCAGTTCACCTCCTCCTTCACCAAAGAATTTGGAAAAATTCTTAACTATGACCTTTCCCTATCCATGACATATCATCCACAATCAGACAGAGAAACAGAATGTGTCAATTAAGAAGTTGGAATATATCTTCAGATCTTTTGTGGAAGCAATCCATCCTCATGGTCTAAGTTGATCTCCCATATTGACAATCACCATCCTCACTCTGTCACTAATCAATTCCCATTCTTTCTAATGATGAAATACAAACCTTGTGCCCTTTCCCCTATTATCTCTGAAACCAACATCCCTGCTGTGGAAACCTGTCTCAAGCAACTTTCTGCTGCTAGAGATGAAGCCCTGGCAGCCCATGAACTTGCTCAACAAGTAATGACCTGTCAAACCTGTCAAAAGTTCACTCCCTTCAAACTAGGAGAAAACATCTGGTTTGAAGCCAGAAATCTGAAATGTCTCATCTCTAATCCAAAGTTTGCTTCCAAATGAGAAGGACCCTTCACCATTACAAGGGTTCTATCCCCAATTGTCTATCAGCTATGTCTTTCCAAAATATGGAAGATCCATCTGGTCTTTCATGCCTCCCTTCTAACTTTCTACTGAGAAAATGAAATCCATGGCTGGAACTTTCCTGCTCCACTTTCTGACCTAATAGAAGGTGAGAAAGAATATGAAATTGAAAAGATCCTATGCCACCATGGTCCACCTTCCAACCACTCCTTCTTAATCCAATGAAAGAAATATTTGGCCAAATATGATTCCTAGAAATCAGAATGGAACTTGAAACATGCCAAGTCCACTCTTGCCTCTTATAAAAAGCTTCACTTCCTCACTTCCCCCTTATTGTCTCAATCCTTGAGAAACTGAACTGAACAACCTGCTATACCATATCCTCCTCTTTCAATGTCTTCTCCCACTACCTCCAAAATTCCAATAAGGACAATAATATCCTTTTATCCTTATTCTGCTGTGAATCACATTACTGCCTTGACTTTGATGAAGCAATTGACACTAACACTCCTATTGGCTCTCTTCAAAAAGCCTATCTATATTAGCAAATTTCAATTTTCTGGACAGCTTTGGACAGTGCTGAACAGTATGGAAAGACGGACAACTGTGCTTACATGAACCATGGGCCATAGCGCCAGAGCTACTATCTTTGGTAGTTGAGCTTCTGGAGACCTTGAACACCACCATTGTTCTTCAAATGGTTGGTTGATAGATGCCGCTACTATTATCTTTGGATGAATAATCATTAGACTTTGTGTGAGACAAAGTGTAATTGCAAAGCTTATAGTTGATAGTCATGTGGTGTATGTGCACACTAGCATTAGATGGCACTATATAGTCCATTAACCATTTGGCCATCAAGCTGTACCTTGAGTCTTATCAACATAGTACTATCAAAAAGTATTAGGATTGGCATCACTGTCCTCATCGTCCGAGAAGGCATTGAGTAGCACACCAGGTGAGGCATCCATTTCATTATAGGTGACATCAACCTCAGGTTCATCTTTCTATTCCAAGGTATCTAATTCCTTGTGGTGTTTGGACTCTAATGAAAAGAATAATTAAGAATCGTATCTACAACTGAAAGTGGACTTATGAAAGCCTAGTCCACCGCCCACACTGTCCATGTAGTATTCTATATCAGTGTCTTGGAAGGGGAGATCCTTGAGACTGCCAAGCAAAGGGACCTTTTCATTTGCATCAGGCACATTGGCATCAATTGACTCCAGAATTGCAGGAACCTCTACATAGTGCTGAATGATGCTGAGCAAGGCACAGTAAACCTTCCAAACAGACTTGCAATCAACAAGAGGGCGACCTAATGTATTGTAGCACTCTTTCAAGAAGGCATTAAGGGCTGGTGGAACGAGTTCGAAGACAGAATGGGTGCTTTTGATATAGATCTGGCGAATATTGTCAACAGCAGTTGGTTGCACCACCACCTACAATAATGATCAAACATTTCCAAAGATTGTTATATTACTATGACCTACCTTGAAGTCCAATGCACCATAATCCTCTGGTGATGTGTGTACTAGCTCCCATTATGTACATTATAAAGTCATTATAAGATCTTATCACAAAAATTTGATTTTAGTGATATTATTGTTATATTTATCTTTCATTCAAGGTTTTAAAGAGTTTCCAGCTTGAGATTATGTCAACAGAATGCTAAGACCAACGAGAGCTCTGAAGTACTTTAGCACACTCAAATACATGTTGAGTCAATGAAACCATGGATTTCTTCAAGTCCTGAGTTGCGGATGGAATTGGACTAGGCTAATGGCTAATAACCATTACATAACAGTGGGAAAGCTGTGGCCACATATGTAACTTAGATAGTTGTCATGATGGGCTATCTACCATTTGCCCAACTTACATAAAACCTGCTGCAATGCCATTCTGCATGGTACTATGGCTTTCACCTTGTATTTCCACAATGGCAATTTCCTATATGATCTTATCTGATTTCTATTGCTCCACTGCCTCTTCAACTCATTATATTTCTGACACTAACCATCTATAGTTCATTCATATAATTTTGCTGTTATTGAGTCAAGTTTGTTATTTCATTCAGGTCTAACCTTTAACATTGCAAGTTATTGCCATACCTATTAAGATATGAACAGTATGAGACCCAATTTCTGGACCAGCAGACTTCAATTTCTATCAATCATCTACTTGTACTAAATTCTGATTTTGGTATGCAGTAGTAGATTGTACACCTATAATTTATTTGTGCATCATTCTAGTAGGGTATTTCAGGTCTGATATACATACACTGTTCCATCTTGTTCAAATATTTGCTACTCAGGTCTCGATATATGTCAGCCCCAAAACAGATCCAATGACTGAGCAGATCTAATCTATTCCCACTGAGATTCAGTAGGCACACCCTAGGGCTTGTCCCCTCCACACCAGAACCATTCAGCTATTATATAGTACTGGCCATCCAGATCAAAAATAAGAAATCATGATCATTTCATTGATTTTTGAGACTGGTGGGCCCTGTGTGAGCTTGCAGCCAAGGATGAATATTAGACCATAAAAGATCCAGAACATCAGCCTCATCGTTGAAAAGGACATAGTTTTATCACCATATCTTTTGGCTCTTTTCCACACCATCACTCAGTAGAAGATGCACTGAAATCAGATTTTGTGACACAGACAATGAGGCAGTACAAGATGCTGATGAAGAGATAGAGCTGTGTGAGAGCAGGGACAATGGAGTATGAAGTGCATGTACTTTATTGTTGCAGGGCAAGATGAGACCTCCTTCCCCCCATGATATCATTCTCCTGTCACTGGCTATGTATATGCTCATAGAGGAAGCAATTGCAGCAAGTCATGCAAGCCAGCAAGTGATATTCAACCCAAAATAATATTCCTTGATTTACTTGTGCTTGTGAAGTAAGTGTTAATTTAGAATATGGTGCTGATGGATCATGTTGGACCCAATTGATCAATAAGAAAGGGGAGGGAAAGGAATAAGATAATCAAGCTGTGTGGTTATGGTTATCCTGTGAATATCATAAGAATGAATGTCATCGAGTGGTGGTTACAGACCTGTAGTACAGGATACTACTGCACCAGGACCCTTGACACTGCTTGGACAGATCCCCCTATTACAACAGCAAGTAAGAGCAGCCTCTTGTGCCAGCCCAGGGAAAGGCAGTGGTGACAGTGGCCAGGCTACAAGTCAATGACACTTTTGGATGTGCTGTCAGTTGTGTTGTTATGGCACTTGATCCAGCTGTCTATCTTTCCCAACTTGATCTGCATGCCTCATTGGTCATTCTGCATGTTCCCATGGTACTCATCAACATGTTGTGCATCTACTATGCCCTCGGCAGTAGTTTAATCTGGATAGTTCAGATCTCTGGTTCATGTTTCTGGAGAGTTGGAGCAAGGTGCTGGGTCCTTTAGTAAATCTGGTACAACCCTTTATAGTCTTTTTTTCCTATCACTCCCTTCAATCTGTATGCTGGCTGCTGAGCCCTTGACAGTACTGTCAGAGGTGTTGTTAGGTGGCTCACTCTGAACTAGATGGGCCAACAAACCAATAATTGTACAAGGGGCAGAGGCTCTATGATAAACAACAGAGAAGATGATGACACAGATAGATTGGGGTATATGTTAGTGGAATTAAGCAGATCGTATGAGCACCTTGCTCATGAGTGGGGTATGCAGTATCACCAGCATATCACCTGTGTGAATGACACAGTGTAGGAAATAGACAGGAGAGGTGGATTAATGGTTAAGGAGAAATGGGTCGAGGTATCAACCACAGACTGAATGAGGATGAGCTTCGGTCATGACATACATACTAAACAATAGTACAACTGGATACCATGTCTGCTCTGTGGATGGATTCATTGAGTAGCTATATCTAGTATGATTAAGTATGTCATGCCATGCAACAGGTGGTAACTTGTTGACCTCACAGTTGTTGGTATGCATGTTTTCATAACTTGATGGACCAAGAAAACTATTCCTCAATGAAAAGGTGTGGACAGCCCAGCATAAACAAGGCAGAAAATATGTAAAACATGCCTATATCGAGAAGAGTACATAATGTGTGTATAACTTGAATATTGTACTTGGAAGGTCTAGCAAGGGCCTGAGTCCAAGTCCCTATAGGGAGTGGTGGGAGTCCTAGTGGCTGGAGTCATAATCTGTATGTTCATACTTAATCATCATCCATCCTTGCTTCCTTCCATCCCCATCCTACCAGGAGCTCTCTTGAGAGCAAGGGTAGCACATTTCAATTACCCTGGTCCAATGTGAAGAAGATGCACCTTGTCTACTGACATTTACCATTTCCGTGTTGCTGATGTGACTCCATCATCAACAATGACTGGTACGTAGTGACAAGTTAGTGCTGCATTGATGCTGACCATTGACAAAAATGCTGTGAGTCAATGGAAGTCAATGTCTATGGAGATTTATCTGCAGTGACATTCTCAGTGGATGGTGAGTACATCTTGAGTGGTGGTCAAGGTGGTGTTCAAGTGTAGTGAATGCAAGATGACAAACAAGTGGTAATAATGAAAGCAAAGATTGTCATGTGTCTCACTATGTCTGGAGATGGAAAATGGATCACAGTGGGGGCACACATGGGTAAAGTGCATGTGTGGAATGTAAAGACATACAATCAAGTCTTTACACTCAAGAGGGTATGAAATGTAACTTCTTCTCACATTGTCATGCCAGCCATCTCCTCTTCGGTAGGCCATGTTTGCTCCTATCTGGAATATTTGTCAAGATCCTGGTAGATCAGTCATTAAGGGCACCTATTCTGAGAGAATCCAATGATCTTGTGGGATTTTGATCCTGTTGTAGGAGTGGACATGATCTGTGACCAAGCATACATTGTAATCAACTGACAAAATAAAGATAGAAAAGAACAAATGTGATCATCACCATCTGTCTTTGCAGGTGATTCTGTGGTGGTCCTGGTTTGCCAAGTCCCTAGAGGTGAAGTTTCATCTTATATTCCCCTGCCAACCTATAACTCAACTCACACTGACTTGTAACAAGAAATCCTTGCTTGTTCTGAGGCTCGCCCATATCAGCCTTGTAAAAGATTTTTCTGCCTTTAGCCAGCTTATTGCCTGAGCTGACATGAATTTTGAATGACGACAATCCAGTGATGTGAGTGATGTCCTTGCCAGTCCTTCATTCAATTATGATGAACTGACCCAAGAATTATACATTGTGATGTCTGTAGGAATCAATGTAGACCCCTTCAGTAGTGGACATTGCTGTACAAGTATACATCACATATAACGATGATCATATCATTCTGTTTCTGAATCTTGGGCATCAGTCAACTGCACCTCACTGTTTATTTGCTTTTATCTTCTGAGTAGTCTCCCAAAACACATGCAATCCTAGACTCACCTCAGAAAACCTTAAGTGCCATCATCGCCCACAACCACCCTAAGGAAAGTCTGTGGAACAGTCATCATTGCTATATCTTGCCAAACATGATGATTTTTTTTAATGGGCTTTTGATGTAGTATCCAGCTTGGAGAGACAGTAGAACACTAAGTCTTTACATAATTACCTTGTTGGATGATAAGATCATATAGGGAATTCAAGTTACCATTGAAGATCAAGCCATCAGAGGGAAGTACCACGTAGTAGAGTGGCATTCCCACAGCAGTGCAGATTGGTTTTATACTTGGTGAAGTAGATATAACCATATTAACCATCTTATGTGGCCTATGGGTCAGTTTTAGCATTCTGTCAATGTGATCTTATGCTGAAAACTCTCCAAGACCTTGAATGTGGGATAAATATAAAAACAGTCAGCAACGCTGATCTAGAAGGATCCAAAAAGTTGCATTAGCACACTGGTTAGTGGGTGCCAGATATAGTACACTATCTCATAGTGCATATGATTGGGAGATGAAGAAATATATACATTATGAGAGATATTCAGTACTATATTTGTCACACATCATGACAAATGTGACAGTCACAAGATGTAAAAAATGTAGTTATATATGCAGGTTGAGGGATTGGTGACTCAGGTGGGTGAGGAATACATCTAAAGTAGTCTGTCTGGCATGGAGAGCTCTTCCCGATGAAGGTAAACATAAAAATGATGAAGATGTGTTAACAAGTTGAGTGGAAGGTCTGAAGAGGCCCATCTCTGTGCTCTAAATATGCCTCCATGAGTTTCTCACAAAGATACAGTTTTGAGCTTGAAGGTCTGAAATCAACTGTGTGACATCACTCTCGAGAGCATCAAGCTATGGTATCATGCGGTGCATGGGAATGCGAATCTTGAGTCTGGTACAGTCAGCCGCAGCATGCACAAGCTTCTTGATTGTAGTGGTGACTATATTGGTGTTGTTTTCAGCATCTATGCCAGCTTTGAAAATTGCAAGTCCATTCTCCATTCTCACATACCTCTACTGTTGTAGAGTAACTCCAAAAATACATTCCATAACATACCCCTCCGAGATCCATACTTGTACCATGTGCTTCCTAGTAATTATGGCCCACCATAGTGCATAATATGCTAGTCAGGCTGATACACTATACATTATTCATTGTTATCTGATTTCACACTGTCCTGCAGTGGAATCCACAGAATCCCATGCAGTATGAGATCTATGTATTCAGTATGACCATATACAGTATGAGATAATAGTGGTACTTATTTGGGCTATTTTGAGGCTATGTCTGAGCTATTTTTGGGCTATGCTGAGCATCTAGAAGTGCCTCTGAATTTTGTGCTAAGTTTAAACTCTGGCCATGCTGAGCTTGTGCCGAATACCAGGCCAACTTCTATGATCATGTGGATCACTCACAGCATCATAGTGACCAAGTTTGGTGACCTTTGTAATTAAGAAGGAATACTAGGGGTCTACAAATACATGATAATGATCCATCTCTCCATCTCTCCACCTCTTCGCCCATCCCTCCAGCTGCCACCATGCCTCATGTGTCTAAAAAGCACAAACTCCTGAGTAAAATCAATATAGTAAAGTTAGACATGATGACCCAGAGAAAGGAGAATTTACAATATCATGCAAATGAAGAGGAGCAGTATCTGGACAACTCAGACAAGGGTGAAGATCAAGACCTGATTTTCATCACCCCACTACTCTCTGATTTTGAATCAGAGTGGAGTGATCAGTCATGGAAGTCAATTGATTCAACAGGGGCAAGGGACCAGTGCTATGGATGCCTGCTTGGTGCAATTGAAGTGCTTTGTGATGAAGTTGAGAGAGCATGTGTTCTGAATTGCATTGCAGCTCCACCTCCTTGATTACTTTACCAACCACCACCCACATCTTTTTCATCAAAAGGTCTGAGTTAATCTGGACATCTTTGACTATATTCTAGACAACATCAGTGACAACCCTATATTCAAATCAAGATTGAATAGGTTACAACTTCCAGTCGCAATCCAACTTGCAATTTTTCTCAATCATGCAAGTCATTATGCCAACGTGATATCAACTGAAGATATAGTCCAATGGGCAGGTATCAGTGTCAGTTCAGTGATAAACTGCACAAATCAGGTGATTGCTGCACTGCTTGATGAGCATGATAAATTCATTTTCATGCCATTGGGGGGCTCCCTGGATGTAGAGTTGGTCCAAACATTTGTTGAGGCCAAGTCTTGTGCAGCATGGAGGGGGGAAATCTTTGCTGTGGATGAATCAATGTTCAATCTGTTCAAGAAGCTGTTTCACTATGATGAAACATTCTATGATAGAAAATCAAGATATTCGCTGAATTGCCAGGTGTACAAATTACACACCATGTTACATCATAGCCACTGAAGCACCAAGGTGCCATTGCAGATTGTTGTGATGCCTCATAATCTCCTTGTTGTTGACTACAGTCTGGGACACCCTGGGAGTATCCATAATACTTACATATTCCAGGAGATGGAAATGGCACAAGATCCAGAAGTGCTGATTTCTGAGGATCATTGGATATGGGCAGATAATGCATGCCCTACAAAACCATGGTATGTTATGCCTTTTAAGGCAATGTGAACAATGGCATTGTCATGACAACAAAAAGTATATAACCGCTGTCTGTCAAAGGTGGGATTTGGTTCAGTCAAAGTGAGTAACATGAAAATATAGCTGCAGGTTTGTGTGTGTATGGAACACGTATTTGCTGTACTAAAAGAAAGGTTTCAGTTATTGCGGAAACTTCATATTTGCATCCGGTCACAGGATGACATGATGTATGCAGTACACTAGGTGCAGTGCTGCATTATCTTCCACAACATGATAATTCATTTTGGGAAAAGGCTTGAGTAGGAGTCAACAACAGGTTGGGCATGAGAGGAAGTGCATGATCTTTCCAGGGACTTGGATTCCATGGTCATGGAGATTCTGGATGAAACACCAGGACAACACTTTCATGTAAAGTTGATGTGGGAACTGTTTGAAGCACTTCATTGAAGTGGTGGGTAATACATCACACATATTCCAAATATAGCAAGCATACAGCATACAAGGTGTGAGACCAGGAAACAAACAAACAAAGAAAAATACACTGCTAGGTCCATAATAGGAAACTAAACACCACCAGGGAACGATAAGCTTGAACCGGAAAATGAAGGGCAACTGGTATACGAGGGAGGGGTGGATGAGATGGGTGTAAATGGCAGAGATGACAAGGGACCAGCAGTGCACAAGAGACCAGCAGCATACAAGGGACCAGCAATATACAAGGGATTGGCAGCATACAAGGGATCGGGGGGGTGGCAGGTGAAGTAAACAAAGAACCAACAGCTGAGGCATGAGCAGTCATAGCATGTTGATACTTAATTTGCAATCAGAGTATCTCAATCTGACAGTCGTAGGTACACTCCTCCTGCTCCTTGAAGTGGATGTCCAGCTTCCTGAGCTCTTGCTCTTGCATGAACTCAGTCTCAGCAGTCGCTTGCTTGGCTAAGTACTCTTTGTGTTGGCTTTCAAGCTCTTTCTTGCATATTTCATAGTTATATCTCACTGCTGCATTCAAAGTGTCTCCCTTGGTGTCAAGAAGGGCCCAACTTTGACGATCCAACTCCTCAAACTGAGCTGCCAAGGATTCCTTGGAACTTGATGACAATATGATTCTGGTAGAAGATACACTTGTACTTGCATGGCCACTGATTTTGAGGCTCGATGCCACTGAGCTTATGGAGCTGGATGGGCATGCATATGGACTTTGCCTGAATGTACTGCAGCTATTCCATATGAGAGTTTTTCCCTTGTCCTTAAGAGTAAATGGCAAGAATTCCAGCACATCACAAGTTCATGCTTGAGCAGCATCCCAGCTTTGCATATGATCAGCATTTGCCAGCAGGTCCAGGCCCTGACAAAAAAGTAGTTAGTTTAAGAACAAACTCTGATGTAGAAAAAACAGATTGAAAAAACATACAAATGTTGGATCTGTCATGGGCTGATCATTATCATCATAGTCAAACCCAGCCATATCAACATTGTCTTCATTCCCCTTGACATCCTTGGCAGTCACAGGCACTCCGACTCCTCTCTCAATATCATCCTCTTGCATTTCATCATCCTTATTTTCATCAGCTGGTGCTTTGGCACTGGAATTGACAATCCTCAGTAGGTTTGCTGCATGGTTGACACCTGGCTTGGAGGAAACAAGTTCACTATCAAAGGAAGGGATATCATTCCAGATGGTGTCGAGATCTTTGTAATACAGAAAGACATGAAGAACATCCTCTAGATGGATGGGCAGTTAGAGGGTAATGTAGTCAGCAGATTGTATAATGTACCGAGAAGATTTTGGGAAGGTGTGTCCATGTCCCCATCAACTTGGTGCCCAGGTAAAACACTGCTTCTGGTACTTTTGAACCATGCACATTGCTCACAATACTTGGTCTTAAGGCTGTAAATAGATGTGTAGATCAGTTGAGATGCTACATAGGTTTATTACAATACTCACATCCCCAATCAGTTGATCACGGAGGTAACATACCTCGTCAGCTCTCCCACATATGAGCTGGAGTGGTCAGGATCATCTTCAAAGATATACTTTGCAATGCAGCAGAAACATCCTTCTTGTTCTTTCCTGATGGCTTGTCACCGGGGGTGAGCTTGACTGATGAAGATGACAAGTGATCATGGAATAACACATGGCAATCAGCAGCATGAGATGTGACCCACTCTACCAACAGATCCGTGCACCTGCCATCCCATGTGATGTTAGCAGTTGGTGTCTTCTTGCCAGTGGGGGCAGGAGCTGGAATGGGGGCAGCAGTGGTGAACACAGAGAAACCGGGTGTGGGGCCAGGAGCAGTCTTGCTACCTCTCCCATGGCGCTTTTTTGGAGGCATAGCACCTCTTTGGGTTGCTGGGAGGGCCGATATCTGTAGTCTTCCAAGTATTTGAAACAGGCCCAGTCTTGCTAGCCATAACTATTGGCCTATTTGTCAAGGCTTGAAGCCTTGCAGAGTGTCAAGGCAATGGGTGAAAACCAGGCATCAATTTCAAAGTCTGCTCTACTACATTCCAACTGCAACATTTTTTCAGATTCTCAAAATAGCTTAGGCATAGCCTCAAAATAGCCTAAATGAGTACCACTAATAGATTAAATAATTAATGTACTGTATCCCTAAACAAGCGATGACACACTGCGCAGCTGCCCCTTCACCAATTGCAGCGACAGCGTTCATGTACCCCTCGTTGAAGGTTCTCGTGCCAAGCAAACCGAACTGGTTATCACCATCTCCACGCTCGAACACGAACAATCCAGAATATTTCAACGCCGAGGCGAGCAGTGGCTTTGAGGGAACCAACCGAATTTTGGAGTCATAACCACGTTCATTCTCGCCGAGGGCTTGTCCGCTCAGGTCTGCAGAATCGTGATTCGTTTCAAATCGGTAGCAATAGACAGTCCAACTGGATCAATTTATTTGCGCACAATGTGCGATCAGGCGGGCGGAACTTAAGCGTATGGTTCACACACCCTGAGCCATTCCCATCCTAGATGTGACAATGTAGGCAATGTCGAGTTCATCAGCTTGAAGGAAGCCGCTGGATTCCCGTATTCGAAGACTTTGGTTATCCTGCTAGTGTCACTTCTGGGTTACATTTCAGGGGCAGGCAACTGATCTCGTTTATAAAAGCCCTGGCTCTCTTGCTTCTTCGTCGCGACCTTCATGGGTTCAGGAATTGCCATGGACGATGCTGCGATTATGTCGACAACGCTGGAAGGTATTCTGTACGGTGTGTCTCTTGCTTGATTTCGGGAACTGTTGTCCGCTAAGCAGGTTTCATGTAGGATTCTCACTACTTCTATTTATCGCCACCATATGGACGTTGACCTACGACCGGGCGATGATTTCAGTAGCCGTCGTTCTCCTGGTTCTGAGTACCGCTGTAAGCGCCGCCGTCGATGCTCAAGATCTGGATTCTCTTCCTGACAGCCCCCTCTTCAGCATATGGTAGTCGATATCGTGCGCCTTGACGAGGGCCTGGTAAAGTACCGCGATACCTTCCCTGGAGGACCAGTGGCATTCTTCGGGGATGTTACCCAAAATACTTTTGTAATAAAAAATGCGATCTACGCTTTACAAACGCTTGTTGGGGATGGCGTGGTGGTAAGTAGTGATCCATGTACGAATTGTATTTTCTAATCTACATCTAGATATATCGTTGTTATGTCGTATGGCAATCGATCTGGATCATCGTCCTTCCTGCAGTGCTCTGGTGCCTCGTAGCAGGTGGGATGAAATCCCTTTGTGGAAACCGCCCCCATTGGTAACGTGTACATCTCAGCGACTGGTGTCTGTGCTCTTTACAGCGTTTCACAAGCCACTAGCGACGCCACGAATATTTTTGCCAAACAAACCGGCCAGTGGATCACTGCATTTTATGCCACAACGCTCACAATCAACTTATTAAGTTCTGGTAAGCACATGCAATTTCAGGGTCCAGTTACATTTTCAACGGAATGGTAGGGCTGCTTGCTTATCGCATCTGGACCATAGAGCGCAGTGTTTCTTCCATCCGTGTCTCGAAGAAAGATACAATGATGCCAGTCTTCCGCGTCCTCGTTGATGCGGCGATCTTGTACTCTGTCACCCTCTTCACTGTGCTCCTTTGTTTCGTCAATGCAAATAACGGGCAGTACGTTGTACTAGACATGGTTAATTGGCTAACCCCGTCCATGACGATTTCTGACACTGTAATTTCTCCCACAGATCATGCCGATCATTTCTATTGCATTCTACATGGTGCTAATTCGCGTCGCCATGAGGCGGAGGAACATGGAACATGTCTCGACCTCGCTGCTCCCTATCGAGTCTTATGGGGCGAGTAATGGGAGGAGGCGATTACAAGTGCATATATCGCAGTTCTCAAGGACAGATTCGACCGCACTAAACCAATTTCAAAACCGGGATGTTGAGAGGGACCCCTTGTCCTTAACGCATAAAGGGGAGTCTGCCGGTTCTGCCTACGAAGCTTAGGTTCTTTTCTCGATGTGTCCATCCAGCCAATTTGTTGCCGCGTGACATACTTATTTCTTCCGCGACACGTACACTGATTTCTCTCTTTTACGTGACTTTGTCTCTTCGGTGGAACGCGAAGGTTTGATACTTAGCGATGGCTCCATGTTACTTACTTGAAAAGCCTTGAGTTGCGCTCATGCCCATCCTACCGCAAGGGAGCAAGTTCAAGCTCGACGACTCGGAGAAAGAGAAATGAATGAATGATCACCCAATTGTGTGAAGCCACGGTGCAGAACGAGGATTAGACTACACACATCACATTATCTGCATTGTCAAAGGTCCAAATTCATCAACTTACATCTACTGTATGTAGACCGTACGGATGCCTTTCATCAATTCAATCAACGAAATCTCCTCGCGAACTCGGACCATGATCAAGCTATCCGTCGCAACCCGTCTGTATTCCGCACATTTCAGCAGTGCAAGCAACAGCGCCCCAAATGGCTGCCTAAGCCGGACGACCAGCCGTAATGCACGCATGGCAGGATCAAATTGAGCTGTACCACGCGAGAAATCCTGGTCGAGGAGGGGACTAATCCAAGGATAAATGAGGAGTAAACTCTCCATCCCCGACAGGTCGGTCGTGGTCCTGATCTCGACATCTCCTAGCATGGGTGACGTCCCACGATAAACTGGCAGGTCGGACTCAGAAGCTGATTTCGGGAGAGGTACGAGGTTAGCGAGGGGGAATACGATCCCAGGAAGTTTGAGCCGATCGGCGTCAAGCGACAATGGGGGGAGACGGTCAAGCTTCCCATACAAAGCTACAGCCAGGGAAAGGTCAGGCAACGATGAGCGCAACGTCATGACCATGCCATCCATCTCAACTGCCCCCATCGGTCGTGGAACATGCAGTGGCACGATTTCGTTGTAGACAGTCAGATCGGCAGGGAGGTAAGTGTGGTGACTACCAGAGGTCCTCCCAGTCCAAGCGAGAAGCGTGACATTATCCGAACGTGTCAGGATATAATCCAGGAGACGACCAATTGCCTGATTACCTTCGCCATATATGACTGGGATGCAGCATCCTCCTCGCGTGTCGTTTGACGCCTGGAAGCTAAGTAGAGCTTCTCGCGCGCCCTGTCTAGGCCCGGTTGAAGAGTGGCCAACTCCTGCGCAGCAAAGTTCATTGCCTGTTCCATCTCCGAAAGGAAGATGGGCGATTCCTTGTGGTTGAAGATGTCCAATCCAAGGTATGGCTTCCAGTCCTCGGTATAGAATTGGACAACCTTGGAAGTAAGGTATTCTTGGTACGTCCACCCGCAAGTATTCCAGATACTCCTCCAAAGACAACTGATCTCCTGTGACTCCGACAAGACTCCGAGAAGGTGGACAATCGTGAGGGATGAGCCATGATACCACCGGAACATGGCAACCACCGATTCTTGCTGAGCCCCCTTATCTTGCTGGTTTACGCAGCAGGTATCGCTCCATGCCCGCTGGAAGCGAAGAGAGTGCACGAGTTCACAAAACCTTTGTACCTTGCTGTTCTCGGGAGACGCGGGGAGCTTATAGATAGAAGTATTCTCGACCATCTGGAATGTCGGTTCATGGGGCTGCCACTTGTGCGACAACATCACATAGCGATAGAACTCATCCACTTCTTTCTGAATACGTGCACGGTCGAGCTGGGTAGTCATGGAAGACCGCAGCTCGTCGTAGATCGGGAGTTCCTCGAAAGCTGCTGCTTGCTGGGTTTTGTCGTAGAGATGGCCAGTAGTGGTGTCGATGAGAACACGTGGCATATGGCGGACAGTCTCCTTGACCACCACTTGAATCGTGGCAGTTGCATCGATGTATTGATCACGAAGCTCTGTCCACACCGTCAAGACCGTCTCTTGCGCGCAACATTGACAAAACGACTTACCGCGAATGTGTGGATGGGGAGATTGCTCCAACCCTAAGAGCATCGTCCTGAATGCTTCGAAAGCTTCGCCGTGATGTCTCATGCCATGTAATGCAGCATGCTTCCTCTCGTACCCCGTATGGGATGATGGGTCAAGCTCGATGTCCTGATAGAGAGGATCAGAGGGGTCCCTTTAATGTGACACGAGACAGGCTCCATACCTTCTTACTCCGCTTAAGGAGAATGTCGTTGTTTGTCGGGTCGAGTGACAGTGCATCCGAGTAGTATTATCCAATGGCCTCATTGTGCTTCTTAGCATTGCTCGCGATGTCGCCCAGCCTTTCCAGCTTCTCGACACAACGTTCCCGAAAGTCTGGGGGGTGTTTCAATCAACCTAGGCCATGCGGTAGCTGCAACCACCCACTGAGTTCCCATTCCGCTCGCTCATCGCGCACCCCCGCGCCCTCCGGCAGCTCGTCCTGCATTTGTAGGAAACACTTGACAGCCTCCGTGAGGCGACCGTCCCGTTCCAGAATGTCGCAGATGAAGCGGTAAACGACAAACCTGGGAACCTTGAACTAAACCGAAAGAAAGTCATCATCCATCCTAGAACCATCACGGAGAGCATACCTTGGTTGCAGTACTCGACGCTTCGTCCCCTGAGCAACGAATCAACATTATCCTCGCCCACTTTGTTAGTACAGCGTTCGGGGTTGTGGGATCGAGCAACAACACAGTAGAGTAAGCTGCAACCGCCTCGTCTTGTTTCCCAGCGTGCGATGCTTCGTCTCCAAGTCTCTCTAGCGCCCTGACGCATCGGGGCGTAAACTCTGATAGCAGCGATTAAATACTCTAGCCTAGTGAACGACACCGGAACTCACCAGCAAGCCAGTCGCTGATTAACTCGTTGGCCCTCACATCCTCGTTTACGGTGTTCGTGAACATGAGAAGACATTCCGCGGCACTCTGTATGCGACCTTGGGCATACAGGAATTCGCATTGGTGCTTCTGCTCGTGCGCATGGTTGATTCGAATGAAACTATCGGCTTTGCGTTGGGCATCGGCAAGTTGGACACGGAGATCTTCGATGGTCTGTTCGAGATATGTGATGAGATATGTGATGAGATATGTGATTTTGCTGCCTGGTGGACATGGAAGTCAAATGCAACATAGGTCCCGGTGGATATGGACGCACTGTGGCGATCCTTTTCCTGATTGGCTACGTGTTGAAACTCGGCGAGCTTGTCACGGAGCTCTTGGATAACCTTGTTCGGGGTCGCTATTTTTTTTGGTTTGGTTAGGGTTAGAGGATGCGTACAATCAAGTCTTTACGCTCGAGGGGGGTTCCCACTGCGTCAACGGGGTCGATTTTTCCCCCGACTCGACCCGACTCGTCTCTGCTTCGGATGACCACACAGCAGCCGTCTGGGAAATTGCAAGGCGCAGAAAAGTATTATCACACCCCCACGATGATATGGTGTTCGCAGCGAAATACTCGCAGGACGATCGGATTGCGACAGCTAGCAGCGAGTCCATTCGAGTCTACGACAGCGATGGCCACCTGCTCGCGGATATCAAAGTCAACGTAACCCCGTGGTACAACACTGGTCTCCTCTGGTTCAACAACCGCCTCCTTGCCATATCCGACCGTAAAATCAAACAATTCCGAGTCGAAGCATCCACAGGCCCAGCAGTACTCTTGCCAGTGGAGTGGCCAGTTTCCGATACCAGCAGATCTTCGTGCATCACCCTACCGAAGCGTGGCCATGCGGAATTCATTGCATACTCTGCCAAACGTACAGTCACGTTTTGGGACATGGCCTCACACGCGCAACCCCGTCTTTTCCGACACTCCCAAGACATACATTCAATCGCATTCTCTCCAGATGACCAGTTTATTGCAATTGGTGGAGCGCAAGGGAAAATCGTTATTGAGAGCCTCCCTCCCTTCGCTGTAAGTGGCGTGTATTGTTGGATTAGTGACGGCCTGTTTGAACAATTTACTCCATTTTTTTCGCACACTCACTATCTTAGGCATGTATTCGTGAGCGAGAACAGCCAGGCGAGCAGCCTTCGACATTGGGAGGACACGACGAATCTGACTCACCCCTGGTGGGATTTGGTCACTGTCACCGTACGTTCTCACTGACGCCATTAATGCGTACGTATTCCAGGAGGAACCTGGTCAACACCATGGTCTATCTCACACCGTAAGCAACGTGTTTCGTTTGATCATGGAGGATCTGAACTACTTTTTTGCACCGGGCATCTTTCCGCATAGTATTCAATCCCCTTGTCCCGTCTACACCCCACTTTTCTGGAACCAGACTTTCAAACAGACGACACTGCCTTCGATTTATGGAAGCGGGACCAGCTCACAGACGTGGAAGCGTTGTTGACTAGAGTAATCACAGCCTCCAATACAAGCCACCATGCACTCGCTAGCCGGGCTCTCGTGCGGGCTCTTTTGCAAGAATGGGATGTGGATGCCGAAATGGTATTTGTTACTCTGCTCTACATACACTGACACTGACGCTAATCCACATCAAGGCCATCAATCTTCAGCCGTCCGTCATTGGGTACATTGCCAAGAGTATAGCCCTCGTCGGCAAGAGGGGACGGACACGAGGGCTATCGGGCCTGTCACATCGCAATGGGGCTCTTCCATTCATCTCACGTTACTTTCCTCCTTCTGACCAAGGTCTGTAATTTTTGGTCTTGGCACACCTCACCTACTTATATCCGATAGGCCATCATTGTGTTTATGGCCGGAGAGCACTGCGATGCGATATCGCGCGTTGACGACCTTATCGGTATGGTCCGCCTCAACTCAATATGCTATGTGGTGCAGGCATGTCCATAACCTGCTAATACCCGACAACGTCGCCACTGACATTCCGAGCAGGCATATATGTATCTTCTCCTTGGAAAGTCACGCATGAGACACGAGGACTACGAGGGTGCAATACAGTCGTTCGAGCGTGCTCGAGCCCAAATGCGACACCACACGAGTCGACCGCTTTTAGTGATTTCACTGGTAAGCTTCCTAACGGGTGTGTTGTGACGTATCCAAATCCCTCGGTCCCTAACAGATTTCTGGATGGAAATTTGATAATCTTGCTACCATGATTCAACAGAATCTGTGTGAAGCGCTGTATGCAGCGGACCGCACCAAGGATGCGACCGAGCGTTTCTACCAAATGACGAGTGAATTGGGAGGCGAGATGAACTTGCATAGCGAACATCGAGAATGGGCGCTGGGTGAGTGGTGTAGTTATGTGGTATTGTCACCTGTGTAACGATTTCTGTCAGACTTCCGTTTGCGATCCTCCAAGAAATTGGAGCACCTCGGAGATATAGCAATGGATGGCCAGCGGCATGATGAAGCCATCTCCCACTACACGACCGCTTTGTCACTCGATCCGCCCTCCCCCAAGACGTTTTCGTCAAGCGAGGCAAGGCATTTGTGGCAACCGAATTATGGAAAGAGGCTCTAGACAATGCAGACCAGGTACATCATTTTTCTCTCACGGAGGTCAGTCTCATCGATCTATCATCCTCAGGCAATCATGCTTGATCCGTCATCGCCACGGGGCTACGAATTGAAGCATGCAGCGCTACACAAGGCAGGAGACTACGACAATGCGGTCGATGCGTTCGAAGCGATGCTCTCGAAGATGGCGCAGTCGCCTTACCTAGATGTTCAACGTGAGTTGTACCCTCATTACTCTGCTAAAGATGATTTGTTGACATGATTAGACAGAGCGTGGTGACCAGTACATCAGCCCATCGAGCATACGAGCGACGATTCGGAAAATTGTTCAACGGACTATACGCCATTCGCCACGTGTGCTCATCAACACAACTACCGGCCGTCTCCAGAGCAAGCCCGAGCAGGTATCTGCATTCGAGTCCCTCCCTATCTTCAAAGAACTTGTATCATCGATGATCACGCGCATCGACTATGTCCGCATCAAGCGTGAAGTACGAGGGTATTTCCGATACGTGATGTTATCGCACAAGTGGGAAGAGCACGAACCGCTTTTCCAACAGGTGATACGCATAGCAGTGAATGACCTGGGAAAATCCCCAACTCACGACAAGTTGCAAACGTTCTGCAAGATCGTTCGGGATGCTGGATTCGTTTGGGCATGGAGCGACACATGTTGTATCGATAAATCTGATCACTTCGTGCTTCAAGAAGCCCTGGTCGCCATGTTCAAGTGGTACCAGCGCTCCTCCATGATGGTCGTCTTCCTTCGTGGTGTTCGTCCATCTCAACGTGGCGCTCTCGTGAGGAGCATTTGGAACACCTGTGCCTGGACACTTCAGGAGTACGTGGCTGCCAAGGTCATCCGCTTCTACACAGAGGACTGGACGCCGTATCTCGATCTGGAGCTGCCGAACCACAAAGAATCACAGGAAGTCATCTCGGAGATGGAGCAGGCCACCGGGGTCTCTGCACAACAATTGATGGCACTTCATCCAGGCTTGACCAGCATTCGGGAAAAGTTGCGTCTCGCTTCAACCCGGCATACGACGCTGGAAGAAGACGCTGCATATTCCCTGCTCGGCATTCTCTCGGTGACTGGTGTACATGCGATATATGGTGAGGGGGAGGGCGCACTAGGACGTCTATTGGCACATGTTCTTGCTGGATCCGGAAACGTGAGCATCCTGGCATGGACTGGCGAGTTTCAACAGTTGCCTACCTGCCCGTATCACGGTATTCAATGGCCCAGTAACATCGCACCTCCCGCCACCCATACAGGATGCAGAGGTGGAAAGAATCGTCAGCGCATCGCCGACATCTGAGTCATTCAACCTCGATGTCGCGCTGAACTTATACGACCGACTGGTCGAGCTTCCTTCACCTTGGTTCGCAGCGAGTCGAATGAAACTTCCATGCATCGCTTTCCAACTCCCACCTCTCTCACTTCATCTTCATCGAACGCGTTCAGGCTGTGTTTATCGCGCGGATACACTTACCTTTGGGACCGTGACAATCAAAACAAGACACGACCTCTCTTGGATGGATTCTTTGTATCTTGTTCACCCTCGGTTGGATACTCTCCTGGAGCGGGATAATAAGAGTGCCGCGATCGTGAGGGAAGATGTCGCTACACCACCCTCACCGAATACAGACGATGAAGAGATCGTCGACGGGGACGACTCTTTATCGCTTGTCGAATTCGAACCGCCGCCACACCCTGCTCCCGTGTGCACGGTTCCAATGGACAGAGAGACGCGAGCACGACGGCTCGCTGCCCATCTCAGACAGCCATTTGGAGCACTCTTGGTCTCGTTGGCGTCGACGGGAAGACGTGAGGTTGATTACAGGCGGGTCGCGGCTGACAGCGCGATTACCGTACAGTTTCAAAAGAACGTCTCTCTGGCTGACATTCTGGACAATGTACGCACACTCGATGTATTGTAACTTGCAGGGAATCGGACGGAGTCCATTTCTCCCTTTGACCATTCGTACTTCATCCCATTTCATTCAGACCTATAGTGTAAGTTCAAGGCATAGTAAGGTGATGGTCCATCTCTTACATATTCTCCCTTTCCCTTCGCAAGCATCGGACATGATCTCTCTATCCGTGACTCGGTGGCACAGCCGTCATGTTTGCATGGAATACAAAGTTGCACAATACCACAGTTATGACGTATTTTCACATGTGCAAGTAGAAAGACAATGAACTATATACCTTTCGGCCACTGCAGTATCGGTCCAGGACGAACACGGGGAACCCTGAGTACCAAGCCTTCGCGTTCCACCGAAGAGACAAAGTCACGTCGAAGAGAGAAATCAGTGTACTTCAAGTTGACTTCGAGTCCGAGTGTCACGGAAGAAATAAATATGTCACGTGGCAACAAATCGGCAGGATGGACGCATCGAGAAAAGAACCTAAGCTTCGTAGGCAGAACCGGGGGACTCCCCTTTATGCGTTAAGGACAAGGGGCCCCTCTCAACATCCCGGTTTTGAAATTGATTTAGTGCGGTCGAATCTGTCCTTGAGAACTGCGATATATGCACTTGTAATCGCCTCCTCCCATTACTCGCCCCATAGGACTCGAGAGGGAGTAGCGAGGTTAAGACATGATCCATGTTCTTTCGCCTCATGGCGATGCGAATCAGTACCATGTAGAATGCAATAGAAATGATCGGCATGATCTGTAGGAGGGATTCCGGTGTCAGAAATTGTCATAGACAGGATTAGACAATTCACCATGTCTAGTACAACGTACTGCCCATTATTTGCATTGACGAAACAAAGGAGCACAGTGAAGAGGGTGACAGAGTACAAGATCGCCGCATCAACGAGGACGCGGAGGACTGGCATCATTGTATCTTTCTTCGAGACACGAATGGAAGAGACACCGCGCTCTATGGTCCAGATGCGATAAGCAAGCAGCCCTACCATTCCATTGAAAATGTAACTGGATCCTGAAATTGCACGTGCTTACCAGAACTTAATAAGTTAATTGTCAACGTGGTAGCATAAAATGCAGTGATCCACTGGCCGATTTGCTTGGCAAAGATATTCGTGGCATTGTTAGTGGCTTGTGAAACGCTGTAAAGAGCACAAACACCAGTCGCTGAGATGTACGCGTTACCAATGGGGGCGATTTTTGCAAAGGAATTTCATCCCACCTGCTACGAGGCACCAGAGCATTGCAGGGAGGACGATGATCCAGATCGATTGCCATACGACATAACAGCGATATATCTAGCTGTAGATTAGAAAATACAGTTCGTACATGGATCACCACTTACCACCATGCCATCCCCAACAAGCGTTTGTAAAGCGTAGATCGCATTTTTTATCACAAAAGTATTTTGGGTAAGGTCCCCGAAGAATGCCACTGGTCCTCCAGGGAAGGTATCGCGGTACTTTACCAGGCCTTCGTCAAGGCGCACGATATCGACTACCATATGCTGAGGGGGGGACTGTCAGGACGAGAATCCAGATCTTCAAGTTGAGCATCGACGGCGGCGCTTACAGCGGTACTCAGAACCAGAAAACCATGGCTACTGAAATCATCACCCGGTTGGATGTATGATGGCCATGTTCGTAGGTTAACGCCCATATGGTGGCGATAAACAGAAGGAGCGAAAATCCTACAAGAAACCTGCTTAGCGGACGACAGTTCCCGAAATCGAGCAAGAGACACACCGTACAAAATACCTTCGAGCGTTGTCGACATAACGGCAGCATCGTCCAAGGCAATTCCTGAACTCATGATGATCGCGACGAAGAAGCAAGAGAAGCAGGGCTTTTATATACATGATCAGTTGCCTGCCCCTGAAATGCAACCCAGAAGTAACACTGGCAGGATAACCAGAGTCTTCGAATACGGGAATCCAGCGGCTTCCTTGATGAACTCGACGTTGCCTACATTGCCTCGTCTAGGATGGGAATGGCTCAGGGTAAGTGAACCAGAAGCATAAGTTCCGCCCGCCTGATCGCACATTGTGCGCAAATGGATTGATCCAGTTGGACTGTCTATAGCTACCGATGAAATGAATCACGATTCTGCAGACTGGGTGGCGTTGAGCGGACAAGCCATCGGCTAGAATGAACGTGGTTATTACTCAAAATTCAGTTGGTTCCCTCAAAGCCACTGCTCACCTGGGAATTGAAATATTCTGGTTTATTCGTGTTCGAGCGTGGAGATGGCGATAACCGTTCATTTTGTTTGGCACGCGAACCTTCAACGAGGGTACATGAATGTTTGAACATTGTCGCTCCATTTAGTGAAAGGGCTGTGCCATCGCTCGTTTTTAGGGATACCCCCAGTGGCACCCACCAACCGCGATGCGACGCTTTGGATCCTTCTGGATCGACGTCGCTGACTGTTTTTATATTTATCTCCCATTCAAGGTCTTGGAGGGTTTTGAACATGAAATCACGTCGACAGAATGCTAAGACCGACAAGAACTCCGAAGTCCTTTACCAGCACCTCCAAACACGTGTCGAGTCAATTGGGAAACCACGGACTTCTTCGAGTCCTGGACCGAATGAAACAAGTTGGATCAGCCAACAACCATAAACAGTGGAAAAGCCGTAGGCTACGTAAGATGATTGATATCATAGGCTATGTCTACTCAGGCTCCTTGTGAGTGTGAGGGCAACAACTAAGTGGCTATATACAAATTCAAACACCGCCAACTTTATTCCCCCTCACACTTCAATTCAGTGTGTTTTCGGATCTCGGCCAATGATGGAATAGGAAGCACTGCATTGGCAACCATGCGGCCAACATACGGCGACAGATGACGGACTCGAGGCACTGAGGCTGCCATTCTCGGACGAACAGTAGAGGCTCTGTGGCTCTGCCGTGGCAGTGATCGTTTACCAATGTTTTCTTCCATGCGTTGCTGCGAGTGAGGGGGAATAAAGTTGGCGGTGTTTGACCGCCACTCTGCGTGGTACTTCCCTGCTTGACCGGCAACCCCTCTGTACCATATATGATCTTATCATCCAACGA
The DNA here is from genome assembly GCA_025782845.1 of Boletus coccyginus. Taxonomy (NCBI): domain Eukaryota; kingdom Fungi; phylum Basidiomycota; class Agaricomycetes; order Boletales; family Boletaceae; genus Boletus; species Boletus coccyginus. The sequence continues at coordinate 53,764 of JAHZSR010000058.1, read as the reverse complement.
GGTGAGAATTCAATTAAAGACCTAGTGCTCCACTGCCTCTCCAAAGTGGGTACTACATCAAAAGCCCATGAAAAATTCATCATGCTTGGCAAGGTATAGTAATGATGACTGTTCCACAGACTTTCCTTAGGGAGGATGCGGACGACGATGGCACTTGAGTTGTCCTGAGGTAAGTCCAGGGTTGCATGCGTTTCAGGAGACCACTCAGAAGATGGAGGCGAATGAACAGTGAAACGATGCCCAGGATCCAGAAACGAAACTATATGGTGATGAAGGGGAGGTGCACTAGGACGTCTATTGGCACAGGTTCTTTCCTGGTCTGGAGACGTGAGCATCCTGGCATGGACTGGCGATTCCGGGAGTTTCAATAGTTGCCTGCCTGCCCGTATCATGGTATTCAATGGCCCAGTAACATCGCACCTCCCGCCACCCATGCAGGACGCAGAAGTGCAAAGAATCGTCAGCGCATCGCCGACATCTGAGTCATTCAACCTCGATGTCGCGCTGAGCTTATACGACCGACTGAACGAGCTTCCTTCACCTTGGTTCGCAGCGAGTCGGATGAAACTTCCGTGCATCGCTTTCCAACTCCCACCTCTCTCACTTCATCTTTACCAAACGCGTTCTGGCCGTGTTTATCGCGCGGATACACTTACCTTTGGGACCGTGACAATCAAAACAAGACACGACCTCTCTTGGATGGATTCTTTGTATCTTGTTCACCCTTGGTTGGATACTCTCCTGGAGCGGGATAATAAGAGTGCCGCGATCGTGAGGGAAGACATCGCTACACCACCCTCACCGAATACGGACGATGAAAAGATTGTCGACGGGGATATTGACGACTCTTTATCGCTTGTCGAATTCGAACCGCCGCCACACCCTGCTCCCGTGTGCACGGTTCCAATGGACAGAGAGACGCGAGCACGACAGCTCATTGCTCATCTCAGACAGCCATTCGGGGCACTCTTGGTCTCGTTGGCGTCGACGGGAAGACGTGAGGTTGATTACAGGCAGGTCGCGGCTGATAGCGCGATTACCGTACAGTTTCAGGAGAACGTCTCTCTGGCCGACATTCTGGACAATGTACGCACACTCGATGTATTGTAACTTGCAGGGAATCGGACGGAGTCCATTTCTCCCTTTGACAATTCGTACATCATCCCGTTTCATTCGGACCTATAGTGTAAGTTCAAGGCATAGTAAGGTGGTGGGCCATCTTTCGTCTTCAGACTTTTTTTGTCATCGTCCATGTTTTCCAGCTTCTGGAGGGAAGTAAAGGTCGTTTGGTTCCCTCGCTTGAATATGTGCGTTTACTCGATCGAGTCTATATTTACAATGAGTCATCCTCTTACGGTGCACCCGCCTAAACCTGACGAGCATTCGTGGGGACGGAGTCCTCCCCGAGTACCGTCCGACATGGACTAACTCAAGTCGTGGGGTTTCGGGCTCCGACGCCGGCGAAACACGGCCGACGATAGGATGCGCGATCTTGAGCAAACGGCGCGTGCATCTTGTTCTGCTCCCTCGATGCCGGCCCGCCCCCCTCGTTCCATCATATTTTTGCCCCACCCTCCATCACCCCCTTTTCTTTGTTTTTTGTAGCGTCCGTAGTTCCTTCTTTAGCACAGTACAACTTGTTTCTTTCCTCTGTGCTCTCCAAGTCCTCCTCTCGGCTGGCCTTCCAGTGCGAGGGCCGGGGTTTCACCGCTCTGGCTCTCAGCACACCCCAGTCAGCCAGCTCAGCGCTCAGGTCCCAGTCCCCTCAGCCAGGGTCCTGCTCTGGCCTACTCCCAGCCCACCTTTGGGGGGCCTGTCTCATGAAAGGACTTTCTCACTTCCACTCGCCATTCCCATCTCTCAGCTTCTCTCTTGCCTGACGTCCTCAGCAGTCGCTCGCTAGTCGACAGCGACCAGATGCTAGTAGCGCCGTAATCCGATCCAGTCGCAGACTGCAGTTTTCGTTGCGTCTGGCAAGACGTCAACTACAGGCACCTCTCGACACTGCGCAGCTGTCCAACACCGGAGCCCAGTGCGAAACGTCGTCATGGTACCCCTGCTCTGTCTGGGACTCAGAATTGATTGTGATCTGTTTTTTTCTCTCTGTATGATCTACATAGGTACTCTATTATCTGACTGTAGTACATATTCGGCCTTTCCCTTCGTAAGCATTGGAGATTTCTCCATCCATAGCTCGGTGGCACAGCCGTGATCAACAAGAATGGCCAGTCACTAGTCACGCTTGCATAGAATACAAAGTTGCACAATACCACAGTTATGACGCATTTTTACATGTGCAAGTAAAAGACACTCGTTCCACCGAAGCAACAGTCACGTTGAACTGAGAAATCAATGTACTTCAAGTCAGAGTGTGTCACGGAAGAAATAAATATGTCACGTGGCAAAAAATCGGCTGGATGGACGCATCGAGCAAAGAACCTAAGCTTCGTAGGCAGAACCGAGGGACTCCCCTTTATGCGTTAAGGACAAGGGGTCCCTCTCAACATCCCGGTTTTGAAATTGGTCTAGTGTGGTCGAATCTGTCCTTGAGAACTGCGATATATGCACTTGTAATCGCCTCCTCCCATTACTCATCCCATAGGACCCGATAGGGAGCAGCGAGGTTAGGACATGATCCATGTTCCTCCGCCTCATGGCGACGCGAATCAGCACCATGTAGAATGCGATAGAAATGATCGGCACGATCTGTGGGAGAAATTCCAGTGTCAGAAATCGTCATGGACAGGGTTAGCCTAATTAACCATGTCTGCTACAACGTACTGCCCATTATTTGCATTGACGAAACAAAGGAGCACAGTGAAGAGGGTAGCAGAATACAAGATTGCCGCATCAACGAGGACGCGGAAGACTGGCATCATTGTATCTTTCTTCGAGGCACGAATGGAAGAGACACTGCGCTCTATGGTCCAGATGCGATAAGCAAGCAGCCCTATCATTCCGTTGAAAACGTAACTGGACCCTGAAACTGCATGTGCTTACCAGAACTTAATAAGTTGACCGTCAACGTGGTAGCATAAAACGTAGTGATCCACTGGCCGGTTTGTTTGGCAAAAATGTTCGTGGCGTTGCTAGTGGCTTGTGAAGCGCTGTAGTAAAGAGCACAGACACCAGTCGCTGAGATGTACGCATTACCAATGGAGGCGGTTTCCGCAAAGGGATTTCATCCCACCTGCTACGAGGCACCAGAGCATTGCAGGGAGGACGATGATCCAGATCGATTGCCATACGACATAACAGCGATATATCTAGATGTAGATTAGAAAATACAGTTCGTACATGGATCACCACTTACCACCACAGCATCCCCAACAAGCGTTTGTAAAGCGTAGATCACATTTTTTATTATAAAAGTATTTTGGGTAACGTCCCCGAAGAATGCCACTGGTCCTCCAGGGAAGGTATCGCGGTACTTTACCAGGCCCTCGTCAAGGCGCACGATATCGACTACCATATGCTGAGGGGGGGACTGTCAGGACGAGAATCCAGGTCTTGAGCATCGACGGCGGCGCTTACAGCGGTACTCAGAACCAGGAGCACGACGGCTACTGAAATCATCGCCCGATCGTAGGTCAACACCCATATGGTGGCGATAAACAGAAGTAGTGAGAATCCTACATGAAACTGCTTAGCGGACGACAGTTCCCGAAATCGAGCAAGAGACACACCGTACAGAATACCTTCCAGCACTGCCGACATAATCGTGGCATCGTCCATGGCAATTCCTGAACCCATGAAGGTCGCGACGAAGAAGCAAGAGAGGCAGGGCTTTTATAAACAAGATCAGTTGCCTGCCCCTGAAATGTAACCCAGAAGTGACACTGGCAGGATAACCAGAGTCTTCGAATACGGGAATCCAGCGGCTTCCCTGACGAACTCGACGTTGCCTACATTGCCTCGTCTAGGATGGGAATAGCCCAGGTGTGTGAACCATAAGCATAAGTTCCGCCCGCCTGATCGCACGCTGTGCGCAAATAAATTGATCCAGTCGGACTGTCTATAGCTACCGATTCGAAACGAATCACGATTTTGCAGACCGGGTGGCGTTGAGCGGGCAAGCCCTCGGCGAGAATGAACGTGGTTATGACTCCAAAATTCGGTTGGTTCCCTCAAAGCCACTGCTCGCCTCGGCGTTGAAATATTCTGGATTGTTCGGCGTGTTCGAGCGTGGAGATGGCGATAACCAGTTCGGTTTGCTTGGCACGACGAGGGGTACATGAACGTTGTCGCTGCAATTGGTGAAGGGGCAGCTGCGCAGTGTGCGGTCATCGCTCGTTTAGGGATACCCCTGGCACCCACCAGTGCACCGTTGCCAGTGCGACGCTTTTCGCTGACTATTTTTATATTTATCCCCCATTCACGGTTGGAGGGTTTCCAGTGTGAGATCACGTCGGCAGAATGCTAAGACGACCCGTAGGCCACGTAAGATGGTTGATACGGCTATGTCTACTTCGCCAAGCTTAAAACCGATCTGCACCGCTGCGACGCCACTCTGCGTGGTACTTCCCTCTGATGGCTTGGCCCCCGACCGCTCCAGTGATGGTAATTCCCTATATGATCTTATCATCCGACGAGGTAAGAATTCAATTAAAGACCTAGTGCTCCACTGCCTCTCCAAGCTGGATACTACATCAAAAGCCCATCGAAAAAATTCATCACTTTTGGCAAGGTATACAATGATGACTACGGTTCCAGACTTTCCTTAAGGAGGTTGCGGGCGGCGATAGCACTTGAGTTTTCCTGAGGTGAGTCCAGGATTGCATCATCGTTTCGGGAGACTACTCAGAAGATGGAAGCGATCGAACAGCGAGACGCAATTGAATGATGCCCAGGATCCAGAAACGGAACGATGCGATGATCGTTATACGTGATGTATACTTGTGCAGCAATGTCCGCTGCTGAAGGGGCCCGCATCGATTCCTACAGACATCGCAACGTATGATTCTCGGGTCAGTCCATCATAATCGAATGAAGGACTGGCAAGGACGTCACTCACACCGCTGGATTGTCGTCATCCAAAATCCACGTCGGCTCAGGCAATAAGCTGGCTAAAGGCAGAAGGATCCCCCCCAAGGCTAGTATGGGCGAGCCTCGGAACAAGGAAGGATTTCTTGTCGGCGTGAGTTAGGTTATAAGTTAGCGGGGGGATATAAGACGAAACTTGACCTCTAGGGAGTTGGCAAGCCAGGGCCGCCACAGAATCGCCTGCAAAGACGGATGGAGACGATCGCATTCGTCCTTTTCTATCTTTATTTCGTCGGCTGATCACAATGCATGCTTGGTCACAGGCCATGTCCGCTCCTGCAACGGGATCAAAATCCCACAAGGTCGTTAGGATGGCAGGTTTTCTCGGAACAGGTGCCCTTAACGACTGATTTACCAGGATCTCAACTAACGTTCCAGATAGTATGACGAACGAGCAGACGTGGCCTACCGAAGAGGAGATGGCTGGCACGACAACGCGAGAAAAGGTTATGGAAGTCTGGCGAGCCTCCGTGTGAGCTGCGCATCGAGCGCCTCTTGTGAGAGAATGATGGGCGTCGGAAGACGGAGCGGACTGGAACTGGTTCAGTAATTCCGACGGAGGTGGGTTGGATAGAGCGAACGACGGGTCGTTCATCCCAAGGAGTACATCGAGCGCTGCGATCGTGATCTTTGATTCATCGATTCGAGCACCGTGTAAGCAGTCCGACCTCCCGCCGCTTAGACCGTTACACCAAAAGGAAACAATACTGAATGCTTATGATTCAGTGTCCCAGGTGGTATATCTGCTAGTTGTAGGTACCTAGGTAAGCTTACACGCGGAAGGCTGGATTAAAATGCTGAGCAACCCTAGTAGGACAGAAACCAAAACAGAGGGCGGTAGGGATTCACAAACATGACGACGTCGTTGAAGATGGCTTTGAGCGATGCGATGTGCCTGAGTCACGGTGCTGGTCCCTTGCATTTACCAGGGCTGCGATCTATAAGCCGTCGTCACAAGAGTACGTCCTGCCAAAGCAACCCACTTCTACACAGAGGACTGGACACTGTATCTCGAAATGGAGCCGCCGAATCACAAAGAATCACGGGAAGTCATCTCGGAGATGGAGCAAGCTACCGAACCTGATGAGCATTCGTGGGACGGAGTCGTCCAATCTACCGCGCTCGGCACGTACTTCATGTTGGTCAGCGCGCCATATCCTGGTTTAGAGCTGTAATATCTGGTTGGTATTCCTTCATGTCTGGCCATGAGTCAACAGGACCAGTATGCATCCTTTGACCGACGCAGCTCGCTGGTTGCTCGATATAAAAGTGATGCAAGGACAAGGTTACTCCGAGAGATCGCACCACCCCTCTCGAACGCGAGTCTAATCCACCCACCCCCCCAACTCGACCGCAAATCCAACAGCCACCTTTGCAAACTCAAGCGCGTGCTTTCGTCACATACATGATCTTATTAGCTCGGCCATGCCACCCAGAGTCGTTCGTGAAATGACACACCTCAAACGAAAACTCGCCGTCCTTGAGGTCAATCCGGTCGTCGGCGGTGTGTATGTGCGGATTGAACGCCCGGAACGGGTCGCCTTCTGTAGCGAATATCGCGGGAAAACCAGCGCGGTGCCATGACATGTGGTCCGAGCCTGCACCTGGACTGTACGCGCAGTGCAAAAAAAAAGAGGGGAAAGCGAAGCGTCAACGAATCTGGGTGGTGATACTGCGCGCAATCGCGTGGACGTACAATAATTTCGCACCATCGACGGGAGAAGAACAATACTCGGCAGCCATGCGCGCGGTCCAGTTCGTCAATGGCGTGTCCACGTCGGTGGTGATGAACGTCACGATGGGTTTAGTGTCTTTGGGCACGTATGCCGTCATATCCTAGATGCCAAGGATTGAGTGTCACGCCGACAATCTACACTTCGTTTTCCACGTGACGAGGGAATACGCACGAACTGGATCATGGCACCAATGTCCTTGCGCTGGTGCACGTACTCCGAGACGATGTCTTGGCTACCGAGAAGCCCGCCCTCTTCCGCAGCGTACCAATGAAACTCGACTGGGAGCTCAGGCTTGAAACCAGCTTGAACGAGCGCTCTGAACGCTTCGAGAATGGTCACCGTGCCAGAACCGTCATCGTCCGCCCCGGGTGCTGGGAGGAGTGGAAAATTGTAGTTGGCGGAATCCTGGTGCGCACCGATGATGACGTGCGGCATCTTGATGGCACGGTTTTCGAGGGTTTCCTCGCGCGCTGGCTCGAACCGAGCGATCACGCTCGGTTGGGGGAACCTGTGGGTAAACGTCTCGAGAGAGATGCGGACGCCAGGAGGTCTGTCTGCGATGATCTAGTAAATGTGTGGGTGAGGAAACAAAACAGAGAACGCCCAAAACACCTACCCCGAGCAGTTTGTCGTAGATCCATCGAGAACTCTGTACCCCAAACTCGGAGCGGTAGTAACGATTGAAAAAGGACGTCAGATCGACGAGATTGTCCTCCATCTCTGTCACGTTCAGACTCTGGATGACCTCGAGGACCTTTTTTTGGTACCGAAGCTCGGGCCACTCTGCAACGACGCGTACAGTCATTCAGTTTTCTCCAGCGGGAGGCCAGACAGCGAACAACCACGGCATTTTAAGCGACATACCAGTCTGCTTCTCGTGGACCGACAACCTAAAGACGTCTTGGCGCCCAGTGAGATCCATGAACCCAAGTCCTTGCTTCCTTAGCCGCAACTTGTCGCCCTCGGTCACCCACACCGGGTCGGCCCCAAAGACTTGGAGCAGTCGTGGTTCGTCAAGCATTGGGGCGTAACCAGGATCCACGAGACGCATGACCTCGACAGGGTCGTCATTGTGAGCAGCTAAAAGTTGGATGATGGTCGCCTCGGCGACGTGAACATCGTTGTTACCAGACTGGAGGACCTGTTGACTCAGAGGTGGGTACAAGACGGATGCAGACACAAGCGCAAGAGAAAGCGAGAGGGAAGCAATGGCGGCCCTCATGGCGGCTCGTACTGGTAAACTGAACAAGAGAGGGATCGACTTCACGAACTTATATCAGCAGGTTGTTCGGTTGGGTAAAACCGTTCCGTTAAGAGTCAGTTCGGTATGGACTTGGAGTTGTTACTTAGCTCGCTTAACTGCTAAGTGCGGCGAACTCCAAGTCGCCGTTGGTCACGCGGGGTTGTAAAGATTCAGACTCAGTTCGGTATGGACTTGCAGTTGTTACTTACCTCGCTTAACTGCTAAGTGCGGCGAACTCTAAGTTGCCGCTAGTAATAGGGAGTTGTAAATGTTCAAGCTCAGTCAAGGTTGTGCTGACTGAGTTTCAATCCTTCACTCATGTGGTATCAAGTCCCAACCCGACTGGGTCTGAATCTTTATAACCCCGCATTACCAATGGCGACTTAGAGTTCGTAGAGTTCACCGCACTTAGCAGTTAAGCGAGCTAAGTAACAACTCCAAGTCCATACCGAACTGAGTCTGAATCTTTACAACCCCGCGTGACCAACGGTGACTTGGAGTTCGCCGCACTTAGCAGTTAAGCGAGCTAAGTAACAACTCCAAGTCCATACCGAACTGACTCTAAAGATTCCGATCTTGCATGCCGGCCCGGATCGGTCCGATCGCCGAGAGATGAGATGTCAAAGTGAGGTCGCAATTATTGTCCTCAGTCTCTATGTATGTCTTGAAAGTAATCACACCATCAACGCCCACCGCCATGGACGCGCTTGACAGCACCACCAACCGCCACCTCGAGCGCCTGCTCCACATCCCTCACCAAATCCTCCGTCTCCTCCACCCCGACAGATAACCTGATCAGATTCTCCCCAATCCCAAGCACCGCGCGCTCCGCTTCGGGTATACCCACATGCGTCATTTGCGCAGGCAACTCGGCCAGACTCTCCACCCCACCGAGCGACTCAGCCAGCGTAAACAACCGCGTCGCGGTCAAAAACTTGCTCGCTTCCGAGGCGCCGCCCCGAATACGAAAGGACACCATACCACCATAGGGGAAACCACCATCATCCCCTTGCTCGTCTTGTAACGTATCGACAAACCTCTTGGCGTGCGGCGCCAGCTGGCGATAGGCAATCGAATTCCGTGGGTGGGACGCCAGCCCAGGGTAGATCACCTCCTCGACCAACGGAGAACGTTCCAACGCCTGCGCCACCTTCAACGCATTGATCCCGTGCGCCTTCATCCGCAAATGGAGGGTCTTGGCACCCCGCTGGGCCAACCAGCAATCGTACGCACTCGGGATCGCACCGTGTGCGTTCTGGAGGAAAAGCAACTTTTGTACGAGTGGGGCGTGGTGTGCGGGGAGAATCGCAGCGCCCATGACCACGTCTGAATGGCCATTGATGTACTTGGTTAAACTGTGCGTAACGACGTCTGCTCCAAGGAGAAGAGGCGATTGGTAGAATGGTGACAGGAACGTGTTGTCGACGACCACGAGGGGTCGGGATGGGTGTGATCGTGCAAGCGAGATGATCCGGGGTATGTCTACGATCCGAAGTGTAGGGTTCGTTGGTGTTTCTATCCAGACAATCTATGAACGCCCAGCAACCGGTCAGCATGAATGGCCCATGAAGCCAGACGCGATCGAACAATGTACCTTCGTGTTTGGTCGGAACGCTGCCAGAACGGCATCGTCGTCGGTATTCTCTAAATCGAGAAAAGTCGTCTCGACCCCCTGGGTCTCTGCAGCGACCTGTTTGAGGTAGCGAAATGTACCGCCGTAGACGTCATTTACGCTGAGAATGTGCGCATTCGGCCCCACAGCCTGCACGAGAGTGGCCGTCGTGGCCGAGCCCGAGGCAAACGCGATCGCGTAGGCACCCCCTACCTCCAGGGCAGCAAGCGTGGTCTCCAACGCTTGGCGATTGGGGTTCCCAGAACGAGAATACTCGAAGCCCTGCATTAAGATATAGCGTCTTGAGCGGGATCTCCTCATCACGCAACAAAAGACGTACCTTGTGGTTTCCGACTCCGTCTTGCTTGTAAGTCGTACTGAGGGATATCGGAGGGATGACTGCACCGGACCCGGCGTCCGGTTCTGAACCAACATGGATGGCACGCGTGCCGAAGCCATCGACATGGGAGGGCAGTCTCTTGAGGGAATGGCCGCCGTCGATAGCGTCGGATAAATCGTTGGTGACGGTCATTGATGGTAACGTGTAAGAAGGGTGTAGTCGGATCTAGAGCTCGAGTAAAGTGCTTATATATCCATAGTCCTGGTGATTGTTGACGCAATACCTATGGCACTCCACGGGCCCTGGCTGACAAATCAACATCACGGTCAGTCACGTGGGCACAAACACGGATCTTGCTTCAACCAAGACTTGCAGCACCTTCTTGCAGCATATTATACGAAAACATGATACGAAAGAACGTACATGGCCGTGCTGTCATTATAACGACAAGGGGCTGCATAGGGTTATTCACAAATCACAAATAAGGTCGAGAGCAGCGAGAAAAAGGATAATAAAGTAATCCAACCGCAGCGATCAAAAGGGAAACAAGTCGGTCATAATGAACGCCATCGAGAACAGTCCGGGGTTATTCCATATGCTTGCGTCTTAATCTTGATTCACTCGCCATAATACCGCTGCCGTTGCGATACCGACAACTAACACGCCTACGGCTGTCGTCATATTCAGATGGAGCTGGAAGAAATGCGTTATCAGAAGCGACAGATGTGAGACCATGAGATGACCAACAGCCCCAGACGTGCGCAACGGCATCTCTGACTTCGAGCTCACATGAATAAGCGAGGGGGGGTTCAATGGTGGCTGCTCGGGAGAGTCCTTGACAGATGGGGCAGGCGTGATCGGATATTGAACGCCCCGCTCGAGCACTTGGCTGCACGACGCTGGCTCACTTTCGGCTATTGATGGAGAGGGTGATCGCGATCGTCGAAATTGATCCGAGACACGCCGCGAACCCGGGTTGGACCCAATGTCCTGCTCCCCACTGACTACTCCTTCTATCATCTCGATCGACGAGATGGGTGAACTTGATCTCGAACGACCTCGAGAAGAGCTTGACCGGCGACGTCGGGGCTTTGTCCGACCAGAATTCGAGGCGACACTAACGGGACTAGGTGGCGTCACTAGTCCACCTCCTCCATTGAGCTTGATGTCTCCGTTCGGAAACCGATCATGTCGCTGCAATGCTATGATTGATGCTACGCCGGCATTGATCTTGGCATCCAATCCCAGTTCCAACGTCCGCGCCCGGCTCTCCCATTCCTCCTTTGCCTTGCTAAGCCTCTCCCTTTCTTGTGACCACTCCTCCTGAACGGCGCTCCATTGGCCTTCGACATTCTTCTTCCATTCGTTGAGCATCGCTGTCAACGATTCCCGTTCTGGATCGCGGGGAGGCTCGCGAACTGCATTGAGAAGCTCTGCCTGAGCAGCTTCCTGGGCAGCGTTTTGCTCCAGCAACTGTAGCTGCGTCGCCTCCACAAGTTCTTCCAAAGCTGTAATCTTGGACTGGAGTTGCGATATTGTTGTCTGCGCGGCGGTGTGCTGCGCCTGGAGGGAGTTGTTGAACTCCACTGCGGTGTCTATTCGCCCGCTGAGCGTCGATAGCCGCTCGGCCAACTCGTTGATAGCAGCGGATGCAGTATCGTGGGATTGTTGCAGAGGTGACGATGATCGGTGTCTACGCTTCGAATTTGGGGAGTCCTCATCATCCTCCACCATGCCCATTCCAGTAGGTTCGGGAGTCCGCGGTCGTCCAAGCTCCTCTCGGCGACGGCGTCGTTCTTCGTCGTCCTCATCCTCGGATGACAACTGGTCCTCATCTTCCTCCTCTACTCTTTCCAAACCATGCGGGACGATGGTGTGAATACTGGCGGCGTCGTCGTCGTCTGCTTGATAACTGCCGTTCCGCATGTCGTTGTGGTGTTGAGTATCATGGGGGCCAGATGGAGAGCCCGCGGCGTGTCTGGAGATCTCGAGCTCGCGTTTCCGTTCGTTCATGAGTTCGCGCAGTGAAGCTACCTCGGCCTTGATGGCTTCGTGCTCAGCGAGGAGGTCATCGAGCGCACGTACCTTGTCGACGTGAGTTGCCAAGGATGCCTGGGTCTCGTGAAGTTGGGTGCGGAGCTCGTTGAGTACGGCGGCCGGAGGAGATCCGGAATCGCTGGATTGGGTTTGCTCATGCGCTGGTTGTGGTTGTGGTGAACGAACAGGTGGAAGGTTGGGAGGGAAATGAGGAATGTTGGGTGGCTGTGGGAGCAGTCGTCAGTGGGAATGGTGGCTTGTCAACGAAGTGGCTCACCAAGGTGCCGCCTAGGGTGTCATGAATGTCATTCATTGCGGTCGTTAAGGAGTGCAACTCGGCGCCAGTCTCGCGACTTTTCTGGAGCTCGCCTTGTAGGCGGCTCAAGATGTGGTCGAAACTCAGACCGCTTTTACCCGGAGGTCGCATACTGCCACCCATCCCGCCCATCCCACCAAGCGCCTGGGACTGAAGGGTCGGTCGACGTTGTGAAGGAGGAATACCTTGGCCATGAGCGAATGAAAATTGAGAGGACGAGGAAGTGCCCGATGGAGAAGGGACCCCAGGGACATTTGGGGGATGTTGCATTCGTTCTACACGGGCAGCGTCCTGTACGTCTTCCTCAGTGAATACGCAGAGAACGCGAGCGGCGACCTTGTGGTGGATGGTGGTTTTATTGTCCTCGCCAATGATGTCAATGCCGAATTCCTGAGGACGACTGAATTGACGAAGAATGGAAGGTGAATGTCAGGTGGCGCACCACAATGTCGTCATTTTTTAGTTCAAAGGGCTCGGACTCGACGCCTTCTGGGCTGAGGCGTTCGCCATTGATGAATGTGCCATTCGAGCTCTTGACGTCTTTGATGAAGATCTGGAGCGGGAGATGAAGAGAGAGAGATGGACGGAGAGAACGAGAGGAACCTTTCCGTTCTCCTCCCATACTTCGGCATGCTGCCTCGAAAGGACTTTTGAGTCAAAGTAGCCATTTCGTTCTGCAGGGACGGTTTTGGCGTTGGTTTGGCGGCCAATCTTGACGCGCTGGCCAGCTAATAGGGCGATATGTTTTGGAACGAAGGTGTCATTGAGAGGGTAAAGGTAAAGAGCGGGGCAGGAGGGCTGGTTATGTGGCGAGGAAAATGGCGGGGGTGGCATCGCTGGGTCGCGGGAGGGTCTTCCAAGCGTTGGTTGGGTCCGTCGTCGTGGCCTCTGCCTGCTTACCCAATACACCCTTTTTCGGTCACAACTCCCACGCTTCGGCCACGTCCCACGTGCCACCGCGTCAAGACGGAACGACCCGCGTTGGTCCAGGTGGACATCCCCGACCAGTGGAAGAAATGGTTCCGAAGACTACAACGTCCAGTCGAGCTCCACGACGATTCCGTTTGTTCCTGCAAGGCAGCGGGACTATAGAGGCAAACATCTAGCTGCCTCTAATGAAGATCCTATCGAGGACATGCGTCTCGTGGGCCCTGTTTACGTCGGAATATTTGATGAACCGACTTGTCGGCGCCTTTGGGTCCGAAAGCATGTGGATAAAGCTATGCCTCAAACAGCAAGGACTGTCGTTCATGGATCTTGACCTCTTCGGGTCGACGGTTTCTGCAAACAAGGTCGTTGGTGTGTGCCTATTCCTGTGGGGGTTTCTAATTGGCACGTCCGGGGTAGATCAATGAATGGCAGATTGGCCCGACCCCGACACCAGGAAGGTCATCAAAAATGTCAAGATGGTGGTGGTGGTGAATCTCGGTAACCTGACGACCTTTTACAACCGCTATTAATTACCACTCAGAGTGTGGCGCTCAGCGCTCCCGGTGTATTTACAACAGTCCTTGAGGTAGGTCTTTAGGTGCTGACCGTCCATCCTGTTTTCCTCATCACATGCTAGTAGATCGTCGCAGACGTCCCGTTCATCTATCCCTCGAGACGTTCACCCATGCATTTCCCCTGATTGCCCGCTTTGAGCCTACTCGTAGATCTCGACCAAACCGTGCTATCAAAATGCCAGCCATCATAATCGGATCCCACCTGGATTCCGCCAACTACGAACTTCCACTGCATCTGGTACCAAGTGCTGACGACGGTGGCCCTGGAACGGTCATCGTCCCAGAGGCCTTTAGAACGCTCGTCCTGATTCGTTTCCGGTCCGAGGTTCCGGTCGAGGTCCGTTTGTGTACATTGAACTTCTTGTTAGCCAAGACACCGTCTCAGAATACGTGTATCAACGCAAGGACGTCCGGCGCCATGTTTCAGTCCGTAAGTATGGCTGACCTATCGTGTCGGATTCCTGGACTGTCACGTCCCAGGACATGACAGCATGCATTTACAAGGATACGACACCCACGATGGGTCCATCACAGCGTTGATACGCCCTTGACGGATTGGGCTATACAGTTGACCGCTGTGTATTCTACATCGCCGGTCGTGGCCGCGAAATGATTGTACGTCGTCTTTATAACGATCACCCGTTTCACGAAATGAAGACCTCTTGGATGTAGCCCAGATGGTGTCTCCAACCACCTTTCGTGGTACCGTGCTGGGGTCCCAGTGGTATTTGCTACCAAGAGCGACCCAGTCTGGGCCCCCAACCTGTGCATCCATGCCGTCGATGGCCGGATGTCGTAAACGAAGGTCAGTTCTCTTTAGCGGTGCGCATCTGAGTTCGTATCGTCCAGATCCAGACCAATGCTGAATGTATCGAAGTATGCCTTTGAATTTACCAAGGTAGCTCTCGGGTCTGCTGTGGAACTGGGGATGGGATGGGTGAGCCAGCCAAAGATGGTGACCTTTGAGAGTTCTTTGCTCGATTGCAGCAGGAATACATATGCCTTCTGGATTGTCTGACATACACGGCGCATGTATCCGTCAAGATGTCATGTCTTTATTCAGCATGAAGACAAAGTCGACAGTCGGTTCGTCGCGATCGCAAGAGCCAATCAGCACTCTTCGGTCTTGTCAGATTGATGAAATGCTTTCTCACTGACAATGGTCCCTTTATTAGACATGTGATGAACGTGGTCATTTTATCCCTAACCATGGTGAAATTCACATAACGTCTCTCTTCTCTTTCCATCTGTGAAACTTTCAGTATCCAAAGGGGCCAGCACCCGGTTGGCCGCTAACAGCTTCTGTCAGGTTACGAGCAATGGACTCCGAGATTGCGCCTGAATCCGAAGCCACATTGATCTGAAGGGGTAGCTGAGCATTAGTTTGTCGTGCCGAGATCACGATCGACAGACCATATCGAACCCCTCTTGGACACGTTTAAACGACTGCGCTCCCGAAGTGCAGTAGATGGCACTGTAGTCATAGTGAGCACCGAGCGCGCGCGTCCCAGTTCAACATGGGATGTACCATTTCTTTCCCTTGTCGTGCGCAACTTTCAGGATAGATTGAATGACCTTTTCCACGTCAGGATGGGGGTCTGGAGATGGAGGAGGGTAACCGAGGGTCAACGACAGATCGTACGGGCCGATGAAAAGGACGTCTGTTTTCGAAAGAAAGGGTCAGACTATCGTGAGCCAGACGCCAACCGTACCCTCTGACCGATTCCATCGACGGCAGCGATCTCCTCGACGTTCTTGACCCCGTCTTGTGTTTCGATCTGGATCATGATCGTGACATGTTCGTTGGCAGACTTGAGATACTCTGCAGCGCTGATCCCCCATACGCTTTGCGTGAACGGACTGCCAAAGCCACGCCTCCCGTCTGGTGGGAAGCGGCTGTCTAAGACGACTTCTTTCGCCTTTGCTGCATCAGAGACCTGTAAAACGGGGGCAGCCCGAGTATCTCATCACCATTCCGGGCACTGAAGTCGATGTTTAGGGACATACCATCGGCACGAGGACGCCTCTCGCGCCAGCGTCGAGCGCATACTTGATCTGCCACGAAGTACCAGTGCTCGTACCCGTCGCAGGAATGCGCACGAGCGCACTGGGTGCGTTACTGCCGAGTCCTGTGATCGCCTGGATAGACTCTGCCGCGCCGGGTTGGAGCGAGGTGAGTCCGTGTTCGCAATCGATCATGACCCACGAGAGGTGTGGGCTCGACTGTGCGACCGTCCTAGCGTTGATCACACCTGGCAAGGTGATCCATGCCCCAAAGGCGGGCTTGGCAGCTATGAATGCCTGTGCGAGAGCGTGAGTGGTCATGAGATGGGATGGCGATAATCTGCCCGGGTGCGACTGATTCGGATGTCGGGGGACTAATATATTATGGGCCGTGGGTGGTGCGGTGTCCCGGACCGTCGGATCCAAGCCCCCATGTGCTCGTCATTCAAGCCATTCACCTTGTATCTGGATATAAGCAGATCATGAATGGAACAAGTAGCACCCGATTCGTTTGCTGACACGGCAGTCAACGAGTAGGATGCAAACGTTTGCAAGCAGGCCGGTGGCCTTGGGGGAAGATCTTCTTGGCCAGCTTGAGGTCCTCGACGCTGAGGGAATGACCACCATCCACCCTGGCGGTCCGTGCATAGTACAACGTTGGCCCCTATCCTGAGTTTGAAAACTTGAATGGCAAATTGCTGATCGGCGGCAAGAGTGGCCATGAGGGCAACCACCAACTTCCAGACACTCAGTACTCAGGCGAAGTGAGTCAGTGACATGTACGTCTTCAATTTTGTCTTGCCTGCCAATCTACCAATTTTCGTTACACTCAGGCTGGCATTGCCCGGCATCCTGTTCTCCACTCACAGTTGGCCGTGACTACAGGTCTGCTCAAGATTTTTGAGATCTGCCGTGGCTGGGACAAGAACTGGAGGATCAGTAATATGACAAGCTCCTCGACTACTACTGTTTTGAAGACTCGGACTCTCTCGTTTTCTTCATGGCACCCCAGGATCCTCTTAGTGACCATGCCACGTGGGACGCACTTTCTTTTTGAACGTATTCAACCGCCCACTTCAAAGGTGACAGCTGGGCAACTCGCGCCAGTCTCCGTCTTGAAGCAGACCAACAGCTTCGTCGCCAGTATAGCACCATGCTCGATACCTGCCCTCTTCCTCGCCTCTGGGGCTTGAGTTTTCTGGCCACTTCGGTCCGTATTATTGTGGAGATGTTGCCACCAGAGCCAACACACCAAGCTCACTAACGTGAAGATTACCTCTTACCCGGAAGGTGAATGGAACCTGGATATTCTCTTGCAGGAGGGATTCCAAAAGATGGAGATCACTGCAGATATCACCACCACCATTGCTGACTCGGAATTGTGACTTGTAGGCGTCCGATTCATTTATTACCTTGGTGATTTGTTATAGTACCGTACGTTTCATTTCGAATTATTGGTCCCGATTTCCGAGTCGAGATTTCCCTCCCAGGCCTGACTGCCTCTGTCTTTACTGAAAACTGCTCATCGATGTCCCCTCGGTCAGTATCGGGACGCTCCATCCAGGAACTGCGGCTCAAAGCTATCCATCAAGCAACATTCATGTTTTGGAAACCATCAGGCTCTAGGCCACTTGGTTTGGAAGACTTCAAGTTCCAGCTGTGTTTGACATTCAGCGATCGCCGCGGTAAAAGCATTGATACCGATACCCGAGTTAATTGAAACGTTCTGACAGACAGCGAAGTGCAGATGCTTAGCATCGACATGTCCCCACTTGGAGTGTCATAAATAGCGAGATGGACGTCGATGGTGAGCGATAATGATCCTTGGACTGACCTTACCATTACGGTATATTTTCGGCCCCGGTGGACGTCCTCAACTCTATTATTGAAGCGAAATCTGTGACGACGCTTTCTTTGCCAGTACTGCGCCTTGCTTCGACTTTTCCTTCCGAACCTGGGACGGTTGGGATATGGTATAAGTTGACAGGTATCTCGCCGTAATCGTCAAAGTGATGCCTGTTGGGCCCGGTAACCGAGGATCGAGTCCGAGGCAATCGTGTCTCATTAGCGTTGGCACCTCGCATAGCCGGCCTCTGTGAATTCCAGTGACAACTTACCTCCCCGAAAACACATGATTGTGGACGTCCGTTCCCAGTCCCCACCTTTCTCCTCGTCGATCGCATCCGAGCAACATTGGTGTATAAGTTGGTTGACGTCCACACCCTCCCGGAAGCTTGTGGAATGTCTTCACCGTTCTGTCGACAGCAACTTGCGAGGCAGGCGAACTTTGGTGATGTGACTACCCGCACGCGCGGCATTTCTGTACGAGATACGAGATAGCAGTAGACAACTCACGCCGTAGCTTGGGATCTTGGGTAGCACCCTGCCGTCACTTTCACTTCTTTTCGGAGACCCGAGGGTAAGCATTGGCCGTTGCCACCTACCTTGACTCCTGCGGCCTGCGGCCTGAGACGTGGCATGTGTCCAAGGCGCCATGGAACAACATAATTTTTTTCGGCCGAGCAAGAACATGAACAGATTCCGCAGAGTTCCAGAGTGGCCGAGCCCTCCTTGACACGTCTGGGAGTGGAGCAGGAGTCAACGTCACTAGTGGTAGGAACTTATCGCGGCTAGTATTTCTACTATCACAAGGCTATCTCAGTTTCCGATCAAACGCAGATCACACTTCTGACAACGGACAGCTTCGGGCTCAATGCGATGTGTTGTAAGAACACAAGGTTACAACGATTAGCAAGATACAAATACGGACGGTTAGGCACACAACTGCTGTGGTGCGCTCGTGGCAGGTGTCAGCGGTTCATCTTGCAAGCGTCTCCCACCCCTCGCCCGATACCTGCGTTCCGCAAGCGGTGGAAGCACACGACCTTCTCCTCTAGCAATCCACTCGGTTATCCACCATGATCCACGACCTTGCTCACTCTTAGTTTTCTTTATATCCCTGAGTGCCTCCAATAGCCATAGGTCGGGTTTGCCGGAATGACGGGCGCGTACAACTTTTTCCTTGGGCTCGGAATAGGGTTCAGTGTCTCGCAGAAGCTTTTGAAGGGCCATTCGGATATCTCTCCCAAGCAACGATGCGTGTTTGTTGTTGCTCCGCAGGCAGGCTGCGTAGAGCATGGCGCAGCTAGCAGGGTCCTTGGTCACAGGCGAGAGATTATTGAGACCGAACAGCGATACCGCAGCGACTACGTTCTCCAGGGGATATTTTTGATAGAGAGAATGAAGGAGGGTGCGCGCAGCGGGGAAGGATGATAGCGCGAGACCATACTTTGGATGATCACCGAAAACATTCAGAGCAAGCAAAGGGGAATCAAGCTCTTCGCACCGACCTGGTACAAGGAGTAACGAAACGTGATGAGTGTCTACGAAGTGATACGAGGGTATGGCGGCAGACGTACGGACGAACATCTCAGCATCGAGCGGAGTAAACGACTTTCTTGACTCTCTCCAGCGAGGGAATACCTCTGCAACAGTTTCAAGGTGCTCTGCCTTGCTCGCGAGCTGGAAGAGGCGTAACCAGGTCGTGGAGCGGACCTGGCCAGCCTTGACGACTTTTACTCGTCCAGTACGGTCGTGCACGAACTGAAGGAGCTGGTGGAATTTTCGTTCCCGAGCAATCGAGTACTTCGACAGCGGCTTGGTTGATTTCGTTATTTGTGATACGGGCTCGTGCGGGATACCGAGGTCACCGTCTTTGTCCGCGCCTCGAGCTACACGAATGAATTACTCGGTTATGGATAACTTGAGAAATAAGGACGAACTGGATTGGGAGACGTGGAATTGCTTTACCAAGACCGAACATTTTGTGAGGCGGGAGGCACGGACGGGCACACACCGCCTTGCAGCACCAACGAAGACACTAGCCATCGAAAAACTATGAGTTGGGCACAGGTGGGGTTTTCTTGCTGAAGCCAAACAAGCATAAATAATACCCCGAGCACGCGGTTCAAGTCACTGCTTTTCATTTCATCGTCAGCGCAGCCAGCCACACTTCCTATCAGACCAGGTCGCAGCATCAGGCCACTGATGATAATCAGAACAAGAAGCAAGTCCGTTTTGGAGAAATGTGGCAGTGTAGGATGTTTCATCGACCTATTTTCTGGCAAGGGAATCGGAGGCTCCCCATCAGCGGGTACAGTCTATTACCACCCTCACGGCAGAGCATAAATAATAAATGGCCCCCATGGAAGCCCATCGGAAGGTGTGGATGTCTCACAGTCGTGACTGAATGCCGAGAGAGGTGACTACAATGGTGGTGAAGATGTCCCTTTTCTCCCATACCCGGTGAACAACCGTGTGGTCGGTGGATCACCATACTTCGGTTCGTGACAAGCTTACACGTGATGGTTGTTCGCAATGGCCGCATCGATGAGTTGCAGTTCGGTTCATGCACCATGTGGCTGGTGGCCGTCGTTGTCAGCACAAGATTACTTCCGGGGACGTCGTTGAAGTTGCGCTCATATGGATATAGTAGAAGGTTCCTGGCCAATGGAGTCCCGTGATTCACATTTCCAGGTACCTTTGAACATGTCCTTCTCACGTCGTAGCGTCGTTCGAAACGGTCCAACCCACGACGACAGCTTCTCTTATCTCGTAACGGAGGTTCCTGTCATGTTGTCAATGTTACCTTGCCACTGATCGGGACGGCTCAGCAAAACTGAGAGGAATTTTGACAAGATAACAGGACGGCCTTGCGGCATGTTGTGTTTTTGCACTGTGGCAAGACACATCCGCAGCTGCTCATTGGATGATAGCGGCTCCTCTCGTGCTTAGTAAGCACGACTCTTATCGCGCCAAGTCGGTCTACTTCGGGAAACCGGTCAAGTCGAGGCACATAAATCCCACATGTGAGGACGCCTAAATCCACGCCACTGTTTGATCTTTCGCCAACGCTCACCACTCGCACAGCAGCGCTCTTGCTTTCTGCTCCGAAGCCTCCCCTACGATGGTGAATGTAACCTATGACTCCTGTGAGTCCAGGGTTTCTTGGAACCTTCCTATACACCTTCATTGACTTTCGACCCTGTTCGCAGCGGGGGATCTCGAGTGGTCCACCTCAAGCAAGTCCGGTGTATACAACCTCGGTGATATTGCTTGGACACTGGCCTCAACCGCCTTGGTATGGATCATGATACCGGGTGTCGGTTTCTTCTACTCCGGCCTTTTGAGGAGGAAAAATGCCCTCAGTATGATCTATATTAGCATGATGACCGTGGCAGTGGTGTCATTCCAGGTGTGCCAGGTAATTTTATACGAGTGACAAGTACTGACCCAATGCTAGTGGTTCTTCTGGGGATACTCCTTGGCTTTCAGCGAAACTGCTGGTAGATTTATTGGAAACCTGGGTAAGCCGTTCGTGATCACTTTCAATCAGGGCTCATTTTTTATAGACCATTTTGCCCTCATGAATGTACTTGACCAACCATCTGTTGGCAGTAGTCGCGTTCCCGCAATCGTTTTTTGTGTCTTCCAGCTCATGTTTGCTGCTATTACGTGGGCCATCTTCCTACCCTCACGAGGGTTGTCACCGCTCACTTTGCCATCGCATAGCCCTATGATCGCTGTTGGCGCCGTCGCGGAACGAAGCCGTCTCGGACCACTCCTCGTATTCGTGTTTGTGTGGTCGACATTGGTGTATGACCCGATTGCGTGCTGGACATGGAACCCCAACGGTTGGTCGGCCATTCTAGGAGGTCTCGACTTCGCTGGCGGCACACCTGTCCACATCTCTTCTGGAACTGCAGCGCTGGCCATCTCCCTTTATCTTGGAAAGCGCCGTGGTTACGGTACAGAGCGACTTGCTTACAAGCCCCACAACACGACCTACGTTATTCTGGGCACAGTCTTCCTTTGGTTCGGCTGGTTTGGATTCAACGGCGGCTCCGCTCTGTCTGCAAACTACCGTGCTGCAGAGGCTTGCATTGTCACTAACTTGGCTGCTAGCATTGGCGGTTTGACCTGGATGCTTTGGGTGGGCATTTTTTCTGAGAGAATCGAATTATGTTTTTAACGAGCCTCGACAGGATTGGCGCTTGGAACGCAAGTGGTCCGCCGTTGGGTTTTGCTCCGGTGCCATCGCTGGTCTCGTTGCCATTACCCCAGGTTCTGGATTCGTCGGTGCCCCGGCCGCCGTACTCTTCGGCTTTATGGCCGGTACAGTTTGCAATTTCGCCACCCAGTTGAAGTTCATTTTCAAATACGATGATACTCTTGACGTGCGTTCTCGACCTGTCAGTCTAGAAGCTGTGCTCACCGGGTGAATAATAGATCTTCGCCTCACACGCTATTGGTGGCATCATTGGCAACCTGCTCACCGGTCTTTTTGCTCAGTCGAGTGTCGCAGGCGCTGATGGCTTCACGGCGATTTCAGGCGGTTGGCTCGACCACAATTACAGACAACTCGGTATCCAATTGGCAGACTCAGTATCTGGCCTTTCATATTCCTTCACCATGACCGTGAGTTTCCCACGTATGGCATGTGTTAAGTTGCCTGACCATCCCCCATTCTTTTCTTAGACCATCATTTTGTGGGTCATGCACTACATTCCTTTCCTTCGTCTCCGTTGTGACGAAGAGACTGAGATAATCGGTGTTGACGATGCGGAGATGGGCGAATTCGCTTATGACTACGTCGGCATCGAGGCCGAACTCCTACCGCGGCAAGAGTACAACAACACTGCGACCGGTGGAAGCCGTGAACCCCAGCACACCATCTCAGCCTCGCAGGAGAGCGAACATGAAAAGACGGCCAACGCCGTTTCTGCGTCACATTAAGTGCTCGATAGACATATATATGACAGGCTAAGGGATATTGGGAGGAACAATCTTCCATTCTCCTTCCATCGTCTCACCTTCCTTTCTTTCTCTTCTGCATACACCCCGAGTAATCGCACTTGCAAAGAAGTGGGTAATTTATTGTTCCTCCCGCTCTTTGCTCTTTGTTCCCGTATATAAACAGTCTATGTAGTTGCACAAGTACTGGGTTCGCATCGTGGTAGGAATGCATTATCAATTATTAGGTAGACTTCTTTCTGTGAACGTGCAAATGTCGAGCTTAAAGGGAGCGGGTCGGCAGCCTCGGAGTCGATAGATCTTCGGCGAAATTTTACTAGTCACCGATCGCGTTCTCGGGGGACAGAAGCTGCTTGACCCATCAGTCCTCTGAACAGACATCGTAAAGTAGTACCTGCAGTGCGTCTGAATCATCATGATGTGGAAACGAAGTTTGCCACGAATCGAATCATATGTGAACTTCAGAAGTTCAACTTCTTCGAATCCAAATCAAATGCAGATATTATTAGGAGAACCATTTGAAGTCAATCACTGGTCTCGGGCGACCGACTTGCAAGTTGATCGTTAGCCTTCGAGCCGTCCGAAGGCATCGGGCACGAGGCTGTACTATACAGCACTGAGGCTACGAACAACACAGTAATAGCCAAGAGTGTGAAGCCGCGCTATATAAATAGAACCTAGAGGGCTTGACTAGATGAGATAGGAACTCACAACATCGGACTCCGGGCGTAATCAGGATCAGGCATCATTGAAATGCGCTATGTTATTGGAACTCCGATTCGATATCTAGCATCGCCTCCGGGCACCTGTCCCCGAGGTTGAAATCCATCTGCCATTATACATTCACCCGAAATGAAACGCGTTCTTCCATCACCGACTTATATGCGACTGCCACTGAGACGGAAAGGAATGCAAATATGACGGGCGCCCTTACTCTCCTTTTCACACGAGTTGGCCGAATTATTGGGAAGAATATTGTCAGTTCGTGCCCAGCCTCCACTAGCCTCCACCCCCTTAACCAGGCTCGCCGGAATTATGCCACTTAACTCCGGCATGTGTCCCACATTGACCGATAATTATTTACTTGAAACTTTTGTATTCAATTATTTATGATTTTGGTAATGTCAAAAATTATTTTTTCTACTTGGTCAATGTGGGACACATGCCAGAGGTATATATGAGTCAAGTGGTACAATTCCAGCAAGCCTACCATTACTGGTTAAGGGGGCAGAGGCTATTGGAGGCTGAGCATGAACTGACAACATTTCTCCCAATCGGCCAACTCGTGTGAAAAGGAGAGTAAGGGCGCCCGTCATATTTGCATTCCTTTCCGTCTTCACTGCGCACAACGGAAGCCAAGCGTGGTAAGAACATATTGATTAACATGCCAGAGCCGGCTTCATTTTCAGAAGATACAATCAACGGCAGGGAACAAAACGAGACAAGCTCACCACTCCGGAGACATGGCTGCGAATCAAGCTTAGCAACCGTTTGGTGGCATCGATGGACAGTCAATTTCCCTCAGCCTCGGCGAGACCAAGAGTCTCTATCTCGTGCACTTTTCACGACGTAGGACCAAACGTCTCGACGAGATACCAAGCTGATTGAGGACGACACGATCAACCCGAGAAAAAGACGTGTGCTGCACGTGTCTATAAGGATGGGGTCGAATTATCGGACTTGATCCACGTACTGGAATAACTTGCAGCTCTGCTGTAAGCTTCTGCAGGGCAGGGAGAAGTTCCACAGGCAAGTCCTCGTCCGAATTCTCCCAGTGAAAATGGAATCAGGGCGAGGAGTAACCAGCCCGTGGCTTCGGTTGTGGGGCCTGAGATTTTTCGTTTCCCGTGCCAGTGAGCAATGCCGACGAAGTTCCCGTCAGAAACCCAGGCTAGTAGGCTAGGTAGGCTAAACCATCAAACCCCAGTGCAGGTCAGTGTCCAAGTCAAGACTTCCCACGGCGTTGACATTTTGTTTCGCCCAAAGAACTTTATGATGAGTAAGTCATACCATATAATATGCCAGTTGGCTTGGTGTCATGCAGGTGGCTGGAAGTTGTTAGCGCTCGCACCTGTTGACAGGGATGCTTTTGACAGATTGCCTCACTTCGGCATACAGGGACTCGACGGACAGTTTGGTTCTTTCGCCCATGATCCATTTTCATGATATCAGAGGGTATGTCCCTGACAGGAACGTCCTGAGGCGACGCTGCATAGTTTCTACAGGAATGTTACGAAGCTTATCCAAAGGGAGGTTTCCGTACGATTTACTACGGCCAAACAGGCAGTTTGGCATACAGCATATACAGCACTGGCAAACTGCGATCAATCACTCGTTATTTGCCCACGGCCGCCGTACATAAACTCTTCGTCACGATAAACGCTCAACGTCCCAGTTCCTAGTATTCCATGTCAGATATTCCACACTCTTACACCAATGCCCAAGCATCTGCGCCACGGTACACGCTTCCTGATACATTCGATATTGGGCACCGCAGTGTTGGTTTGCTCATCCATCCCCATCAACTCAGGGGACACCTCTCTATGTTACATGCATTCCACAACCTCCGAGTAATCGTAGAGTCCGATGACGTTACCCAATTTCCAGTTGATGTTTGTGCCATGGACCCAGAGAAACGTTGGAGCTGGTTCGTGAATATTGCAGTCGAGAGGTTCGCTTGAGGTGTCCCATCTTTCCAGACCCAAGGCTGAATCTCTCTCGAGGTTTGAACGCTGGTGCCGCAGTCTCGGCGATTGGTGCTCCGCGAACCCTGAGTTGGCTCTTCCCCCAATCGATGTGCTTATGGTCTGGCATACTTACCTTCTCAATCCAATGTATGGAGTTTCTATGGATGCTCGCCGTCTTGGTGAATGACCTCTTGAATAGATGGTATGCAGAAGACACGGCGCATATATCGACGCTAGGTTACTTGCCAGTCCTTACGGAGTATTTCGCCACCAATGTCGTATGTGGCTTTACTTGACGACATACCTCCCACTGAAGGATGTTTCAGGCATCTCCTGGTCTCCTCATTACCAGCGAACCCCACCCTGATCGTATCCATAATTGGGAACATCGCACGGATACACCGTACGACCCTTTTGGCGCGGTAGACAGCCTATCATACAAAGAGCTCCAGTGTCCACATTGCGAGCACCGGATGGTCGTGCGTAAGTACCCCTGAATCACGCGCTGCTGTGTGAGAGATACCTGACGACCACACAGCATTCCTTGGTCCAAATGGTTCGGGGTATGCACAAGGCAACTTCGTTGCCAGCTGCTCATCGTGTCGCAAGACAACCAATAAAAAGTTGTTGGGTCTTCACAAGTTCGCGAATGATATTGTGAAATCCCCCGGATTCCTCTCGTACGCTCGCCTGCATCTTGTCGCCACGCAGTGAGTTTATCTACATTTTAACAGTGGAACGCTGCATACTCCTAACGAACAGCATGACACTGGTAGTGCTACGGTAATCAAACAGCGTGTGATGACGGCGATTAAACTCCCCGCGTCAAACACGCTCACCATCCAGGAAGTCATGAAGCAGCTAAAGTTTAGTCCCGCTTTGCTAACGGAGAGCTTAACCGGACAATTTCATCGGAGAATGTATGCCCAGATGTTGACTTATGCGGTGAAACCTTTCTGACATTCTCACCAGAGGAAGGAGAATTTTGAGTGCATACACAGATGACAGGCCGTTCTCGGTTGAGCTCGTAGGCGCTGTCAGTTCCAACATTTCTCGATTCGTTCGCTGTGGTGACCCTGCCTAACCGATGGCTCTTTTAGGTCCTTCGGCAGGCTTCATTCGTGAGCAAGATGGCAGGTCTCGGCTGGACAGATCCTGAATTTTTCGCCGACGAAGAGGAAATGGTCGTCTTACAGCACTGCGTCGCAAGATATCATGCGTGCGTATGACCTGGTGACCTACTGCCGCATATTAAACCGAATTATTTATAGTTTTCTGGGACTCATGGCTGACGCTCCCGGGTCGTTATCCGTTCCGACGCTCGATATCGATCTTGCGTGGCATACGCACCAACTCAGGGGGAATTATTATCATACGGAATGCAAACGAGTTGTCGGTCGATACGTCGACCAGTGAGTACTTGTTTCCCAGTTATGTCGTGATGGTGTTCGAGCACCGCTTCCGCTAGTGATGACAAAATCGAAGAAGATAGTCTCGCAAAAGGGTTCGACATCACATGCCGTGCTTGGACCGTGCGTACACTCGAAATGCTGCACCATTGAAAATGACGACCCTGACACTTGACTGGCTGACTAGGATCGATACGGTCTCCCGTATACTTACTGCGGCTGTCCTCTCCCTGGTACAACGTTGGGCCAGCGGTTGCGCAACGCTTTGTCTCTACATCGTCGTCGCACGACCAAGGAAGTGGACATCCTTCGTCCCCCGCCCGACGCAGCTGCTGGCACACACGCTAGCGACCATAACGCCGTCTATCTCATCCACCACCAGAAGGCATCCGAGCATGCACGGGAGCAAAGACGACAAGAGGCTGAGCGACGACGGCGCCGAGAAGCACTCGATGCCAAGCACGAGGATGAGGACGAGCCTGCTGCGTTGCGATACAACCGCAGTCAGACGCGTGCGCACGGGCTCGCATTCCTGTACCCTGTCCCGATGCGGGCCAGGGTTGCATCTTGCGTCACCGTCCCGTCTGTCGTAGAAAACGGCGCGTGTGCTACGGTTAGTATTCTTTTAGCTTATTCTCTCCCCTTCCTACGAGGTGAGGTTTATTGACGATCCTGGCGTGTGTGCGTCCAGGGTGTTGGAGGTTGTAAGGCAGCATGTACAGGTGCGGTACGTGCAAGCGGGGATCAGCGCGGCGGAGGTGGCACTTCTGGAGGAGGGTAGCCTTTGCCTGCACGAGTGGAAGTAGATGCGGAGGTGTCGGCGGATGTGGCGACCTGGTACGGAGGCAGATATAGTTCTTCTCGCCGAGTGGTGGCACTCGCGGAGGCGGAGGTAACTGTAGGTGTGGCGGTGGATGAGACCCAGTGCAGTGATGGCGGTGGAGATGGCGGTGGAGTTGACGGTGGAGTTGACGGTGGAGATGGCGGTGGCAATGGTGACGATGGATGTGGCGGTGGATGTGGCGGATGGGGTAGTTGCAGTGGTTGTGCATAGTCACTCGTACGCCATGCATCACGCATCATGGTCGAATGCTCTCCCCTGTCGGAATAGATTAAGCTGTCCTACTAAGCAGACAACTGTATCACAGTGCTGTCTTTGCCATAAATTCCGAGATCAGCCGGGATAGGTTTGTGTAACATGGGAGCGCCTTCATCAGACTACTTTCTACAGAATATTTTGGCGAGGGTTTGACTCCAACCTGATCATAAGGATCACATTATACCATGATGGCAACCCACTTCGTGTGGTGCGATAACGGAAGTACCCTATCGATTAGACTGCAGGGCCAATAGTGATGAAATTATCCAGGCATACCGATTTGTGAAAAGCACACTAACAGCGTCTGTATGCAAGGATATGATTCCCTCCCTACCGATCGATCGATGATTCCGAGCTTAATAATTCTCGATAAGCCGCGCCAAAGCTTTACCCTCCTCTTCCCCATCACGACGATCAATGACTTTTGCAAGCATCTGGGTTCATCCACGCGGATCGGTAAGTAATGCGCAACACGATCGAACAAACCCGATGTTACCTCGTTGACTTGCAAAAAGCGCTCTACGAGCTCGGATCCGAGAACGTCCTTGATCGCTTGATCGATGGCCAAGTACCGCCTCGCTTCGACAATGTTCAAAGGTAAGCGTCTGGTGATGCCCAAGGCCTCCCTCTCCGCAACTGTCATTTCAGCAGCCGTCCGGGGCCCGCCGCAGTTCTTGACCGCGAGCGGACGGCCATCTCTAACGCCGAGTATACCACACGCCAGGATGCCTGCGATTGCCAGGTACGGATTGGACGTTCCATCAACTTGTTTGATCTCGAAGTTCCGCGAGGAAGGTGACGATGCTTTAGTGAGCCGAACAGGTGCCTCGCGGTTATCGATCCCCCAACAGACCCACGTACCCCCCGACCATATTCCATCCAACATTCGGGAATAGGAAGCCGAGAGGGGTAGTGTGAATGCGATCACGGATGGGAGGTAGTTCATAAGACCAGAGAGGAACATGGATTCGACGGGCGTCAGAAACTCGGAAGCGGATACGCCTGGCCGTTCCCCGCGTACAGAAACATGTATATGAGCACCGCTTCCACCTGTCGATCCTTCTCGATTAGAACGCGGACGAAAAGTGAGAATTCTCGATGACTGACCACTTTCTAGGTCCAGCCTGGGAGCAAATGTAGCCTTCACACCATGCTTACTTGCAATATTGTAGATGGTCTCGCGGGTATGGACTAACGAATCCGCGGCCTCGAGTGGAGACATGGGACCAGTAACGACTTCGTACTGGAACAAGGATGACTCGAGTCAAAACGGCGGAATGCATGTATCGGATCAGGCAGACAAACCTGTCCTGGTGCACCCTCTGAATGGTACATCTGGAGTTCAATACCGTCCGCTTGTATGGAATCTGCGATTTCCTCTAGTACTCGAGCTTCAACAGTTCCTGTGTTGAGCGCAAGGGTGGTGGAATATTGGTGACCATTCACGGGGACGAGCGGGTCAGCTGATTTAAGGAGAATGAATTCGGTCTCAATGCCGACCAAGAACTGAATCCCGAGTTCTTCGACAGCATACCTGGGGCCAGATGTCAGCTCTTCAGCAACGGGTTGTCATCGCGTTCCAGGTTGCTCACCGAATAAGACGTGATAAGACCGTACGGGGGCAAAAGGGCACTTCAAAGGACGGTCCACTGGGGCGTGGAATGGACGCCTGCTCCTGGAAGTACCCAAAGAAGACTGCGTGTCCAGGAGCATAGCTACAGAGGCGAAATGAAGAGAAATCGATGACATAAATGTGTTCTCCAACTGCGCTAAATCCGGGTGCAATCTGGACTACTACTAATCCGAGGGCCGCCTTGGTCAACGTGACGCCAGGTCGCTCCGAGTTGAGAAGCTTGCGGAAGTAGGACACCGGCAAGAATCTGCAGCGAACCTGATTGTTGAAGTCTACCCATTGGATTCGAATGTATCGAATGCCGTTGGCATTAAAGATGGACGCAAAGTCTTCATATGACTTGCGCGTTGAAGCGTCTTGACGGGGTCGTTCGTCAGGGAGCATTATCAGGTAGAATCAGAGGCGAACAGAGGCTGGGAGAGATAGCGGCGATACCATGCTAGATGGGCTCATGATTTGTATCGCGCCGGACTCATAAATCAGCACACCGCAGTGACAGCCGCATCGGAACTTGAAATACAATGTATACGTACAGTCGACTCCCTCATAACCGATACCATTTAAAACAGATACATACTCCCTGAAATCCGATACAGATATTGGAATAGAAAACCGATAGATGCATCCAAATTAGGATATATGTACATTATATAATCGTGCTTCTATTCCAACATGGCAAGTACGATCCGAAACACCTCAACAGTTACACAGTGGCCTTCCATTATGAAACATGACGTCGACATTCTCAAAAAATAACTAAAGAAGCTTCAAGATGAGACTTGTGCAAAGCAGCACTCGAGGCTTAACCAACGATTTTCAGAAACAGACGAAGAATGGATAGACAATGCTGGGAATCTTGTGGATGAAGTGCGGGTAGGCAATAACTGTGAAGGCGGGGGTGGCGGCGGATGTGGCGGCCCGGCGCAGAGGCGGACATAGTACTTCTCGCCGAGGGGTGACACCTACGGAGGCAGCGGTAACTGGTGGTAGATGCCCCAGCGCGGAGGTCGAAATGGCAGTGGAGATGGTGGAGATGGTAGCGGAGATAGCGGGTCAATTCAGTGTGGCAGTGTTGGATGCGACCTGTGCGCCATGCATTACGGCCGAATGCTCGCCCCTGTCGGAATAATTGTATCACACTGGCTTTGCCATAAATTCCGAGATCAGGGATAGGTTTGTGTAGCTTGAGAGCGTCATCATTCATAAAGGTAGGAATATATGCCTTCCTTAGGCTAACCCAGACAATTGCATCACAGGACTGGAAATTCTGAAATCAATGTAACTTGGGAGCGCCTTCATTAGACACTGGCTTTCAACAGGATATTTTGGCGAGGGTTTGACTCAACGTGATGATAAAGATCACATTATATCGGAAACCCACGTCGTGTGATGCGATAACGGCAGTATTCTATCGGTTCAAATGCATGGGCAACAGTGATGGAGACTGTCCAGGCATACCGATTCATAGAAAGCACGTGTCAGGAGCGTCTATACGCAAGGATGATTCCAAGCTTAATAATTCTCAATAAGACGCGCCATAGCTTGACATTCCTCTTCCCCGTCACGACGATCAATGACTTTTGCAAGCATCTAGATTCATCCATGCGAATCGGTAAGTAATGCGCAGCGCGATCGAACGACGGTTTTACCTCGTTGACCAGCAAAAAGTGCTCTACGAGCTCGGATCCGAGAACGTCCTTGATCGCTTGATCGATGGCCAAGTACCGCCTCGCTTCGACAATGTTCAAAGGTAAGCGTCTAGTGATACCCAAGGCCTCCCTCTCTGCAACTGTCATTTCAGCAGCCGTCCGGGGCCCGCCGCAGTTCTTGACCGCGAGCGGACAGCCGTCTCTCACGCCGAGTATACCACACGCCAGGACGCCTGCGATGGCCAGGTACGGATTGGACGTTCCATCAACTTGTTTGATCTCAAAGTTCCGCGAGGAAGGTGACGATGCTTTAGTGAGCCGAACAGGTGCCTCGCGGTTATCGATCCCCCAACAGACCCACGTACCCCCAGTCCGCATTCCATCCAACATTCGGGAATAGGAAGCCGAGAGGGGCATCGTGAATGCGATCACGGATGGGAGGTGGTTCATAAGACCAGAGAGGAACATGGATTCGACGGGCGTCAGAAACTCGGAAGCGGATACACCTGACCTTTCCCCGCGTACAGAGACATGTATATGAGCACCGCTCCCACCTGTTAATCCTTCTCAATCAGAACACGGACGGAAACTGAGAATTCTCGATTACTGACAACTGTCTAAGGCCGGCCTGGGAACCAATGTGGCCCTCACACCGTGCTTACTTGCGACATTGTAGATGGTCTCACGGGTATGGACCAACGCATCCGCAGCCTCGAGTGGAGACATGGGACCAGTAACGACTTCGTACTGGAACAAGGACGACTCGAGTCAAAACGGGGGAATGCATGTATCGGATCAGGCAGACAAACCTGTCCTGGTGCACCCTCTGAATGGTACATCTGGAGTTCGATACCGTCCGCTTGTATGGAATCTGCGATTTCCTCCAGTACTCGAGCTTCAACAGTTCCTGTGCTGAGCGCAAGGGTGGTGGAATATGGACGACCATTCACGGGGACGAGCGGGTCAGCTGATTTAAGGAGAATGAATTCGGTCTCAATGCCGACCAAGAACTGAATCCCGAGTTCTTCGACAGCATACCTGGGAAACCAGATGTCAGCTCTTAGCAACGGATTGTCATCGCGTTCCAGGTTGCTCACCGAATAAGACGTGATAAGACCGTGCGGGGGCAAAGGGGCACTTCAAAGGACGGTCCACCAGTGGGGCGTGGAATTGACACCTGCTCTTGGAAGTACCCAAAGAAGACGGCATGTCCGGGAGCATAGCTACAGAGGCGAAATGAAGAGAAATCGATGACATAAATGTGTTCTCCAAATGCATCAAATCCGGGTGCAACCTGGAGGACTAATAGTAATCCGAGGATTGCCTTGGTTAACGTGACGCCAGGTCGCTTCGAGTTGAGAAGCTTGCGGAAATAGGACACTGACAAGAACCTGCAGCGAACCTGATTGTTGAAGTCTACCCATTGGATTCGAACGTATCGAATGCCGTTGGCATTAAAGATGGACGCAAAGTCTTCATATGACTTGCGCATCGAAGCGTCTTGACGAGGTCGTTCGTCAGGGAGCATTTTCAGGTAGAATCAGAGGCGAACCGAGGTAGGAAGAGATAGCGATATATATGTAATACAATCATTCGCCGCACAATTGGCACTTCATATGACTACTTTCTGCCCGCCTTCTTGGCAGCTGCCCGTGCCCTTGTGATCTGTTTCTTCCAGCCGAGGCATTGACTGCATCCTAACGGCATGCGTTTCAGCAAGACGCTGGCGTAAACAATCTGGAGTTGCTCACCCACAGACCCGTGTTTCTTGCACTGATAAACGCCTTCTTTGTTGAGAACCACCGTGGGAGCCTCGATACCCTCCCGATCAATAGGGTCGAGCTAATGACCAAGGCAAAATGTGAGCAAGCACATGCGGACTCGTCAAACAATGGGATCGACCCCGTAGAAAGCGTCGTTCTCCTCCCGACCATCGTAGTTACAGTCAGAGCACTGTGGAGACGAGTCATCGGATGGGTGGTCGTCAGCCGATCGACATCAGCGTGGGGGAATATTGCAGGGTAGGCGTGTGACACGTACGACCTCTTTGAAGTGGGTACAGAAAACGGCGTCGTTGATTTCGACGGTAGCAGGTTGGACGTCGGCCATGGCTGGTCAATTGGTTGGGTATTCGGGAACGTGGGGGAAGAACGAAGGGTGGAGATCGAGGGGTCTAAACCCACTCGCTGACTCAGGGCAAGCACGGAATTCTCCGCTCCCAAGGCTTACTGGCAATGGCATTCTTGCCCAACTCAGCAGGCAGAGTCTTACACTCAAAGAAGCTACCTGTATCATTGTCGCGTATACTGCAACGCTGTCCGCATCTCTGTGTCAATGTAGCACTACGTTGATAACTGCGGGCAAAGACTCGGTGGCGTGGGATTCCAACACTATCAAGGACGCGTGCCCGGTTCAACAGAACGCCATCGCAAGTGCACAGAAAACATGGCGGAAAGACTCCCCCCCGAACTTTGGTCGTACATCTTTGACCTCGCTGCAGACGAAGACACGATATTCTACCCTGGCTTGCAAACCAGCATGGCCCAATCGACCTGGTCCAAATCCCCCTGGGGCGGGTGGACCGTCCGAACACCCCAAGATACCATCAGCATCATCCAACGACGAAGCTACGCCACCAAGAAGGTCCCGTCCCGTCTCGATTTTCCTCGGTATCGCTGCTCACGCCGTTTTTTTTTTTGACAGTCGATCATCGCAGCATGCAGAACGTGGCGCAGGCTCGGCACCGAATTTCTCGTCCGCTGTCTCTTCTTTGACGACCCCACCAAACTGCGTCGCCTC
Organism: Boletus coccyginus; assembly: GCA_025782845.1. Classification (NCBI taxonomy): domain Eukaryota; kingdom Fungi; phylum Basidiomycota; class Agaricomycetes; order Boletales; family Boletaceae; genus Boletus; species Boletus coccyginus. The sequence goes on along the minus strand of JAHZSR010000058.1, from coordinate 19,839 downwards.
TGCAACATCTTGGATCGCGATCCCTCACTGGGATGGTGGGCGAGACGCCTACATATCACCCATTACCTCAACGGACGCGGTCCAAGGATGGACGACTTTGAGGAGCCACTCATCGCTATCCTCCGGCAGTGTCCAAATCTCGAAATTTTCATCGTCGATTGGCCCATGTCGAGCGCGTTTGGACCTATCGCAGACACGCTCAGCATGTCCTGCCGTAACCTACGGACGGTACATTGGCACGTACCGTCTGAACTTCTTTCCAAAGTGATCTGGGCGTTAGACACGCTCCCCAATCTCGTCGCTGTCCACCTCGAGTTCGCCGCGGCGATCGTGGAATCAGACACCATCACACTAGGCTCCGCACAGGACGTCAAACTGAAGTTGCCAAATCTTCAGCAACTGTACTTGAAAGGCTTCTGTCAGGACTTTATAGAACAAGCCACTGGGTGGTCTCTTCCCTTACTACGCAGTTTCTCCTTTCACTTTGGTAACAACACCGTCGACATTCCCGATGTCATCGCTTTCTTCGCCCAACACGGCACGACCCTTCTCTTTCTAGACTTGAACTGCATCCCCACACTCGACGTCCGTACTATCCTAGACCTTTGTCCTTTCCTGACCACATTCTGCTTCAATCTCGATTGGAAGATTTCTCCGGCACCAAATCCCGATACCGATCCTGATCACCCCGAAGACGAGGCCATGCTCCCAATCACGCTGACCAACCGTCCACACGACCATATCCAGCACATCGGGCTCCATGGACTCTTGTATGGTTTTGGGGTGGGATATGCCGCAGCGTACGCCGATGCCGACCCTGTGCGGACGATGATGGTCCAGCGCACAAACGACCGCAACTTCAAAGCCCTGAACAGAACTTCGTTTCCTAAACTGGAGCGCGTGAGGGTCTTGAGCACAACGGTGTTGCAAGATCTGAACGATAATGATGGACCTGCGGATTCGTGCTTTGAGCGGTGGGAGAGGTGGTGGGAGATGTGCACCAAGATGCGCGTGAGGCTCGAAGATTGTTCAGGAGGAGTGCTTGGTAATCTTCCCCAGGACCCGCAGGAAGAAGATTGTGATAGCGAGGACGAGTACGAATGTGTCACGGACGAGGAGGAGCAGGAGTGGAAGGGGAGCGTCAGTCTGGCAGAGTTGAGGGAGTTACTCGCAGAATGCAGGAGGATGACGGAGGAGGGCGAACGAGAGCAGTCACCCTTCCAGTTTTTCCTTTCGCCGCCAACCTTGTGACTTGCGTTGCCTTAATGATCAACTGCTTTTCCTTCTGGTGTCCATGTCTTGAATGCTCCTCTTTTCACTACGTTTCGGACGATGTCGAGTGCCCGTTCTACATGAACTTGGTTGTCCTCGTCGAGCCGCTCCCGACCTGTTTGGGTCCAGCTTTGGCCCGACTAGCAAATATATGGACATACCTATAATCGCCCAGTTTCGTGTGCTGGGAATACGAAGCGTATCGCACTCTATTTTCCATCCCGTCCACTGACTCAACTTGGCCAACCAAATCCTATATACCGAATATTGACTCTGATGACTACCCTCCCCGCCCAGATTCAGGCGGTCCACGAAAGCGTCGTCAGCGACGATAGAGACCAAGCCCGCAAAGGTGGTGGTCGACGCGCGTGCGAACCGCTCGTCAAACGACCAAGCACAACAAGGGATAGAGAGGTACCCGGATGCGTGCTCGATGGTGGCGATGAGAGGAAGCCAGGGTGTCAGTTCGTCTGCGTGGTTTCCGATGAGGAACGCGCCGGCATCGAGGTAGGGTACGACGCTGTGTCTGCTCTCCGACACGGTCCGGGCGTACTGCGTCAGATCGAGTGCGTGCACGTGCAAGGCGGCGCGTGTGCGTTCGGGGTAGTGATCCCAAGATGTACGTGCCCGGAGGTCGATGCCGTGGCCGTGGTAGCCCTCGGAGACGAGAATGTGTGTGAGAAGGCCATTTCCGCATCTGTAGGACCGGCAAGGGTATGTGATGACAGGAGCTACTGATTCGTTTCTCCAGACTTACCCAAGGTCCAAGAAGCCACCGGACGGCTGTGGCCAGTGCTTCCAAGGTTCATTGTCCGCTGGCGTATGCTCATGATCCTCTGCGCCCGCGAAAGACTGTTTCCAAAGAAGCATGAAATACGTTGCGATCCCGATATCCTGCGATGGGTATCAGCCAGCCGTCAACAGCGCGTCGGTCGTTGGCATTACCTCGAACACATGCTTGAGCGGGTCGGTGGACTCCTTCCACTCGGACACCAGATGCTTGTATCGTTCTCGCATCACGAGATACAAATCCTGATACGCCTCCCTCGGGATCAGACAATCGTGCTTCACACGCTTTTGGTAATGCGTCATTGCGCCCCATCCGTATCGATGGAGGGTCTCGAGGAGGGCCAATGTCGTGCGATACAGTCTTGAATCAAGGTCCAAGGGCGTATCGGGTAACACGACTGCTTCTATGCGCAAGATCGGAGGTGTGCAAGGAACGAAGCGAAATGCGAGGTGCCGGACGGTAGGGTGATAGTAGGGGAGGGATGCACCAGGCGGGAGGAGCGGGCTGAGCACGAGCGTGCACGGTATGTCCCTGTACGTGCCAGTGGTAGAAGCATATAGCGTACAGAGCTGTTCTACGGCAGCATCGCGACTCGGTCGGCGAGGAAGGAGTTTACGATGGATGTTGTAGATGGGCCGATGAGATTTGAGATGGCGCGAGGGAGTGTCATCAATGTCATGCGAGTAAAATGTCTCACTGACAATCTTTGACCGAAGAATGAGCGTTGAATTGTATTCGGGGTGATGGACGAGCTGCTCGACAGCGCGTTCAAACTAGAACAAGGACATGGTCGTGAATTACAACATGTCTGAATCACTGGCTTACGAGCTCCAAGGGAAAGTCGGCTGGACAGCTGACAACGGGTAACCATTCCTCGTCTTGCGACATGCAAGTCAAGGGAGGGATCGTCTGGGGGTCTGGGGCGTTACAAGGCGAGGGGATAAATCGAGGGCGGACACATGACTGGTCCATTGCAACTTGTTCGGGTTCAAACTTGGCGTTGCAACACATCGAGCCCCGCTCGCATACATGATATATTACACGGCTGCCCAGGGTCGAGCCCGTCGTCACACAAGTCAACAAACGCCGCATACCACACGCCCATGGACAAAATCGAACATCAACAAAAAAGAGAGCGTCCAGTCAGAAGAAGGCCAACAAAAACTTGGGTATGGTATAGAAAGCGAACGGTGTCCAAAAGTGAACGTGGGCCCTAGCCTTCAGAGATCTATTGGGCTGCATCCCACGTTGATGAGGCCATCCTGCAAAACGCATTAGATGGTGCGGGATGAAGGCTAGGCGAGACGCTCACATAGTGGGTATCGTTGCAACAGACGGGATTTGATTCACACTGCGCGCTGGAGCCAGCTCCAGTGAGTGAACTACATTGCAAGCCAATCTGGCCGTTGCCCAATAGCCCGGCCAGGCCCAGCAGAGGTGCTAGGACGGTTGCCGCCGGAGAGTTAGCCTATCCGAGCACGACATCAGATCAACAACGGACATGAACAAGCGCGACGCACAGATTGAACGCTCTGGCAGCACTGGATCGACCCAGTGTTACACACACGGGGGTTGCGCCCGGCAAGGGGCCCGCTGTGGGCGAGAGCGACAAAGGGGAGGACGGCGAGCGTGTGGTGGACGAGCATTCTGCCAGGATGCGGCGGGCGGGTCTCTAGAAAGGAGCGGATAGGTTCGAGGTTGGGGGAAAGAGGGAAAGGAAGCTGGGGGGGATTCGACGACGGGAGGTCTTTATATGTCTGACTGCATTCCAATCACCGAGTTAGCGCCCGCGCGGTTCGGTGGAATAGAGCGCTAAATCTTGTTAGCGTGCTCCAATGGCGCTCGCACATCGTCAGGAATACCAACCCAGCACGTCCTCGGCAGCGCACTATGGCGAGTCAAAACCGCATGCCAAAAGTGGAGCACTAAATGCTGTGGCCTTCGCCGGAGCCAACCGGCCTCATTATCGCACCACAGGATTTGCACAGGACCACCGCCGCCATGTACCACATTCCGCGCGCAATGCTCCACCCTGAGCCGCCCCAAAGGCATTCATCAGCGTCCAGATCGCTCCCGATCCCGCAGCAAAGTGCGCTGATCCCCCGTTGCTTTGAGATCCCAGAAATCTTGCTTCATATTTTCGAGCATGTCTACGTCTCACACAAAGGCCGCCCCGACCTCGCAAGCCTTGCACTCACTTGCAAGCTGTTCAGTGGCCCCGCTCTCGACGTACTATGGCGCATTCAGACCTCCCTCCTTCCTTTGATCATGACTTTTCCTCGCGAATTGCTCAACTTTGCACCTAGCGACCAGATGGCCGTCGCGACATTCGTACGTGTCCCATGTACCCTCCTCGATGGCGGTCCCAACTGATCCGCAACGACAGACGATCGACAAAAAACCCATGACTAGCCATTGGCGAAGGCCTTTACTCTACACCAAACGTATCCGGACGATCATGCCGGAAGATGGACTTACCGGTTTTGGAGGAATCGCGGTACATAAGAGCGTTCTGCAAACTCTCATCCAAACGTGTCCGTCCAAGCCCGTGTTTCCAAACCTCCAGGAGCTCAGCTACCCCACCATTTGCAACATCGCCATCGTGGACGAGGCGACATACACGAAATCCATGTTCATGTTATCCCCCTCGAACACCCTCCGGACATTGAGTTTCCAGTACCCTAGCGGTCGTAATGCCAAGGACACCCGTACCTTCTTGACGCAATTTCGGAACCACTTCAGGACTCTCGAATCTCTCCGGGTATTCATGAGTGAGCTCATACCCCTGCCCCCGTACATAAACTGAACGATGATGTTAGACGTGGTACCCCTGGAGATCACCGACTTTTTGTCTGTCTTCGCATCCATCCAGAGTCTTAAATGCCTCGTTTTGGCGCTTGGGTCGGGCCTCTCTTTCACTCAAAAACGCAAGAGGCTATCTCTTTCAAACTCGGACGCATTTTCGGGTCTTTGCTCGCTTGGGCTCCATTCTTTCTCCACCCCATTCGTCCTAGAGCTATTGAAAGCCATTCACACATCGCGGCTCCAGATTGTTAATATATATCTCGCATCCCGGGTCAAGCCAGACGAGCTCGGCGAGCTTTTTGGATCCGTGACGTCGTTGTCCGGCTCACAGCAGTCTGTTCGCCTCATATCATTGGCTGCGAACGGCTATACATCGGCTCTCCACTCAATCGGTGATCTGCTATCTATTCAGCATCTGCGCCACCTTACTCTACAGAATACGGGCCTGGTTCTCGACGATCGTCAACTTGACGAAATGGCGAGGGCGTGGCCCATTTTGCAGCACTTGTCTATCACCAATGATGTCCCGCCTTCAACGACCGTTAATGGAACGTTGAAATCCTTGGATTCGTTCTCGCAACATTGTCCTTACATCGAAACCTTGGAACTTCGATTGAATGCTCGGGAAGTTCCTCCGTTTGCAAACTCTCCTACCTCCATTCGGAGAGGCCAAGGAGTGAAACCTCTAGTCCTTCGGATCGATCTACGCTCCGATATCCGTGATTCTGCCGGCGTCGCGTCGTTCCTCTTGAGAACCTTTCCCGGAATCTCGGTGGAGCTTTCAGGCGGATCCCAAATGTCAGAGTTGCGGGAAACATCCACGTGGAACAGAGTTGCGGAAATCGTTGACGAGACACTCGGTCGACCTCCCCCAGAACCAGTATCGCCTAAGGGACCACGGATAATGTGTATGTCTTGCCCCGATATGCAGCCATCACGTTGGCTCAGCTTTTTTTCTAGTCATGACTTGAATTATTTCATATTCGCGAACGCTGAGAATCGCTACCCGTTCGTGTTCTGCGCCGCTCTACCTCGTCTATTTGTAGCGAATCAGGTGTCCCGCGTCAAGATAACCGAAGTATGTATCACCGACCTGTCACTTGTAGATGTACACTATGATTTCGTGTACGTGTTACCAAATTCTTGAAGCGTTCTTTCGCGCTAGAGGAAAAAGTCACGCCCGTCATTGATAGACATGTCCATGAAGCTAGTGACTTGCACATGAACGATCGTGACATTCATAGCCATCGATTTTACTTTCCGTAGTGTCGTACTACAACATATACATAGGTAATCACGTGTGATGTCATCGTCACACATGTCACAATTTTGCAACTGAAACCCTCTCAGCGTTCCACTGAGTCACGGCATTTGTGACGACCGCTGAGGCCTGAGGTATGTACACGCACACATTCACTCGCATTCATGTAGCTCATTTCGTGCTAGTTCATACAACGATGTGCCTACCAGTTGAACAGTTGCATTCACGGGCAGGATGTCCCGCAGCCAGGGTTGGGCAAGGAGGGGGGAAGAGTTATATCGAGGAGGCGGTCGACCGTGAAGCACCGCACCTTTGCCCACCTGGTTACCCCAAGCGATCCAGCTCCTCGACCCACCCCATAATTGATCCCCGTGGTCGCTACAACAAATTCGGAGCGACGGGGGACCTTGAGTGGGCCATCGTCCTCTTCCGAGAAGCACTCGACCTTTGCCCGCAGGGTCATCCTGGACGGCCATTGTCGTTAAACAACCTTGCAGTTGGTTTCTTCACTCGTTACCAGCACCTCGGGACAATAGACGACCTTGATGAGGCTATCATCCTCGACCGAGAAGCACTTAACCTTCGTCCACAAGGACACCGAGATCGGTCGGTGTCTTTGAACATCCTTGCAATTCATCTCTCCAGCCGGTACAAGCACCTCGGGACAATAGAGGACCTTGACGAGGCCATTGTTCTCGGCCGAGAAGCGCTCGACCTTCGCCCACATGGACACCGGGACCGGTCGATGTCTTTGAACAACCTTGCGGTTGATCTATCCGCTCGGTACAAGCAGCTCAGCGGAATAGAGGACCTCAACGAGGCAATCGTCCTCGGCCGAGAAGCGCTCGACCTTTGCCCTCAGGGGCACCCAGATCGTTCGATGTCCTTGAACAACTTTGGAGGTGTTCTCTTCGCTCGGTACAAGCAACTAGGAGCAGCGAATGACCTCAATGAGGCCATTAGCCTCGGCAGACAAGCACTCGAGCTTCGCCCGGAGGGACACCCAGATCGACCGGTGTCTTTGAGCCACTTTGCAGCTGTTCTCTTCGCTCAGTACAAGCAACTTGGCGGAGTGGAGGACCCCAACGAAGCTATTGTCCTCTGCCGAGAAGCACTCGACCTTTACTCACAAGGGCACCCAGATCGGTTGGTGTCCTTGATCCACCTTGGAGGTATTCTCTTCGCCCGGTACAAGCAACTAGGAGCAATGGATGACCTCAACGAGGCCATTATCCTCGGCAGAGAAGCACTCGGCCTTTGCCCACAAGGGCACCCAGATCGGTCAGTATCCTTGATCGACCTTGCAGCTGTTCTCTGCACTCGGTACAACCAGCTCGGAGGAAGGGAGGACCTCGATGCGGCCATAGTCCTCGGCCGAGAAGTACTCGACCTTCGCCCACAAGGGCACCTAGACCGGTCGATGTCTTTGAACCACCTTGCGGCTGCTCTCTCTACTCGGTATAAGCAGCTTTTGGGTATGGAGGACCTCGAAGAGGCCATTATCATCGGCAGAGAGGCACTCGACCTTTGCCCGCAAGGCCACCCAGATCGGTCAATGTCTTTGAACAACCTTGCATTTCATCTCTCCACTCGGTACCAGCAGCTCGGGGAAATTGAGGACCTCGATGTGGCCATTGTCCTCGATCGAGAAGCACTCGACCTTCGCCTGCAGGGGCACCCAGACCGGTCGGCGCCTTTGAGTGCCCTTGCATGCCACCTTTGCGATCGTTTCATACATTTCAGACAGTCTCATGATAAAGAGGAGGTGTTCAGTCTATACACTCAACTCGTACATGTGCCTCAAATCGTTTCTTCCGCCGATGTTTCTGCCGCTGTAACATGGACCCGTATGGCTCAAATTTTTCAGCATCCCACCATACTTCTCGCATATGAAACCTCTCTCCGATTACTTACTCAACATCTGGCCACTCTCCCATCATTACCTCGACATCTTGCCAGCCTCACATCATCACTCGCAGTGGACGCGTTCTCAGCCTGTCTTCATGAACGTGCCCCTGTCCATGCAGTCGAGCTCCTCGAACAGGGCCGGGGTGTCCTTTGGAGCCAGCTTACCTGCCTCCGTTCCCCGCTTGACGATCTCATGATATCTGGCCCGGCAGGAAAGATGCTGACAGATGAGTTCACGCGGCTCGCCTTGCTCATTCGAAAAGCCCTCGATTCGCCTAGTCCATATCAGCATGAGCGCGTTTCCCAGCTCAACCTCGACATGGAGAGGGTTGCAACCAATGTTCGCGAGTTACCCGGTCTCTCCCGTTTCCTTCTTCCCTCGCTCTTTCCCGACCTCCAACTTGCGGCCAGTGGGGGGCCAGTTATCATCGTCAATGCGAGCAAGTATAGCTGCGATGCACTCATCGTCTTACTCGGTCGCGATCCTGTTCATATCGCATTGCAGATCTCACAGGAAGGTGTCCGCGGCCTGTCAACGGAGTTCCATACCTTGACTGTGCGCGCAAGAAAGGTTGACGTGACAAGAGAACTCATGACCTTCTCGCGCAAACTTTGGGCTCGAATCGTTTCGCCCGTCGTCGGTTTCCTCCGGACGACTCATCCATTTCAATCACGCATCTGGTGGTGTCCCACCGCCGAGTTCTCTGCGCTCCCCCTGCACGCTGCGGGTCCCTATAGGGAAGGTCAACAGAATCTGGCTGATATCTACATCTCATCCTACACCCCAACCTTGACCGCCCTCATTCGTGCCAGACGGCGCGATCCTGCAAGTCAACGGAAGCGCTTCATCGCCATCGGCCAGGCCGAAGCTGTTGGCAAGAGTAAACTGGTCTCGGTCGGCGCGGAACTGGACAGTATTGGTCGAGTCGTCGACGGCCTCGCCACATTCACGCGCATAGATGGAGAGGAGGCTTGCATTTCCAGGGTCGTCGAAGAACTTGGCAAGAACGATTGGGTGCACCTTGCGTGTCATGGTTTCCCAAACCTGAAGAAGCCGTTCGAGTCGGCATTTGCTCTGCGCGATGGACACTTGACGATCCAACAAATTATCGTGTGCGGTTTGAAGAATCCGGAGTTTGCGTATCTCTGTGGGTGTCATACGACAGTCGGGGACGAAGAGAGTCCGGATGAGGTGATCCATCTCGCGTCGGCGATGCACTTCGCTGGGTTCCATTCCGTGGTTGGGACGGTGTGGGATGTGGACGATGGTGAGACGAACAAGATCACATCAACCTTCTATAAATATATGGTGGACGAGTCTGGGCGTCTCGATCATACCCGTGCAGCGCTCGCGCTGAACAAGACGATGAAAACTGTGGATGTACCATTCGATCAAGGGTTTTTTTATATCCATGTGGGTGCCTAGCTCTAGTATATTTTTGTTGTCTCGCTCGCTTTACGTTCCTGATACCCGCTGTATGCCATGAACACTATCCCGAGACACGCTATCCATTCTTTTCAGGGTGTAAGACCTGAGTGTATATGGTATCAGATCCTAGCCCCTGTAGCCTAGGACGCTTGACGAGTCGGAGTCGGTCCCGGCCCAGATTGGTCGCGATGGTGAAGGCATTGCAGGCGACTCAAGGCTGGAATTGGCGGGACGGGGGCACATGGCAGTCACAGCACGCCGTCCTCGATTTGGCGCGGGATCCGGAGGTGACAACAGAGCGACCCACCGCCGCGGCGGTAGTACTAGTGTTGTGCGGGCCCGCCCCGACTCAGGCTCAGCGCTCAGACTTTACACAACTGAAGCCCGAGCCCTCAGTGGCGGCCGGGCCAGGCCTGGTGCTCGGCCCGGCTTTAGCGTACGCCTCGCGCTCACGTCTTGTCGCACACTCAACCACTTTTATTCGTGCAGACATTTTCTACTAACTGCCTCGTATGACGGTCTCCTTGATTACGCGCAAAAGCCAGTGGTCCAGGACGTTGCAGCGCATCAGGCACCCACTACCTCTGTCTATGTCGTCCCGTCCCTGCCATCAACAGACGAGTCTGTGGTCATCGCGGGCGCCTCGCACGATCTGACCGCTTCCCTCACCCGCGTTTCGCTCGCACCCGATGCCTCACCGCCATCCCAAACCATCGCCTCGCTCCACTTGCATACCTCTCCTCTCTCCTTCGTCTCCTCTGATCACACCAGTTCCCGTCTCCTTACCGCATCCTGGGACCAAGTATGTCGGGCGAAGCGGAGAGGCGAGGGTGTGCATAGATGGCGTGCGAGGCATCCGTGCGCGTCGGGCGAACGCGAGCGGGCACTGCGGCCGTACACATCGGCACGTCGGGAGGGCAAGGGCAAGCGAGGGCAGGTGGATTCATGAGGCAAGGTACTGGCGAGGCTGGAGTGCGGCCCATACGAGGTCCCCAAGCGAGGCGCTGGTAATATTTTGAACAGCGAGACTCCCGCGAAGCGCATCTAAGAGACGTATTCCTATCTACAGTCTGTGAGACCGTTGGAATTCCAAAAAAAGTGCTGCCTCCCACCTGGATCCCTCGATAGTGTATACAGTTAAGTGGCTCTCGCAAATCAAAATGTAACCCTTCTGGTCAAGTCCTGCAAACAAATTGAACAATGGGTGATCAATCCAGGGCGGTACTAATCGAGGTACACATACCGTGTGGGAATCAGTCGAAATCTGCATTCCAATAAGTGAGGAGATCGCTCGACTTTCACCTCAGTAGAACTCACCCTTGGTTCTTGTGTCCAAGTTTCGTGGGTCACATCGCTCTCAGAACTTGAACCCTGCAAATATGTTTCATCGTACCTGGCCCAAATATCAGCGATGAGTTCCCTGGTAGATCGCATCAGTCACCGAGTGGGCAATTTCAAGGTCACAGATCGACTCACTCGAGTTTGTCACGGAGCTCCGTCCATGTAATATTTGGCTTTACCGCAATAGCATCCATGAAACACTTGCAACAAGAGCTGTGGCTCAGTCCGAAAATGTGATAGCACTTGAAACACTACCTTTGTGAAAGTTAGTTCCCGTTCGCAATCGTCATGTGCAAGTTGTCCATCTCTGCAAGCAGACAAACAAATCTAACGAAATTTGGTTAATTTCAAGGAGGTGCGAAAGGCTATGCAATGGGGTGCGTACCGTACTGAGCTCTCCCACCTTCATAATCTTGGATGTCGGAGGACTGTTCCATTCAGTACTGGCTCGCCTTAGAGGCGGTGGGACGTCCGAGTGTTTCTGCCGATATTCCTTGCTCAGTTCATCTATGATACTACTTTAAATATCGATCCTATAAGCACCGGGAAAATGCCTACAGAGATCGGTAATGACAGTCGAAAGATCTGATCTCAAATATCAGTATTCAAAAAGAAAAGAAAAGAAAATGTAAAAGTGTCGAGCGACCGATTGACCTGTGAACAGCCGACCGGGGTCAAATTTCCGCACCCTCGAGTGCTTGTTTGGTCCGATGCCCCTCTGCAAGTCTGCCAATGAAGGGACGTCACGGATACAGTGCAGTGACGAGGGGTATCACACATCACGTACCAAATAAGCCCTCAGAGTGGGAACAGTCGAAGAGGGTCTAGCCACAGTGTCAACGAACGAATTGATTGGATTCCAGGACACTGGCACATACAAATAGCTTCGAGCCTTTCACATTTTGAAGGGGTGTGACCAAACGATCTTGAAGAATCTGAATGATATAAGGTTGACTGTGTCACCATTCATATAAGTTACTCGCATGACCCAGAATGGGCTTCGCATCCGCGCAAACGATTTCTAATGTACCGTGAGTGTGGGTGTGGTACAAGAACACTTCTACACTGGAAGTTCCACTGACCGTTGTCCGTGCCGTCCTTTAGGCAGTGTCCCGAAACTGTAGTTTGTGTTATATTGTGGTATTCTCGTATGAATCTACAGAACCTACAATAGAAGAAGAAGCGACAATCTTCAGGAGCGTCGCTTGTCAGGCGATCTATTTGGTGCAACTACACAAAAAGGTTTTAAAGCCGACGATTCCACACTGAAAGTAAAGAACGCACGATCTTGCCATGGGTAGGCCAGAGGTGTTTTGGATGATTTTTATCATCCATCATCAAAATGATATCGTCCGTGTGATACCCGTGAGATGCTGAGACGGATGAGACCAATCGAATAGAAGTGAAATGGCATATACCTATCAGGAAATCTCGAAGCGCCTTGGCATCTCGATGGGTGAGATCAATATTAGGCAGATTACCGAATTTAAGTCCAGCTTCACGATGGACGTGACGTATGGCAATCAAAAGAGCTCTCCTCTTTCCTAGAGGTTTGTGGAGGGTGGTCATAGTGATGTATAGACTCGGTCGTGGGTGTGGGTTGAAGTGGCCGTCGACGCGCCCTCGCCACGGTCCCGTCACAGGTCTGTCACAGCGTCGTCACAGACCGTCACAGGCTCGTCACACCCCCGTCACGGGGCGAAAACATCTCGTCACCGTCACCCCCCGTCACGCGCATGCGCGGGGCCGGCCGGTGTGAAAATCGAGTGCCCCCTCCCCCTATATCTCCGATCACGGCGATCTCGATCGCGGGCCGGCGAGATCTCGAACTCAGAAAGAAGAGAGAAAGAGAGAGAGAGAGAGTGCAAGAGAGAGAGACAGAGCATTATATAGGCCTTTTTGTCAGGTCATTCAGGCTAGAGACAGCTTAGGGATAGAAAATCAAGTATATCAAGTATTTTACATACAAGATGTCGAACCATTCTGTACAATTTAATTTAATTGATTGATTAATATTAGTTGAACATCGCGCAATATGGACATAAGCAGAAATGTGCATGTAGAGTAAGTACTTGGAGAGTGAATATTAATGTAGTAACACTATATATATGTGTGTATGTATGTGACGGGGATGCAATGCACAGTTGATCCGCGCATTTTGGTTATAGTATAAAATGCGCATACATCAGCATCAAAATCTACCTGTATGCCGCGCGAGCATTTGAGCATCCACTTTTTCCCATGCCACAACTCACCCGCGACCTCATCCTCGCCTCCCTTCTCAAGATCTTGTACGACATTGCACACCGCACTCGAATACCCCCTCCAACAGCCTGGGTATCGTCTCACGATGCCCATGCATGATATTCCAGAAATTGGTGCCCATTATATAGGCCTTTTTGTCAGGTCATTCAGGCTAGAGACAGCTTAGGGATAGAAAATCAAGTATATCAAGTATTTTACATACAAGATATCGAACCATTCTGTACAATTTAATTTAATTTAATTTAATTGATTGATTAATATTAGTTGAACATCGCGCAATATGGACATAAGCAGAAATGCGCATGTAGAGTAAGTACTTGGAGAGTGAATATTAATGTAGTAACACTATATATATGTGTGTATGTGTGTGACGGGGATGCAATGCACAGTTGATCCGCGCATTTTGGTTATAGTATAAAATGCACATACATCAGCGTCAAAATCTTAAAATCATGGACCATATTTTTGGTTGGGTCGACATGTGAGACATCGAACACCGCGCATTTTAGTCGGGGGATAAAATGCGCACTTGATTTGACCAATATGGTTACGATACGGGGTACTGAGTCTGTACGTTATATCCTCGAATGCTGCGCTGCGCTGCGCATTTTGGCACTGTCTGAAAATGCGCATGTTCTTGTCATTATATCTCAAATACCGCGCATTTTGGTATTAGCTGAAAACGCGCACGAAGGTGATTTGCTTCGGAATGTGCGCGTTTTCAGCTAATACCAAAATGCGCGGTATTTGAGATATAATGACAAGAACATGCGCATTTTCAGACAGTGCCAAAATGCGCAGCGCAGCGCAGCATTCGAGGATATAACGTACAGACTCAGTACCCCGTATCGTAACCATATTGGTCAAATCAAGTGCGCATTTTATCCCCCGACTAAAATGCGCGGTGTTCGATGTCTCACATGTCGACCCAACCAAAAATATGGTCCATGATTTTAAGATTTTGACGCTGATGTATGTGCATTTTATACTATAACCAAAATGCGCGGATCAACTGTGCATTGCATCCCCGTCACACACATACACACATATATATAGTGTTACTACATTAATATTCACTCTCCAAGTACTTACTCTACATGCGCATTTCTGCTTATGTCCATATTGCGCGATGTTCAACTAATATTAATCAATCAATTAAATTAAATTAAATTAAATTGTACAGAATGGTTCGACATCTTGTATGTAAAATATACATATTATTGTGTTACATCGTGTTGCTACATCAATCAATATCGATATTGATCAAGAGGATCTGGACAATCTCTCCCAGTATCTACACGCCCAAACTTGGGTTCCGGAAAACTGACAATTGACGGAATATGTAAATGGAATATGTATTAGATTCTCCACACACATCGGTGTAACATGCCTGAAGCCATTCTTATGCTGTTCACAGTAGGTCGAGAAGCGAGCCGTCTGTGTGATATACCACCTTGCATGCCAGCCAGACACTCGCAAGTGCTCCAGCTGAGACCCTGCTGATAAATCTGAGGAGCCCCAACCGCAACGTCCAGCTGACACTCATGACAAATCACTGCACTTGGGTCACAGAATATATCCATCAAGTATCGGGAGGAGGCATGCTGAACGTTGCTCGCACATTTTGTGCCCACTCAGGCTGTCAACACAGTCCTGTCGGCATGTTTATGGAGATGTCGACTGTGAATTTGATCCTTGCCCATGAAGCCACTCATTGACATCACAGAAAGAAACAGGATTAATGCATGGAGCGTATAGCATGAGTCAAATGTAAACAATGATGTGATTATCATGAAATACAAGTCAACGTTTCTACAACGTAGGGAGGTCTCTGTATGAGTGCAGGGGGATCAACCCTAACCCGGGCCAAAAGGTCAGTGGCATAATTAAATCGAGGTTTTGGGTGAGGAAGTACTGGATGGGACCGTTGAAATGATTGGCGGTGAAGGTAGGGAATCCTGAGCAATCGATCACACCAACCTTGAAGGATGAGCGGAAGAAGCAACACACTTCACGTTGTTGAAGTAGGGCAGACCCTTGATGAAGGGATCAAGTGATCTGGCTCCTTCTGTGCCTTCTGCTGCACCAATGATAGAACCGCAAAGAAGCGAGACAAAGTCGGGATTAAGTAAGGAAATCAATGTTGCGATCAAGGAAACCCTTGGAGAAATAAGTAATGGGCCCAATGAAGTGGTTGACGGTGAACGTTGGGTATCCCGAGTGATCAATCGCCCCGACCTTGAGGGGGAAATGGTTGCCCCAACACTTGTGGAATGCTTCCGCCATCGTATGGTCCATCTTCTTGTGTGATCGGCAAGCCTGGTCATCCATGATGAGGATGAGGCCACCAGGCTTGTTTTGGAGAAGGCGAACACACTCGGCGTTGTCAAAGTACAGGACAAAGCGAGAGATGCCCTCTGTCTGGCACTTGTCAACGTGTGATACGTTTCTAAATGGAGCCCTGCAAATGCTCTTTGGCAAAGTTGATGCAGAAGTGATTCAGGGAGTTTTGCTGGCTTGTCATGTTTTGGGGACCGGGAAGATCAAAAAGTCCGATGAAGGTGTCGAAGTCGTCGTGGCAGAGGCGTTGGTTGATGTGTTCATTGAGCCAAACGAAAAATGGAGTGTAGAGTGTCTTAGAAAGGTCGTCACAGTTGTCGGAGGCACCATCGGGGTTCAGGCAAAGCTCCTTCTTGACGAGCTTCATCTTGTAAGCAAGTGTGCTCTCAAGTGCAGAAGGTTGTACGCCAAAGAATTCGGCAATGATGCCGAGAGCATCTATGTTGCAGACAACAGCAGCGTTGACATCACGACCGCGGTCGACAGTGAACTCAATGTTACCAAAGTGGAAGACAGCCGTGAGGAGCTGGCATGTTTGTTGAAGCGATTGGTATCATTGTCCCAAATGCCACTGGAGTGAGCGCTGGCATCGGCACGCTGACTGAGATAACGGTACTGGGTCTTGTTGGCGAGGTGAAGGCTCGGATGTTGACGTTCTTCTGGCGATGTGCCAGCCTTCAGGTAATAGAAATTGTGGAAGTTTCGCTCCCCAGATGGCACAACTACCACTTGGTTGCACTCCAGATAGTACTCAGGTGACTTGACTACACGAACGGCCTTTGTCGGTGAACTGCAGCTCCGTATATTTTGAAACTCATTTGGATTGAAGAGCGTGCGAGCGTTTCCAGAGGACTTGATGATGAGCTCTGCTGCAGGCACCTGGCTCACGAGCTTGGGGCCCTTCTTTCCCAGATTGGAAACGGACAACTCTAGCAGCGTCTTGATGGCGAGGTGGCGACTTTTCTACTTTCCACTGTCAGTTTCACCACTACAAAAAATGGAACATTCGTAAACTATACCTGGAGTAGAAAGAAAAGAGCATACCTGATGATTAGGTGGAAGCGACCCGCCCGGCCGAAGGCCGGGTGGGGAGCGGACCGGAGATAGGGGCTACCTAAAACCGACCTACTCCTTAAGGTCACCTGGGTGAAGTCAAACGCCTTTACGTAATGCTTACTCGCAGACCACCGGAGCTACCGATGGTCGGCCGGAGTTAAAGTGGACTTTAACCCGACTTACGTAATGTGCCTGGGTCAACCAGCCTAATGCGGGGTTTCGTCATTTCTGACTCATCAGCTAGAGCGCACACTCTAGAACCCCTTGGTTAGGTGGAAGCGACCCGCCCGGCCGAAGGCCGGGTGGGGAGCGGACCGGACAATAGGGGCTACCTAAAACCGACCTACTCCTTAAGGTCACCTGGGTGAAGTCAAACGCCTTTACGTAATGCTTACTCGCAGACCGCCGGAGCTACCGATGGTCGGCCGGAGTTAAAGCGGACTCTAACCCGACTTACGTAATGTGCCTGGGTCAACCAGCCTAATGCGGGGTTTCGTCATTTCTGACTCATCAGCTAGAGCGCACACTCTAGAACCCCTTGGTTAGTTACGTGGCGTTTCAGTCCAGTGATGAGACCAGAACAGATAACAGTGAGGTCTGCCGGGACCTACACACTCTGTTTCGTCACACGAGTGACTCATCAGATCTATATTCGGTCATAAGAACGACGCCATCCACTCACCGGTATATATACCTTTTTCTTGGTGAGTGGGAAAACACTTCTAGATTAGTAAAACAATAAACGGGTAAAACACGTAGCGACGGTTGCTCTTCGGCCCTTGATCCGATCTGTCAAAACGTGAGAGAGTTCACACGCCGGCATAGTTACCCGCGCTTCTATCTCTGATATATTAAAGAAGGCTTCTTTAATTTCGGTTATCTTGTTACCCGAGCTGTCAAGCGTGAGAGAATTCACACGTCAAGCGGAAATTACCGTGGGAGTATCCGATTATCCCCATTTAGGCAAATTAAGGCACCAGGCACAAGGCACAGGCACCGATCCGTTTGATCGTATTCTCTGTTCGTAACCCTAGGTTAGGCTATGTGACAGTCATGTTAATATTGTTAACTAGCGCTTTCGCGACTTAGAATTTCGTACTCACGTTAGGGTTAGGGTTACAGAGATGACGTCACCCCGCCGCTGAGTGGAGCTCAAGCGGGCTTGCCCGCGCGAGCGGAGCGAAGCAAGGGGTGACGTCATCCTCTCTGTAAAACGTGGTTAGTATGTCTGTTTTCACCGCGCATACAGTACTACTTATCGTAGAAGTGTGGTGTGCTAAGGCAGCAGTTCCATTCGACAGAGCCAGTCTTAAACCAACGGACTCTTTCCCCAAGATTACCTCGCGGTGAACATTGCGGACCTTACGTAAGACCTCCCCACATAATGGCGTGGTTACCCTCAACAAGTTCTCCGGCCAAAGGCAGCAGAGTACAAGGTAGGTTACCTTCCACAAAGGATCAACAGTCGTTTCGGGATACGCGTTCACGGATGCAAACAGGTACTGGAGCACCCGCGGGCCACTAGCCAGCAGAGTGTCAAACAAGCCACTTACCGAAGACCTATCCGGAGAAGGGTCGACAGGACTTCGTCGTCAGTGGGGTTACCAGTGAAAACGGGAGATGGAGAGCGACGCTGTGGTTCTTCGTCGTTGGATTCTGCGATCAGGCGCCCCGATCGCAAACGACGATAGCCTTGCAGTGGGTCGAGAAGTAAGTGAGTCTCGTCAATAGGACGGATGGCATCCCCGGTTGACTCACGCTCATCCAGCTGTTCCAACACGATCTTTTTCCAAAGATTGACTGTGTCGTAAAGGTTAAAGGTGCGTTTGCGCGAAACTATCACCTTGCGATTCGATATACCCATCGCCTCAAAGTCGGGGACTCGATACTCCTGACCACGGTCATCGACGCTAAGGAAAAGTCCTTTGGTCACCGTTGCCATTTGTACGAGGGGATACCCCGCAGGGCGAGGAGGGAATTCAAATGAATATTCTCTACGCTTGGCCTTATCGGTCCAAGTACGCAGGTAATCGAACATCGTGTTGCCGAGTTCCTTAGCACTGAAATAATTCCAGGCAGTATTAAAGCTAGACTTCAAGACGAGTACGTCCGGTTTGTCCCGTTTTTCGACGCGGAGACGATTGTCCCACCGTTCTCGTTGTTTTTCTTTTCGCCATGCTTGTACAATCCCGAGGGGGTAGCCACGCTTCACATAAAGAGCGACCAAGCTCTCAAGTGCCGCCAGGTAGTGTTCTTTTTTACTACTTAGCGTGGCTAACCGGGACATCTCCCCATAAAACGTGCCGCGTTTGACATCGTAGGGGTGCGCAGATATCCATGGAATTCTTTCTTGGTGGTTACGGGCTTTCTTGTATGGCATGTGCTGCAAAGAGTTGTCTCTATCTACATAGAGCATCATGTCCAAGAATGGGAGAAATTTGCCCACATCCCATGTAATTTCACAGTCATCGATTTTAACGGCTGTTCGTACTGCATCGAGAGCCTCTGCTTCACAGGAGGCGAAGACAATTGCAGCGCAGTCATTGATGTATCTACCATAGAAGGCGATACGAGGTTGTTCTAACACCTTGTCGCGACGTTCGCAGTACCACCCGTATAGATTCGCAAGATCCGGTGAGTCTGCTACGCCCATGGCTAAGCCCTGTAGCTGTTGGTGTATTATACCTTCAAACTGTGTAGGTTAGGTTAGTTACGTGGCGTTTCAGTCCAATGATGAGACCAGAACAGATAACAGTGAGGTCTGCCGGGACCTACACACTCTGTTTCGTCACACGAGTGACTCATCAGATCTATATTCGGTCATAAGAACGACGCCATCCACTCACCGGTATATATACCTTTTTCTTGGTGAGTGGGAAAACACTTCTAGATTAGTAAAACAATAAACGGGTAAAACACGTAGCGACGGTTGCTCTTCGGCCCTTGATACTACCTCTTTTTTGTAAATAGGTCAGGGTTAACCCCTGGTTAGGCCATGTTTTGACAGTCCATTTCGCGCATTTCCAGGAGGTCTTGAAATGCGCAACTGGCCTATGTTTGTATTTACTACACTAAAATTGTAGCAATTAATATATATTTCAATGAGTACCTCAAATATATGTGTGATTCTATAGTGTGTAATGGTTCCACATGACTTCTAGCAGTGTGTACTACATAGTAAATGCCTGAATAGATCATTACATTTGGCCTTGAAAGTACACACGAAGGTTAAAACGAAAAAATGACGATTGGACTTATATTATTGTATATGATATGTATGTAAATTAAATCACTACTAAATATGGTATATTTTTGAGTTCATGACGTGCCATTTCGCGCATTTCAGGGGGTCCCTGAAATGCGCGAAACAGG